>VWZT01007285.1:48185-86071 GCA_013397055.1 Pachycephala philippinensis
CCAGAATACTTATCTAGCAAGATATCCTTTTAACAGGAAGACCATACTGTTATATGAGAAATTGCTCTGAAAAAATATGAATCAATGGCAGTGCAAGAGCATTGAAGAACTGCCTGCAGGAGAGCGGCTGTGGTTAATGACAAGAAGAATTTACAACTCACTGGAGAACATGGATATTTCCCCTATTTCAATCTGATTTTTCAGCAGCAAACATGATTAACTGGAGAAAAACATCGAAAATCAAGGGAGGGAGAAACACTTGTGAATTACCTGTATCTACATCAGCATTTCACATTTTACAGGGTTATTTTAGTGTTGTGCTTTTTTGCCCCTGTTTTCATCAAATTTAAATGGCCCCTCTGAGTTGAGGTCCTCTTTGCATTCACTACCTTATACAATAAATTAGAGTCTACTTAGCAAGGAATTTACAGTCCAGAAATTTCACTCAATTTCAAGATAAAGGCATGAATTTTAAACTGAAATAGAGTAGATTCAGAATAGATATAAGGAAGGAATTTTTTATGATGAGGCCTTGGAAAAGGTTTCCCAGGGAAGTTGTGGCTACCCCTTCCCTGGAACTGTTCAAGGCCAGGTTAGATGGGGCCTTGAACACCCTGGCCTGTTTGAAGACGCTCCTGCTCATTGCAGGGATGTTGAACTAGATGATCTTTAAAAGTCCTTTCTGACCCAAACCATTCTGTGATTCTGTGAATTTCACCCATTCCCCATTCCAGTGTCCCCAAAAAAGAAGGGCTAAGACACAAAGAGACCTACAGAACCCAATTCTCTTGATCCACATGTAATGCCCTATCCAGTAGACCAACCCATCAGTTCTCTCAAATTATGAAATATATATGTTCAGATGCACCATTCACAATAATTAAATAATACGACATAATAAACGACAGCTTGAAAAATTAAAGTTCCACACTTAAATGTTTTATATGTAGAAACTGTAAATTTAAAAGCTCTCTACTGACTTGTCAACTCAAGTTTTTGCAGTAGGCAGTTCAGATGCCCAGATGACATAAGGGCAGGACTTCACTTTGTTTCCCCAGTTTGTTATTTGATATCTAGACACCTAAGCATACAGTATCTACACAACTTCCTGGACATTTCAACATGACAGAGAAACATCCCAAATAGCTCATGAAACATGCTTAACAATGGAAATGGAAAAAAAATGGAAGAAATAATAGTATTTTTAAAAATCATTTCATTGACTAAGACATCAAAATGCCATTGTGCAGACCAAAAGAAATTTTAAATAATTTATCCTAAAGATTAAATAAGTACCTGATTGAGTTAGGAGGCTGCATCCAAAAGTGGGAGCTTTCTAGGCATTTTGGCCTTTGCATCTGATGATAGCATCCACACATACTCAAGTCAAAGGCACAAATATTCCTCAACAGATCCAACTCTGAGAAGGATGAAACCAGAGGATGAAAGAAAATATTAACAATGGTCACCAAGATGCTTTGTTTCCCTAAGGAGACAACTCCTCACTCCAGAATCCCCAGTAAGTTACCTGGGAAAATCCACACAACTGCCCACAAATAGAAATACTTAGGTCGGGCCAGTGTGACTGCACTAAGTGATTATACCTTTATTTATAGATGCCTTCAAACAGTTTATTCAGTGTTTAACATGAGAGATTGTACAAGGGGGAATTCTGTTCTTATCACAAACAGTTGACATTATAAATCAATGGATTTTATACAACACTGGCAGAAATTTGTGCCTACTCAGTTATTTCCTCTGCGCGTTTGATTCTATCCTCCCCTTCTAGCTCTGTGATAGGCAATGGCTGAAGGCAAGGAATGGAACCAAATATTTTAAGAAAAAGAAATCAGAAATGCTCTCAATGTGACTGATGTTTTCAAGATTTTGTCTCTTAATAAAAGATACTGCTTTATTTAAGTAGTTCTTTCTACAAGATATATCATGAGAGAGTTCTTCTGAGCAGAAAACATACACTTCATGGAAGACTCTTAAACTATAAAGGAAATTTGGATATCCAACCCCCTCTCTAAATGAATGATTGCATTTCAGTTCTCTCATATACCCTTAAGAAACACTTTTTTGTGTGTTCTTGGCTGCTAGACACCAACAATTCGCCTAGGGTCTTGGCCTTACAAGAACTAGAACATATAAGCCCAGAAGGCTGTATTCTTTATCTACAGGAATTTAAAAAAATCTGATTTTTAAGCAAATTACAGTCAAAAAATTTGCTTGTGTCACCTCAGAAAAACAATAATGGGTGTTGTGCACTGCAAATTATAGCTGTAGAAAAACACCAGTGGGACAGGCATTTACTGCATTTCAGGGCACTCAGGAAGGAGTGCAAGTCATGGGTTGTTGTTTCTACATGACAGCTTTGTCACTAGACAGTCACAGAATTAAAAATACAGGAGGAATGGCTTGAGCAGTGAGTTGTCAGCACCCTGACCCCTCTGTGCTTTATCAGATCTTATCTGGCCTGACTGGATAATGCATGGATGCCACATCTGGAATATAAACTGAAAAATTTAAAAATAATTCATTGATGTCAGTAGTCTTACCTAACATTGAATAATATCTTTATTAAGGTTTAATGTATTGAAAATTCAAGGAAAAAGATGGCATGCAGTGCTTGCATGTACTAAAATATGAAACATAAGCAGGGCATTGTTGAACTCATTTCAGTGTAATTCCTGAAGAATTGTCCCATTAGTCTCTGGTAATTTTTGAACAGCAAAAAAGAACCATATAAAGTGAACTGAAAATAACATCATCAAACAGCCTACAAAGGACAATAAAAGAAGAAAAATGGTGTGAAAACAAGGTCAGCATTGGACAATAAACATCTAAAGTGTGTGGCTGCAATATGGTTGGTCACATTTAAATATTTATTCATTTTAGGGAAAATTCAGTGCAATAACGTTATAACTCTTTTGCAGTCCTTCTTATTTGAGACATCCTTCATTCCTGTGTCTATGTAAATCCAAGAGGATGAATAAAGTTGATAAACAACTTCTGGATCAGTTGAAATTCTCTGTGGACAGAGTCTTTCCTTGGTTCTTCATGGATTTCATAGGTCATGAAGCTGAGTCCCATAACCACTTGGGAGGGAACTGCTCATGCTGGTGTTAAACTCCCCTGCCCCCAGTCCCCCTGTTTACAGGTTAGGATAAGGGGGCTGTGAAAAACATTGTAAAGGTTATTTCTTTTGAAATGTATTTTAAAAATACAAACTTGAACAGTTCTTCAGAGGCTAATTCCTGCCCTGATCTTGTAACAACCTGTGACAGTCCTAAGATCCCACATACGGTTGCACTCTGCCAGCACTTCATATAAAGTGTCATTACCTCTTGCTGCTCCAGTTCAAGAAAATGCTGCAGGGTAGTGTTTTACCCCAGGAACAGCAGTGTCTGTATCAGGTAAGACAGGAGAAGGGGAAGTGAAGTGGTGGAGAGGATTAGGGACAGGAAAAAATGCTGCAAACTCCTGTGGCTTTGACACCATTTGAATAGTCCACGAAGTGGTGACACAGTAGAATGATATTCATGGCTATTGCATCTCTACTAATTCTCTTCCAGGCTGAAAGACCTCATTGTTCCTAAAATGCCATCCTTGATCAACTGTAAATTTCAGGCCTGTTTTGCAAGGGTCACAGCAACACTGAGCAGCATTTTAAACCCAGTGGCTTTCTGAACATCCTGTGCAGCACTGCTTGAAATGGTACAGTCAGGCACTGTTTGTCATTACTCTGCTGTGACGAACTTCTGGGGCTCCTTTTGTCTCGATGGGCACGTCATAACTGAGCACTGTGACAGCCTCAAGCATCTGGGAGCTAAAAGGATTTTTTTTTTTTAAATTTTATTATGAACCTTCAACCTTTTGACAGTTGAAAATGCTGATGCCAGCAGGAATTTGGTTTCCCTGATGAGCACTTACATCCAAGGGCTGTAGTTTTGGCAGCTCTGGTTTAAGGAGCTCAGAATCTCAGTTCCATATGACATTCTTTCCCCCTTGCATTTCCCCCTGTACTCAATGCAGGTTTGTATCTGTTGCAAAGTGTTTTTTCTAGTTCTTGTCCTGTGCAGAAGTCACTGTTAGCCCTCAGTGAAGAGCAGTAATCATCTGCACTGTTTATATTTATTATTTGCTTTTTCTCATTCTATGAATGTACAATATTTTGATGTTTTTCAAATGAAAAAGAAATTTTTTTGAAAGCAACCAAAATCTGGACCCTTTCTTTCACCTCACCATGGCATTAGTTGTCTAAACAATGACAACAACAACATATCCCATTAAAAAGTCATCACATTCTTGCTTCAAGCAATTCATTTAAAGAGAAAAGGGAAAAGTAGGTCTCGACATTCAAGAGAACTGCATTTCTAATCAATGTATTGTGGTGGTCAAATGCCAACACACAGGCAGATCACCTAAAGAGTCCTTCTGGGTGGCAACGTTAAAAGGACTTTCACAGTAATTCAAGCCAGTGACTTTAAGGAATTGTGGCTCCAGTATATCATTTATGAAAAAAGGACAAACACTGCTGTCAGTATGAGAGGGAAATCAAATTTGTGAGGAAGAGCAAGGAAGGAAGAGTGTAGGTAACTGGGGAAATCGTGAGGAAAACTGTAACCAAACTATGAAGAAATAAAATGAAATAAAATTAAAAAAAAAAATAAAAACACCACTCTAATGTTTTGTATGAACAAACAAAATTAGATCATAAAGGGATAAAAAGGTATAGCAAGAAAGAAGACACCCCAATCTACTTTAGGGAAATACAATGACTCCTTTTCCAAGAAAGTGAATGAAAATACACTGGAAGCATCATTCAGATGTGCTGTTGTGAGTAACAGTTCAATGGCAGCTTCAAATCTGGCTTTTATTCCTCTTGTCCAGTGTTAAGATTTCCCAAAAATACCTCCACACAGCACTGGATCCAAGATCAACTTCTCCATTTTTCTTAGCTAGCTGAAACTGTGTGTAGAAAATGCACCCTCAGCTTTGAGAATTGAAAATTATATAAACTTTCAGGGAAGTCAGGATGTAACTCTGGCAATCTGGAACATTCAAAAAGCATGTATCAAGATCAAAAAGAGATAAAGTAAAATATTCCTTTTGCTCATAAAATTGTAAGTGGAAAGGAAGCAGAAGAATTTTTAAAATTTTTTTCCCCTTTCATTCCATTTGTTCATTTAGTGCCTGAGGTTTTTTGCTTAGTCACAAAGACCACAAATTCCCTTTTCTTCTTTCTTTTAAATTATTATTATTATTGCTGTTGGTAAAAGTTAGACTTCTCTGCAAAATCAAACTAATCCTCTGACTGGAGCTTTAAGAAACGTCTAGGACAATGAGGCCTGTTGAAGGAGCTGGCAACACTGGGAAATTCATACAGAAAGGTAAAAATGCGATTTAAACAATTCTATCTGAAAGTTTTAATTAATGTGTGACATTGAGATATCTCTCTTTTTTTTCCCCCTTTCTGTTTTAAACTCAGAAATAGAAGAAATCCACACCTTGTAGTAAAAATGTTTAGAGACACAAAGGCACCTGAAGTTACTGGTCACTGAGTGGCTAGATTAGGGAGGGATAGGTATACCAGAAACAAATCTGTTGTTTCTAATTACTACTTCCTGTAGCAGAAAAGCAGAACTCAATGAGTAAAAAATAGACAAAAAGATACAATGCTTATGTAAGATATTGTTACTCTACAAGTGACAAGAACCACGGAGGGTTCTCATGACAGGCAGGCATATCTGTATGGGTAATATTTTTATTTCTTATTACTGGTAAAGGCATATCTTTGTTGGACAACAACCAGATGACACAGAACATCAAGTCAGGATAGTAATTCAGAAATATTCCCATTACTCTGAATAAACAATTCCTCATAGAAGAAATATTATTTACTACAGAGATATTGCCCTTTACATTCATAGTGTCTCCTGCCCTGAGGTCACTACCTCGTACATGAGGAGAGCCATCACCTCTCCAAGTAAATATCACATAACTCTGGGTGACCTCTATTTACAATATGCATGTTGGCATAATATAATGCGCAGAGAAAACAGCTTAATATTTTGCCTAAATCTGTGTCCTGCAAGAAAAGACTTTCACCCCAGCCCTTCCAAGATAGTCAATGTTTGTTTGAACGTGTTGCCTCCTTTTTTTTCTGTTGGTATTTGTCAACCCCGCAGCACAGTAGTGGTGTAGTGAAGGAGACAGGGAAGCTGTTTAGGGGAAGGGAAGCAGGTTTCCAGCCACCAGTTAATATTCATTCTATGCACAATGAAAATCAGCGTTGATAAGGCAGAGCAAAGGCACTAGCTAAGTCCTAGCTGGAAACGAGAGGCTGAAGGGCACGAGTGCATACTGATGACCTCCAGGTGGACCTGGCAAATATTTGTGATGTCACACAAGCATGAAACACTGTTTTCTTTATTGGACAGCCAAGACAATTTATTGAGCCCTTTATCCACCACAGGTGTAGCTGACTCACAAAACACAAATATTTATCTTTCTACTTACACAACACCTCTCTGATACCAGGGGAAAGAAACTGCTCAGAAGGCATTAAGCCTTCTTTTTCCCTCCCTCGTGGCTGCACCCCTCTCTGGGGCTGACAGCCTGCAGTCCACGGGTATCCGAGTATTTCGAATTTCAAGCATTCTGGGCTTAAAGTAAATATTGCTAAGCCTGAGTGAACCCTGAGATAACTCTGGTTTGATTGCCTCAAAGTAAGGGGTCTAATGCTTTTTTGCTCCAGGCCAGCACAACACGAGCATGTCCCCCACCCTCCTTCCTCCATCAGTATCTCCAGGTCATTAGAGCTGTGGGAGTCCCTCAGGCTGCAGCTCAGAGGAAAGCCCCAGCCTGCAGTCTGGGTAACACAGCACAGGCAGACAGCATGGGCAGCTGGACACTTTGTGCCTCCCAGGTCTTGGTTTGTGGTTTCGTAGCAGGGAATGGTCAGGACCTGCCTCCTGGGGAGCTGCTTAATCCTTCCCACTGAAGGAGAACCACAAGCTGGAGCAGGACTTCTTAGCTGAGCAGCGGGGCACTCACCTGTACTCAGGCCACCAGGTAACTCTGCCTGCATATTTTATTCAGTCGTTACAGTGCCAAGTGCTACCCAAAACATGAATCAGCAGGACACAGCCCAGTTTAGTCCCTCTGTTTCTGGCTCAGTCAGTTCCTCCCTCTGTCCTTGCAGAGTCACAGCTTCAGCCATGGCAATGAAATGACACTCGATCCTGAAGGGCCCTAGGTGACATGAGAAATTAGACACAGATGTAGGGTTGAGGAATAGAAGGTCTTCCTAAAAATCAAGAACAGTTTATTCCCATGTCTCAAGACAAAAAAAAAACAAATTACTGGGCCCTCCAATCCCATAGCTGCCACTGGTTACACCACTGCATAGGAGACCTGGATCTACCTCATGCCTCCAGGTGAGCAGATTCAAATGCCATGTGCCAGAAAGCACCTACTCCCCATTATATTAGAGGATTTCCAGGAGAATTCTTATTTCTGTCTGTGAAAAAAGACTCTTCCATTTTTTATAAAATAATTAAATATTAATTGCTCCAGAGAAGGAGGCCAAATGTCACTCTAGTCCTGTCAGCCTGGTCCTTGCTGAGAAAGAAGGAGAGCTACATCATTCTAAAACCAGAAATCACTCACTCCAAAATTATCTACGGAACAGGTAGGTATCCATCCCAATTGTTGTGACAGCACCACATAGACAAGTTCTTTTCCATACCCAAGACCTGACTTAGTGACTCTACTGTATAAAAAAGCAAAATGTTTCAACGGGGTGTGCTGATGTCTCACCCCAGCCCTGGGAAGAGCCATCACAGAGCTGCAGAATCAGTGCCTGAGCAATGGGCATGTAAGCACACGGAGAGGGCGGGAGCCATTTGTGCACTCTGTGGCTGCTCCCTGATCTTGGCTACGCCATGATGCCTCAGGAAAGGCAGGGGCAGGGAGGAGAACGGAAAATACTCCTCCCTTTCCCGTATTTCATTGACAACTGACGAGGCATGTGCTGCAAACACAGTAAGCCAACAGACAAGGTGGGTGGAATAATGTCTGTTCTGTCCTCCAAGAGAGAAACAGAGAGCTACTGAAAGCAGAGGTGTATATGTGCATAACTAGGACCAAGAAAAATTAAATTTAAGAAAAGTAGGTTCTTTTCAGGCTGTGGCAGCAATGCAGCATCTTCAGTAATGTGAGTCCTGGGTGCAGACAATTAAAATGGAATCTGAGCTCACAGGAATAAATTCCTTTCTGTGTCTAGCTATGAAGCACAAATGGTGTAACTTGCAACAAAAAAAATTATTAAAGTAATATGTTGAAAAAAAAACCATTGTTTTTAAAAATTTAGTTTCAAGTATCATTTCGATTTTGTAGACACATAAAATATGCTTTTAACACATTTCTTGTCTTGTGCCTGTATGGTGTCAAAGGGAACAGGAGAATAAGTGGATATTAAGTTCTTCCATAAATATAACTTGTCAGAGGATGAACTAATGTAGAATTAGCTTTTTATGAAAGGACATGTAGGGTTAATTTACCATGTAAGAGTCAGGCATCCTTGAATAAAACAATAAAATCCTGCTTGCCCACTTAACTAAGATACTCTCTGGTCTCATGAAGAGACTGAATGTTTCTCTGTAAGTGCATTATGGGAGGAAAACATCAGAAACCCAGTCTTCACAACCACCTTCTAAATTGACCATATCATACACATGATATTTCCTTCTAAAATGCAAGTAAACATGGATATTTGTAAAATCAGATGGTACTGATCGATCTATTGTTCCTTTCATACAACATAAACCTGCAGGGGACAGGTCTTCTGGGCATTAAGAGCATTAGAAAGTAAAACAAGGTATTTCTTTGTCCTTTTAGAAATAAAAATTCTTCTTACATTTTATTGAGCTGTTTTTTTCATTGGAGGAAGAAAACCATCCGAAACAAACTTACTGATTCAAAAGTTTAACCACTTATAAAAAAACTTTTCAAAGTTCCTCTGGTAATATTCAAATGGCCAGTGAGGCAAAAAAAAAAAAATCTAATAACCTCTCATATTATTTCCTATATTTCCTACCCTATTATTTCATATTATTTCCCTATAGCATCACACTCCTTCTACAATCAGTGCAAGTCATGAACCGTAATTAATTTTAATTACTGACACTTTGAAGGATAGTTTAACATTCTGTATCCCCAATTTCCTCATCATGTTATTATTTCTTCCAATCATCCTTTAATTTACAGGTGCCCTCAGGATTGCTTAATAATTAAAAAGATTTAACAGATACAAACATTAAGTGCTCTTTTACAGCCAGACAAAACCAATTTAAAAGTTTGAAACCTTCTTTTGTACAGAACTTTCCTGGTTCTTCACTTCTGGGGAACCTAGGGCTCAAGAAAGCTGAATTCCTGGAGTGTTGACAATTTCAGTCAATTAGCAGAAATATCAAAAGACAGGAGAAGAAATTAATTTCTCCTGTTTCAGCCCAAATCTTCATGGCCACATGTTCAGGATATTCCTCAGAATAACAGGATGAAGGAGGAATGCCAGGGATGCAAGGACATGTGACCATCAGGGCAGAATTGGGCAATGGTCCTAACTCTCCAGAGGAAGCTTCTGCTATCATAGCTACAGCTCAGTAGAAGTTATTTTCCTTTCTCTTCTTCTCACCCTCCAAAAAAATTAGAAGAAGTGATTTTTCATTATCATCTGCTGTAGCATTTCTTGCATCACAAAATTAAGACTGTCCATGTGTAGCAAAAAAACCCTAGGAAAAAAATGTGGTTGAAGCTGAAATAATACAGTTTGAAAATGCAGTTTCAATGCCTCACTGCAACTTTGATTCAGACTTCTCCAATTTCCATTTTTCCCCTACATGCCTGGCTTTCCAGCCAGACTCCCTCTTCTGTGATGCACAACGTCTCTCAGGAGAGCTCCTGGTCTGCAGGAGAGATGTGGCTTAACTGAGATTTTAAATGCATGGGGAAAAAAGAGTACAAGATGAAGCAAAATTAAATCCCACAAGATCCCAGCAAAGTGCATCAACAGAAAGACTTCATCTTTTCATCTAAAACATTTTAGCTTTGGGACTTTTTTTTAATAAAAAATTTCTGATCTATGCAGATGCTTTTCATACTATGCATTCTTTCATTTAATATTTTGTTTTCCTTTAAAAAACAAAACTTTAATGGAAAGTAGTCCAGCACCCTTAGCTTGAGTCTCTGTGGGGAAGCCACAGCAGCCACTTTGGTGAGACTAATGGTGTTTCAATATAGTGGGGAAATCAGGACCAAAAAGGAATTATTTTTTTTCTCTGAAAGTGTCTGTGCAAACTGTTTGTCTTATTACAGCCATCTGCTCCTAGTGTGTACTCAGTAGTAGTATCTGTTTGCTTTATTGCCTCAAATATACTTTTATTACCTTTACGACTTCTTGTTAGCACTGCAGAGTCCATTCTGTTACAGGGGAGTGATATGCGCTTTAATCCATCTCACACATCACAAACAGAATTGCTAAGGCCCAGATAAAGTACATTATTGTTAGTAAACTGTGAACATGAAGGAAACCATCTTCTTGAGAAGATGACTTTCATCTTCTCAAGATATGTGTGTAAGGCTGGCTGATAGAAGAGAAAGAGACAGTTAGTTTTATTCAGGAATTGAGCAGATGAGGTTTCTCATTACTGAAAATTATCACAAAATACCCACGATATCATTTTTGCAATCGTTTTTTTAGAGTTGAACTTTAAAAGGTAAATGGTTCCCTGTAACTAAAGGATCATCTTTTCAATTTGAAATTGAGACTCAGGGGTTCAGATGTTGAGAAACTGTTTCTGGGAGCTTCCTTCTGCCCACATGAGGTTTGTTTAGCATGTGAGTCTCCATTATTAGGCAAAAAATTCTTCTTTTTTTTTTCCTGTATAAGCTCTTTTTTTTTTCTTTTTTTTTCAACTGAGGAAGTAACAGAAGTTTTTAGGTAGCCTTGCTATGACTCCTGTTCATGAATAGAAATACATATATGTGGCAATAGCAGTGTTGACCACCAGGCTGGCTGGAAACTTGACAGAACTACATAGATGGATATTAATTACTTTCACCAGACGAGTATGTCTCATTTATATCAAAATTATTGCAGAAAATTACATGCATACTTGGGCAGGAATAAAAAGCCAAAACTAACATTCTTCCTGCCTGCATTTTTAAGCAAAGATAAACTTATAATGTGGCAGTGCATTTGTACCACCATCTTCCATCTGCCAGAGCAAGCTGATCAATAGGCAGTAAAGGTGTCATCATCAAGAAAAATCCAATGAATCATTTTCAAACACACCCCTTTATCATTCTTACCAACAAAGTCACATATCATGTAAAGCTGTGTGTGATCAGCTGTCCCACAGAATATGCAGCCTCAATCTCAATGCTACTGCGGAATTTTGCTTTGAACAGTTTTCTTTGCCTCAATTTATATTCACATTATATCCACATTAAAGATATCAATTGGATCACAGTGACTTCACCTCTGGAAATTATTTTGGTCGGAACAGCCCAGATTCTCAAGCATCTATCAGGTGTCACTGGCCATTTGAATACATTTCAGCCCAAAGAATTTCCGGCCATGTTACACAATAAAACTCCAAGTGCATTTCTGCATCAAAGTCATTTCTTTTTTTTTTTTTACCCTGATGGCAAACTTGTCAATCAGCTGGGCTGTTCAGGAGCCCAAGTTCATTCTAGGTGCATCCTTCCAATTACAACAGTTTGATATTATCAAGGATGTGGATAGGCTCCAAGTTTGACTACCACATGGGAGAATAATCATGTCAACTGTAATGAACTGGTTTTTTTCCTGTTTTTTCCTTGCTAAAAGTAATTTATAAACATTTTAAAGCCCTTATTGTAGCCATTTGCCTGCATATAGAACGGTTGTTAATGAGGATGATAACACCACATTCAGACCCAGGCTGGAGGTGTGTGCCAGCAAGTGATGCCTTCAGCTTCCCAACACCTGTCATAGTCCTGAGGGAGAGAGCACCAGGACTTTGAGGGAATTACCAACCCTAACCATGCAGGGTTTTCTGACCTTGTAAGAAAAGGCATGGAAAAGCTGCAAGCCTAATGTCCCTCTTCCAGCAACTCCCACGTACAAACCCAAAGCACAACTTTGATCTGCACAGTTTGCAAAGAACCTCGCACCACCTTTAAGCACTTTTTAATAGCGTTTGTATTCTACACTGACGTTGAATAGTGTAGAATACAAAAAAAATAGGGTAGAGATGCTTCCAGTCCCAGGGGCTTGGGATTCAGCACAGAGAATTTACTGCTGCTTTTTTTCTGTTTCCCTTGTGAATTCCTCCAGCCTGTAGTTCCAGGACTTGGAGCACAAATTCTGCCATTTTGAGACAGAATTACTTTGCCGTGGAAAAAGACAGCTAAGAAGTCTCAGAGCTATATTAGATCTGTCATGACACTGTCAAGGAGCACAAACTATTTCTGACTTTTTCTTTAGCAAAACAGATAAAACAACAGTAAATTTTGACATAATAGTAATAGAAGGCTAAGCACATAATAATTGCTGTGAAGTAGCATATATTGTTGCATGATAATTCTGGTAACTAAGTAGCAGCTTTATGAGAAACAGGAGTATTAAAAAGATGATCTACATTCAAGTTCTACCCCCTTCTTTCTTTAATAAGTGCACAATTAAGTCCTGGCATCACTGTAAAAACGTTTCCCTATAAAATTAATAATTAATTCTGATTCACTGGAAGACAATGTTAAAAAATTAGAGTGACAATTATAGCACCCACATTTCCTTTAAACACATTTTCTTAGCTAATCAATTACTCACCAAGTGGATAACAGCAAAACTGGACTTTTTATAGCTAAATTTATTTTGTTGATTTAACAATTTCCAAAGTCTTCCAACAAAACTTTCGGATAAAATCTCTTTCTTCTTGAAATCTATTTACTACTTTGCAGCCCATAGGGTCCCTTCACTCCCATTATCCAAGAAGGCTGAGTGTTGTTATTGTTTTGTCCGAATCACAAATGTGCAATTAGCCTCCTCCAACTTATCCTGTTTCAGGATATCTCCATTAGGTTCTGTTCTTTTCTTTTCTTACCACCATTACTCACTGGTAGGAAAAGAAGGTGAGTGATGGGAAGAGATCATTATTAAAACAATTCAGTTCTCCTTCTTGCTGCTGCTAATAAATCTGAATATTTAACAACCCAATTATTGGTGTCTCTATCTCAGACCAGTAAGGCTCCTTCACTCCAGCTGGCAGAGGGAATAAATGAATTGTTGTGCAAGGTCTCATTTAATATCCAATAATATCAATCCAATTGATACGACCTAGAAATAATGATACTAAAAGTGAGTTATGAAAAGTTGTATGTTCATTTCAATGAAATTTCTTCTTTGGGATGTCAGCACTAGGTTTCATCCTAGCTGCACAAGCTATAATTTATGATTTAAAACAGCTGGATGGCCACACCTGAAATTAAATAACTGGACTGAAGGTCCAGAAGTGAGATAGGAGGAGGGTGAAGCAGTCTATAAATGAAAACCAGAATAAGCTTTGACTTTAACAACCAATTTTCAGTAAAAAGACGTCTTGAACACCACCAGGCCTAATCAAAACGCAGTACTTCTACAGCTCAGGAATGCAGTTCAGGTTCTTGCAGAAATTGGCCTGAAACTCACATTCTTCCCTTTTATCACAGCCCGACAGATCAAGTGAGGAGAGCTGGTGTCCTTGGACAAAGTCTGGCCAGAGAACATGCTACATCTTCCTACGCTGTTCCTACATTTTATACCAGTATAGTTCCCCTGGTCTCTATGCAATAACAAAGTTTTTCTCATCAAAAAAGGGAATTAAACTTCCCATTTGTAAATGTGATGATCTTCATATGTTGCATAATATTATTTAAACTAAGCCTAAAATAATGATGACCGTGAATTAAGAGGTGTTCTCAATAGTAATTTCAAACGTGTAATTTTTCTGTACCATATAGGTATATAGGTTCAGATTTTATTTTTTTTTTAATGTCTGAATTACTCATATATTAAGCCAATATTTAATTTAACAAGAAAAGTGCCTTCTTGAAACACAAACTTGAAAAGTCTTCAATCAAAAGAAAAAAAATTGAAAACACATTTTTCACAGCCATTTCCGATTAGTTTGAAATCTTTGCACTAATTTGCCAAGAAATATTTTTCCTTTCTAGTGGGGTCACTATCCAGAAACAGCCACGAAATTCTGAACACTTAAAACTGCAGTGCACAATTTCACTCAGATCTACTGGTGCAGCACAGGAGTGCAGGACTATAAAGCCCAAATGTTTTCCTTGCACCACATGTCAGAGAGCCAGGCACACAACAGTGACCCTGGGGGTTTATTTCAGATGAGTAAGCAGCAAGTGTCATGAATTCCCTCTCCCCTCAATGTGGTCCCAGAACTCATTCTCTCCTGGGCTGTCCCTGCAATGCAGGCTGTGCCCGGAGATGTGGTAGCTCTATGTACACAATAATAGGCTTAAAAGGGATGAGATTCTCAGGAACATAAAGTTCTTGGAAAAATAGGGCATGATCTTTGCAGTCGTGGGGAAATGTAGTCAGAACCTTGAAACAGCATGCTAATTGCCCTGAGTAAAGTAATTTGTTTTATCTGCACCCCACTTGGTTTCCTGCAAACCGCAAAAAAAACTATTATGGGATTTTAGTGAAACTAATTACTACTATTTTATCACAAAGGCTGCCGAAGCATAATCCTCTCACTTTCATTCTGTGTTTCTCTCACAAACTATGCCTCCCCTTCCCTCATCCTGAATTTAAAATCTTGTGGTAAGTCAAGAAGCACTTTAATCATCCAGTGTTGTAATAGATCCTGCTGGTATTCAGCCTCACACTATAATAATGTGGAGTGATAGCACAGTACATCAATACAAACTCTAGTAAGCTGCATCCACCACTGCTTATTTGTTCATAGGAAACCTGCACCCCACAAAGCCTGAGACGCGCTGTAAGGACACCACCTGCCTCCCACAGAAACGCTCCTGAATGACAAGCTGAGCACAGGATCATTTGTTTCCCTATTCCAACTTACACATGCAGGAACTAATAAGAATATGTTTAAAATACTGGTGATTTGGTGACTAAATAGTGACAGCATACCCTGGTATTAATGCAATATCTTGGCTTATAATCATAATTTTTTAGAAGTCCTGAAATATCTCATTTTGATCATTAGCATGAAATCCTGCTGATGTTGAGATACCTCATTAGAATGGTTGGCAACTTGTCTTTAATTGAAATTATTATTCTGTTGAAATGAATGACACTGCTTGAATGTGTTCTGTCACATATTGATAGTTAATTAAATTGATTTTGTCAGAATAGTCAACCACACAAAATGCAACCTATTAAAGAATGTATTTGACAAAAAAAAATTGATCATCATACTCTTATTGATATGAAGTACAGACACCATCAGCATTTTCACCCAATATAATCAGCAAGAGTTCAAAAAATGTCAATGTACTGAGGAATTACAGTGCACTTTTTAATAAGTGCCCTTCTACAAGGCTAATTTTTCTGTACAGAAAAGTAAACAAAGACTGATAGAAGGCACAGCAGTAAGAGGATCTTGAAGTAGATGAGGTGAAAATTTTCTTTTCTCAGAAAGAAGTAGGAAGAAAATAATGATTTTTGCCATTGAATTGTAAGGTCAGAGCTGCTCTTAAAGAGAAGACTCTCACTACTACAAATGTTTTATCTACCCAAATGTATGTGGCTTCAGATACCCAACAATAATCACTTCTTGAATCATACACGTGCTGCATATCACATTTTCTTTTTTCCCATTTCTTGTGGATTTCCTACTCAGTATGGTGGGATTTTTTAGTTCTTGTGTCCCTAGAGACATCAGATCCAACCCTGTGATGTTCTTGCTGGCTGACTTTGAAGGCAATGTTATTAAAGACCTGTTATTCAGACCTTCATCTGAATCCAGCCTTCAGTGTGTTAAGCATTCAAGCCCTTATTTTTGTGACATTCTGAGTCCACTCGTGGTGGGTGGGTGGATACTTGACAGAGCCGGCCAACGAAGCAAAAATATTCCATGAATAATCATTCGCATGTATGAACAAATGCACTTCCACTGTGTTACCGGTTACCCAGCTGCCTCCCCAAAAGCATGCACACCTCAGGAAGACTAAAACAGACTGAATCAGATCCCCTACACCTCTGTGACAGCAGGCAAAATCAGCACTGTTACAGAAGGAGCCTTAAGTCCATATTGCATTTAAAACTCTCAAGATACAGCCCATGGGCACTCTCATGGGGTAATATTTTCAAAAGGCCTCAAAGCAGATTTTTAAAAGTAAACTTTCAGGTGCACACATCTAGGAGAATTAAATCCTGCTAGATACATTTTCATAGTGCTTGTTGCAAAAGGCAATGAGAAACCATCTGCATATTTAGGCATCTAAATCCCATCTTAAAGTCCACCTCTAAGTAGTTTAACTGCAGGTCCTCCTGTCCAAGTCACTAGGATTCAAAGCTCATTACTTTTGAGTATCCTGACATTATATCCTATAGACTTAAATAAGACACAAGCTCCTAAATCAATTGTGCAGGTTTCAGTTATTTTAAGGGTGATCTGTAGAATTAAACAAACCAAACATTATCACTTTTCTTTAACCACAGGAAAAACAATGTTATAACAATGAAGAAACTGGATCCTGCAACTAGATATTTTATGTCACCTTATGGATGATACATAGCTCATATAGATTTAGTCAAAAGGGGAAAAGTTCTATTTCTACAGCTTGAAGGAACATCACTGGTAAAGAGTCAGTCTGCTTCTGCAGCTCCCCTGCCAAGCCTCTGCAGGGTCCTGCCCAAATGAGTGGCTCAGTAGGAAGCACTGCTGTGTTGATAGGAAAAGAAAGGAAGAGCTGCTTCTTCAATATTGCTGAACTATTTTTCTTCAGGCCTTTAAGCTGATCTGCTATTCCTGAGTTTCAAAATGTCATCTGAAAAGACAGCAACTCTTGGAAACAAAAAAGTGCACATTCCTTGTATGGAATTGGTAAAGAAGTTGTCACAGGATTTGGATCTGATTTGCCGCCCTTAACTGTACCTAGCATGGAGGCCATACAACCTGCTCAAGTTGATATAAAATGCAGTAATTTCTTTAAAATGCCACACATTAGTCATGCTGTCATTTGCCACAGCTAAACACCTCCACATCTGATAGTATAAAATAACAACTGGATGACTTCTCTAATCACTTGGAAAGAAAGCAGGGAGGGGAAGGGAGATGAGATCCAAAATCATGTTGAAGTCATGTAAAGGTTGAAGCTACCTCTCAAAAGGAAAATTTATATTTCCCTCCTTTGTCAAACATGCACTCTATATTGCTGTTGCTGTACAGACCCATGTTTGTTTGCTCATCTATCTCTGCCACTTAAACACATTGCCCTAACCACAAAACGAGTTGTAGCAAGGTGCTCTGGGAACTGACAGAAACAAAAGTCTCCCATAAATTCACAACAGCTCTCCCAGCTACAACTTGATTTAAAATCATCCTTTAAAAAAGGGGAAAAAAAACCCTGTATATTAGAAGATGAGGTTGCTGAATAACAGTGTGCAGGCAGGTAGAATGACACAACATACTGTGCAATATGCATTTTTCTCACTGCAGAATTAATGCTGAAACATAGTACAATATAAGAAAATCAAATCACTAATAATTGCAACATGTGCTCCAAGTGAGTAATTTTATGCAGTGCTAGTGGGCACAAGGACAGTGGGAAATCTGGAAAATCTGACTCAACACCTTACAAAGATGTTGGTAAAGGCCAAAGGGCACCAGTCAAAAAACAAAAGCTCTGGTTCCTGCCTCAGAAGAAGCCTGCCGGGAGCATGGCCATTGTGCATCATAACAACCCCTCAGTGCAGCCCCACGGGGCAATGTTCACAACATGCATGACAGTAAAGGGATCAAATTTGTTCATCTGAATTATGATTTAATGTTCTATTCAGCTGGAGACAAACAGCACTATGTTCTTTGGTAGTGTGAACATAGCAACACATGAAAACATGATCCTTTTTTTGGTCCTTTACTTTGGAAAGTCTCATCACCTTACCTGGAATCAAAAGCTTTGTATTACCATTGTTTCCAGCTGTCGTTAAGATGTCTCAGGAAGCTCCTGATGAGCCATGAAATATTATCACAAGATGGAAATCATCATTAATGGAACTGCTTAGGTTTGTGGTGAAAAATTAGATAACCTAATTTGTAGTTCAATTTCCAAGGCACCTATTTGTTAGAGAAGTAATTTACCACCATCTTTCATCATTTAAGTCCTTTTCCTCTCTGAAGATTTAATTAGTTTGCTTCTCTATCTCACACACAATTTTCTTGAACTGTTTCAGGCAGTCCCAACCACCCCTCAAGAAATGTCCCCATGAACACAGAGGAGAAATCAATAATTTCCATGTCTGTTCAGTAAAAGAACGCAGCATTTTCTGATAGCTGCAAACAAGATGGGATTTAGGCCAGAAATGTTTCCCAGTCAAGCATGAAAACAACACTGGTACCCTGCTGGTAAGCAGCCATGCAGCCCGAGAATGACCAGTGGCAGAACACATCCAGGTTCAGGTCTTTTGAAAATTATTTGCCCTGAAGAAATCTCATAAATAATCTAACGTGAAACAAAACCATGCATTTTATCTCTCATAATAAGCACACAGCATGATGTTTGAGAATAGCTATCAAACTGCTTCCAAGATGAGAGCTCAGTTCAGTAAATTCCCTCTTATTTGTCTGTGCTTTTTTTCTTCTATTATACATTATCAAGTTTCACTAAACTGCCTTATGAATATGTCTCTAAATTAACGTCAAGTCTACTCCTACTCGCTTTCACAGAGGTCGGTGTAAACCTGTCATTAAATTCAGCAGGGACAGGTTTGGGTCCAGAATGAGTAACCTTTCCTTACTTTCCTTGTTTGCTATCTTTACTTCACCTTGGTCTAACCTTAATTACACAGTAACTTAATATTATCCTTCCTATTCACACAACCAAGTAATTGCCCTCTTTCTGTCATCTCTGCTATTTTTAACACACCCTTTGTTGTTTTTTGAATACTAATACAAACATTGATACCAATCAAAGAGTATGCAAACAGGCTACTGGGCTTGCACTTAACACTGCTAGAGGAGGACAATAACTGGGACTTGGGGGACAAAGTGTCATTCCCTACACCTTTACATGCTACCCAGCACACCAGCCCTGGTGTGATGAATGCTACCATCTCTGCCTAAAGGGATCTTTTTTCAAGATTCCCATTATTTCAGTCTTCAAGCATCTCATATAATTTCCTTTCTGTGTGAGCTAAGTTCCTGTTTTCTCAAATAGAGACATTACAGACTGTGAAATGTGGTAATGTTTCTTTTGACTTCAGAGCAAGAATCACCTGTGTCCCGTTTGTATCTTTTATTTCCACTGGAAGAAAATGTTGGTAAAGGAATTAAATGAAGAGTCAAAGTGAGTTTGACTCTCTGCATGCAGCTGTGGGGTAACTCTGGGTTATGGCCTCTTCCATGAGTCTTGATTTACATTTATCCATAGCACTCATGTCAATGGTTATGCATGTTGTCTCTTTTGGATCTAATCCTCAGGTGCTTAACTGTGCCTTGGCGGGCAGAGAAAGCTTAGGAACATCTATTAGTTGCATATATTGCATTAGGAGAGATAGACCAGATCTGTTCAATGATTCCTCAGACTCATTCTCTGAGGTTTGCTGGAGGGCCATGAATAATGAGAACAAGACATGCACGGAACTTTGGTTTCATCATGCTCTTACTCAGCATTCAGAGGATTTTGGACTATTTCTCTGAGCTGGGCATGTGAAAGACTCTTGTTTTGGCCCAGAGTACTAAGCACTAATGTGCTTAACCCTTTCATCTTGGGTTCAGATGGTAGGAAGAATCTACAGAAGGATGAAACTTGTGCTCAGGGCAGCTTGGGACCAGCACACCCTGAGTTGCAGGTGCAACTGCAGGGGCTTGTGGAGACTACACAAGCTGCTGAGTGTCAGCCTGCTGAGATTCATGCTGCCTTCCTAACTGTTAGCCTCTGAGTCTTGCTACAAATTAAATAAATATGAATGGCAGCTAACTATAAACTGCCACGTGGAATCAGGCTATGGTCATTATGGCAGGTATCATGCCTGATGTAGAGCAAATGATTTTGGTAAGGGCTGTAAAACCTTCTCCCCTGGGAATGTTCAGGCACTGTACTGCCATCAACACGATTTATGAGCTATATTAGCACTCTGCTCATGAGCCTTACTCTCCCCAGAAACTTTTGGAATTGGGAAGGTGGAAAGATGCTCATAAAACAACAATATATTTGACATGCTGTTCAGTAGGATCAGAAAGCAATCTGCAGAGGTCTGACTGCTGACAAGGAATGCTATTTAAAAAATCACAGCAACTGTCAAACTTATTCTTTCTACCATCCAGGATACAAGGCCAATTTACAAAAAGACCTTGAACAGTCATCAATCACCCAACACATCTGACAGTCACATCAACCATAGAGCCTGGGCAAGCATTTTGTGTCCTCAGAGGCAGGTTGGTGCTTCGAGCTTCAGTAACGCAGCAGTAGTCAGAAAGGCCACCAGTCTGTGCAAGAGAGGTAGAGGTTCCCCTACATGTCAGGCAGCAGCTTGACCTCCTGCCTTTTCATTTTGCTCCCTACCAGCCTTCTAATACATCAGGACTCAGTTGTGACTTTGCCTCAAGTCCTAATGAAGGTACTTGTCCCGTGTCCATGTAAAAGACAATATTCTGGAAAGGCTTTTCTCCCCAGTGTATTGCATGTGACACTGGAAAGTCCTAGGGGAGTATTCAGCTGTTTCTGATGCTCCCTGCAGGGATGTGCCACAAACATCACATTCCTTCCTCAGCCAACACAGAGGCTGTGCTGTGAGACCAATTTGAGCTAGAAAAAAATAAAATAAATCCATGGCATGCACCTCAAACCGGAGATTCAATGGCACAACTCACATTTGTTAACCTTCACAATGGCTTGCTGCTTTTCATTTTCTTTCCATTTTTCTTTTTCTTTCAAATTGTAAAAACAAACTTTGACTAAGAAAATTCACATTAATTATGTAAGACATTATACAGAAAGGGGGTGTGTCCAGGGAGTAGAGCCATTCCTGCCTCTGAGATCATTTCACTTCAGCTAGAGAACTCACGTGAATCCCTCTCCAAATCTTTTCCTTTCTTTTTTGTATTGTTTTACTGCTTTCCTTTGAAATACTACTGCCATTACTCATGCAGCCTCAAAATAATTCCTTTGGTTCACCTGCTCTTAATACCTTTTCCTCTCTCTGTGACTCCTTCTCCCACATATCCAGCACAGGACAAAAGTTTCCTGTAGTACACAAGCAGGGAATGCTACAGATCTGCTGCAGTATTCCTGAATGCAGCTCACAACATGTACAAAGCCTGTTAGTAAATTCTCTTTAAATAGCTTTTGCAAATGTCCTTACATGCAAGATAGAAGCAAATGTATCACCGTACACTGGGCCCAGAAAAATTGATGTCAATGACTTGCAGATTTTGGAAAAAGTACATTTCTCCTTCCCTTTTTTATTTAATTCCCTCTGAGACATCCGTACAAAGCTCATTCTTTTTAACTGTCTCCTTGCAGTCTTGGAAACACTTTGTCTCAGTCCCCTCACAGTTCCTGATGTATGAGCATCTGACAGGGCTCTCAACACACCTGCTCCAGCAAAGGAAAACCATTTCTTCACAGGGTGAGATTTGTTCTTAGCTATTTCAGGTTAGAGCCTCTGCTAAGCTTGTATAACACTTGGAAAAAAGGAAATTTTTTGAAAGTTAGGGGAAAAAAAGAAAACTTCCACACTTTGGGAAGTATACCTTCATCTCATTCTAGGTCAGTACTCTGACCTGGACATACATCTCCACCTTTTGCTTCTTCTTTGCCTTAGCAATGGGATGCTTAATATATTAAAGCATTATTTTTCATCCTCCCTTTACTCGTCCTTTGTCTGAAAGGTCACCAGCATTTACTAGCACTTCCCTCTGAGCAATAGAAAGCCAGGGCAGTATTTTTCTTATACCTGTGGTGCAAAATTCTCATTCTAAGATGCAATGCCTAAAACCCAAGTGACTCCAATGTACTGTACCCTCATGATATTTTCTGGCATTACTGTGTGGCAGAAAAGTCTAACCTCCCTTGGAAGGAAAGAGATATGCCTAAATACGTGTGCACATGCACTTGCTTTTAAATAAACTAATTGCACTTTTCTTTCTTTCTAAAATACAACATGCTTCAATCCATTTTTCACAAACAGAAATGTCAAGGTCTGCTTTCTGGCACACAGCAACCACTGTAGCTACCACAGACATTGCTGCAGAAAAGGTATAAGGCTTTGCCTCTGACACAGGCTGTTGGAAAGGGCAGAAATAGCAGCTTTCCAGCTCAAATCATTTCTCTACAGCTGAAAAGCCAGTTGTACTTATTAAGAAAACTAAACCGCCCAAAGAAAGGGATCTGAAATACTAGATACCAGCCTGATTTCTAGAGACTCTGGTCAGCTTTATTCCAGTACACTAGTTTTGCTGTGGCACAAGCCAATGCTTTATTATTGCATACATATACAATACTGACACATGGAAGGATGTGGAGGCCAGGTGTCAATCTCATGTGAAGATACTTAGCCATGATTTTCTTGTCTCTAATATATGATTATATTATCATGTGAAATCTCACAGTATCTGAAGAAAACAGTTCTGAAATTGACATTTCATCAGTTCACTTGACAGGGACAAAGACAGGGAAGGAACCAGGTGCATCACTGAGTTGTGGCTTCTACAATCATATGCACAGCATGCTTAATTCAGAGGGGTCTATATTAGCCTGGAATACCTATAGGACCTTGTTCATATTTTTCATACACCTCTTCCAATTTTCAGAAAAATCTAAATTGTTCCTGGTGTGCTGTAATTTGTATCCAAGAAAGGTTATTTGTAACAGCCACAGGTACTTAGCTGTTAGCAAAGTAGAAACACTCTTGGGTTTGTCTGTACTCTGCATATTTCCCAGCCCTACCTTATTGGGATCACATGGGACTCCATTTAAGGTGTCTGGGCATGACATTCTCACCCCACAGAGATCCATCAATGGTAAATTTATCATTAGCCTGGTACCAGTTTTCAACTGGTAAGAAAAGAGATATGAACATTCCTACTATTTCTAAATGTCATAAAGCTAATGGTAATTTTTACATGTGTGAGGCCATGCTCTCTGCAAACATAGCATTTATCAAATATGAACAGCCACCAGCCTCTATTTTACTAGGAGGATGCATATGTTTAGAAGACTGCAGGACTTTCAAGGTAGCTTTGTAGGTTAATATTTTGCAAAATTAACTTCTAAACCTTCTGCACAACTCTGTGGTTTATGGACAGTCTAGGAAATAAAAGGCCAAAAGGCTGTCAAGAAGGAATGAATTACACAGTATTTTCAGATATCAGAATGAAATTTCCATTCCCTATCTGGGTACCCGTCCAGTTCCTACAGCTGTAAAGTAGAGACTACTAAGAAGCATTTCGGGCAGCTTAAAAGTGAATTTCCAGCCTCCCTTGAATTCAAAGAGGTAATTATTCTAAACATTAGAGTTGCTTTTAGAAAGACACACTCTTCAATCTTCATGACTTATGCCCAAGACTATTAACAGGCTTGAGTTTCCCAACAGGTTATTTTCCCAGACTCTGCCTTTCAGAGGACAATTTTCTGTGAAGTAAGGCCAAATTCCTCAGACTACACAGGAAAGTTTACAATAAGAAAAAATAACTCTATAGCAACATTAGTGAAAACACTTAAAACTACACATCCCTTTAGAAAAGAAAAAGCTCTCTGGAAGCATGAAAATGTAAAGGTCTGAAGATCTGGTGCAGTTTGCAAATGCAAATCAGGTTGGCAACAGAGATGCCAACTTTATGAATAAATACCTCTAGCTGTAATGCTTCATCTTCAGTACTCAATAGGCCAAGGCATCTGTCTAGTAATGTGAATTCTTCTATGTTTTTTGATCTAAAAATATGCAAAGTTTCAGAAATAGAGTGAAAGAAATGTTTTTCAAGATGGAAATCCTGTTTTCTGTCTACCATAAAAAATATCAAATGTCTTTCATGAAAAACAGCTTTCAGAAGAAAAAAAGATCTGCATTCCCCCTCCATTTTTTTCCTTTCCCATCACTTTACAGGGAAAGGTTAATGCTTTATCATGTTGCCAGGTAAATAGGTGCTTGCCCAGGTAGTCAGCAAGAATTAATGGCATTTCGGAACTATCTGCAAAATCTAAAGAGTTTACACAATGTTTTGCACATTTATATTGATTAGAAATAGCAATAACTGATGCCAGTGATGTGGTTTCAGTAGAACGCAACACAGAACTTTCTCCTTTGTAATTCTGACTACAGCACTGCAAGCAGTGTTTTACTGGCTCCAGTCCATCTCATTTCATTTTGTCTGCAAGTGCATCAAAATGTAACCACCTAGTCTGAGGGGAAAGAGGGAGAAGAAAATATTTCAGCCTTTTGGAAATAAGCAGCTAATTTTCTTATTCTGTGAGGTGAATTCCAATAAGACCTGCAGAGGCAAGGCTGTCAGATATCAATGTCAGATGTCTGCCTCACTCCTCCAGCACAGGGAACTAGGGAAAAGTACTGGATACCTGCATGGAATCCAGCCCTCCTCCAAGGCAAGGCGACCTGTGGAGCAGTGCTGTAAGGCAGACTGATGGCTCCCCCAGAGCCACAGAGCACAGCTCAGACAAGAGGAGTGCTGCCTGTGGCTTGGGCCTTTCCTCAGGCTGCAAAGGTTTGATGCTGTTTCCACTCTCTGAGAAAAGCATCCAAACTAATGATTTGTGGCCAACTCCTGTGAAAGCTGGACCCAGGAATGTAAGAGCTACGAGTCAAAAGGCGAACAGATCAAATGGAGTTGGACTCTCACCTGTGGTGGGCAGGAAGAGATACAGAGCCCACGCTGTGAAAGGCACAGGCATTTTCTGGTAGAGCAGCATCAGTCTGGGAGTTTAAATAATTGTAGGAGTTGCAGGAGCTTTCCTTCTGCCCAGCTAAGTGTGCTAACCCCCAAATTAAAGGCAAGCTGGCTATTCCCCTTCAGGCCCCATAGTGTTTGCTCCTTTAAGCACACAGCAGCACAAAGTGAACAGAAGGCACCAGGAATACTCTTTGCAATGCAGAGAAGAGGTCACTGGCTAGGGCATCACCCTGGAACATGTGCTGAGACACAAGCCAGCTCCCAGCTCTTACCAGAAGTGATTATACAAACAGTCTGTCTCTGCTGCTCCCTCTCATTCCAGAATGACATGATCTTGGTTGGAACACCATTTACAAATCACACTGAAGAGAACATTTTAATAATTGAATTTGAAATATATAAGACCACATATGCACACGTGTATACATTTTCACACACGTGTACAGTGCCCACTAGTTTACAAGCTACACTGGCATTTCAAATGATAATGTTCAGCCTGTCTGTAAACTGAGGTCTTCTGAAGCAATTACTCCACTCCTGGGGTGCCCAGCAGAAGAGACTAGCAAAGTAAAGCCATGATTAAATAACACTGAGTTCTAGTGCTGTCTTCCAACACAGATGTTACTGACTTATTGTCTACAGATGCTTTTGATTTTTCTATATAAATTGCCATCTTGCGCACGCAAGCTGTTCTAGGCAAAGCAAGTGACCACCTATAGAAGGCAGAAAGAGGACTAAACCTTAAAAAACCCTAAGGAAAACCACACTTAGACAAACTGGAAAAGAGTCTCAAGAAGGAACAGGCACAGCCAACATAGCTTCTCCAATGAATGATGTCAGCAGCTTTGGAGAGAGAAGTAGTTTCCATCATTCTGAAACACAAAATTTCAGCCATTGCTCCCAAGTTGTTGCAGTGGTTGCACTGGTGCAGTCATGTCTTGGTTACATTAAGTCTGGTGGCACTGATATCTTGGGTCTGTGTGCCCTGTCCGTGTACTCACAGCTATTTCAGGGAGAGATGGGTAATTTTCCCCCTGGCATGATGAGAACACTGGATGAAGATTTTTGGCCTAATCTGCAAGGTGAGGAAACTCCACTTGCCAAGACCACCTAGTATTTCATCCAGGCAGTCCCTGTCACTGAAAGAACCTGGGGCTTTGCCCTTGACCTCTTCCTGAAGCACAACTTGGTTGTGGGTTTTCTGTATTTTAGGGCAGTCAACAAGCATGTAAAAATTTGGGGAAACATTTTGCAGCCTTTTGTGAATTGAACACACATTTTTAAATGAAATATGTGTTCATGGTTCTCTACAATTTCTTGGGGCTGAGTTGAAGAATTTGGAAGCCTCATACATTTTGTTTGTGCTTTCTACTCCTTGGTGCCTGGCTGGTAGATCTCCCGTAGAGCATCCCAAAGCCTGCAGAGCAAGGCTGTCATCGGGCTTCCTCAGGGATAAAGCAACCACTGCAGGCTACACCTGATCTCAACTACTTCCTCCCCCCACCAAAAATTGTGCAGGCCATGAAATACCGAGGCCTTGGATAGCATGCTTTCTAAATCATTCCGTAACACTTGTCCTTCTCCACCTTGCTGTCCATACCTCTCGAGAGCTGCTGCACACCAGCTTCTCAATACTGACTGAAAGAACCAGCGTAAGGACCATTTCTGTGTCATTCAGACACCTCAAACAGTCACAGGCAAGACCCTTCAAGGTCTTTGAATGATGAACACAATAGTTTGAAGGATTCTAAGTAGGATGACAAAAGAATATTTCAGCCACAGCTGAATAATATTAAGGAAATAGCAGGTTTCAATCCTGGACCATCTAAGGGAAGGGGAAAATACTAAGAATGAAAGCAACAGACGTAGTATTTGGATAATAATGATTCAGAATTATTTAATGCATTGTTTTGACAGACTTCACATCATAAAAGTAAAATCAGACCTTCTTAATAATAAAATATAGATAGAGACAGAAACACACCAGAGCAACAAAGAACATAATGGAAGATATTTGAAGCTATTTTGACATTTTTTTCTCTTTAAACAATAGAATTTACGTAAATTTGTAAACTAGTCTGAATATATTCATGAGATGTGGAAAAATAACAAGAAATACTTTTAAAATAAAGGCTAAACTGACTGTTTCAGCCATTTCACACCAGCACTAATAGAACAAGGACATGAAAATTACTATATAGCAAATATTGACTAATGGCTATCATGTGATCTTCAGTGTCATTGGACAGCATCCCTTTGACTTCTGTAGGATGAAGTTATATTTGAATAACTCTGGAATGCTGGTGTTCTGCTTTTACTAGAAAATATATTTATTTATATTTAAAGATGACTGCTGTGAAAAGCCTTGGAACTTGAAACACAGCTTTCTGAACAGAAGACTAAATGTAAAAATACCTTCAAATTCAAGGTGACTTTATTCAGCTAAGATTCACATCTCAAACTGTGAAGCATCATGAGTACCTCCTGTTTAACACCCATATTCAGAAGACACCCCAACATACACATCTATAAACTATCCATCTTGCAGATCTACAGGACTTACCCGACTGTCCACTGAATCCTCAGTTGACCCCTCCTGCCCTTCTCATGCCAGCCATCTGCTGACCCATTGCATAGGGAGCCTTTAATGCCACCCACCTCACAGTGATTATCCCAGGCAATGGCTGGAGAACCTGTACTGATGGGGAAAATGGAGCAATCAGGGCCCCCTAGCAGTATAAAAGTGCCTATAAAAGTATATTTCATTCACCCTTGAGTTTATCCAAGTGTAGGAAAGCGTAGATAGTCCATTTGGCAGTCTGTTTGCCAGGAGTGGGTAACAGTAAGGTGGGAGTTAGGAAAGACAGGAATGAGGAAAAATGGTTACTAGGGATATTAGTGGGCAACAATAGGAATTTGACCAGAGAAAGATCAAGCAGGCATGAATGAAGACCTGAACTACAGAACCAGGAGGAGAAATAGGCAGAATAGACAGAGAACAGGCGGGCAGAAATGCACAATGCTGAGGACAGTGACAAGTCTGGATAGCAGCTACCATATTCTCATCAAAATCATACAAGAGGAAGGGTGACTTCAGAGGAGCTGTGGCTGCGTGTCTGAGAAGGCAGTAAAACACACAACATCCACAGGTCTGTGCTTCAGTTTCCACAATTATGTATACTCAGTCCCCAACAAGCAGCATCATGTGTGATGGCACACATTTTTTATTCTTGGAGACAGACCACGCCAGGGAATGGCATTGGCATTAACACCATGCCTGCAGTTTGCATCACGTTTAGCACATTAATGGCAGTTCTCTCCAGCAGATCTGGCCTCTAACTTCAGCCATTTTGCTGCTTCCAGAACCAAGATAGAGGTGTGGATATTGTTGGATGGCATATGAAACAGTTTAGCAAGTTGTCAGCCAGTTCATGGATTCAAAGTGACTGTAGTGACTGTGCTACATGGCTTGAAGAGATGAAGCTGGAAATCTGGAAGGGACAGTGAACGTAAAATTTGGGTATTAGTGGAGACGGCTGATCTAACATAAGGGGAGAAGAGAGCAGGAAGTTAAGCCAATCAGAGTTAAAAATGCAAAGTACAACTCTCTGATATGAAATAAGGGACAGGAAAGGTTAGCAAATGGAAGGAAAGCGAATATATGTTCCCTAGGGATGCCTATTGAAACAGTTTCTGAGTCTGCACTTCTGGGTTAAAGCAGCCTACCCTAAGCAGCAAGAGAGCACTGAGAAGTAATGTACTGGCAAGGCTTTGAGAGCTTGTGGCTCTTCCCATCATTTTCAGGCTTTCCTATATCTCAGAAGAGGGCACTGTGGGATGGAGAGCTACTAAATGCAAGAAAATTCAGCTGAGTTCTCAACAGGAATTGCTAGCACCATATAATTTGCAATTAATTACTTCTTTTGTTTTTATCCAGAGAACCGTGTGTGATCTATTTGCTCAAATGCATGAGCATTCAAATGCAGAGCTTGCTCGTTCTCTGATGTTGGAGGAAGTTCTCTACCCTTTTGACATATCATGATCCCCAATCACAGAGAGGTTTACAACTGCTGAGGGGTTTTGTTCCCGAGGGAAACACATTCAATTTTTGTTTTTTTGCATTTTATTTCTTATTAAAGACATACAACGAAAATGGTCTTTATCCTTGCTGAGATGTAATGTCTCTTAAGACATTAAGGCTGAAAGCAGATGAACTTTCAAAACGGATGAATACCAGATATAGTGCATGGACAATTAAACCCAAATTATATGAATTCTACATATTCAGGGATAACACAAATATTGTACCTGCTTCCCTATTGCCTTGTTCTTTATGTAACTATACCTGTGCTGCATGGATGTAAACTGTATTATGGATTGCACAGGCCTGGCTTTGTGAATGTAAGTGTATTTTACACTTCCTGTCCATAAATGTAAATGAACGCATAAGAGCAAAAAGCAGTAGTAAATCAGTCACTGGGTTTTCCCTCTGTGCTCTTTCCTTGATTGAATCAATAACAAAGCCGGTCAGCCCCTGATGAAGCAAATTTCCACTGCTGGCAAGTTGAAATTAAATATTTTGTAGAAACATGGTTCTTCTGTGAATTTGCTTGGGTAGGGAAAATAGATCATTTTTAAAGGGAACATTTTGGGATTTGTTTGAAAATTGATTTTTCATTTAATTTTATTTTTAGCATAGTTGAAGGTTTTCTTACATCCTGTAGTACTGTAAAAATTAATAACATAAATATTCACCTGAAACATATCAATCTAGAGGAAACAAATGTTGTAGACTGTAGCACTCCAGAGCAACTTAAAATTTGTCATCTCTATCCTATTTCAGAATGGAAGATGAATATCAATCACAAAATTGGAAGCAAAACATGATGATTTAGAACTAGCCAGATCTAAATAGTAATCCATCAGCAGCTACTAGGATCCCTCTAAAATAGGAATTATTTGGGGTCTTCAGCAGGTCTTCCACTATCCCTGTTTTGTTTTAAAATATTGTATTTCCGTTGGCTTTCTCTTCTCATTCAGCCAGCTTCTTATTCTTTTCTCTTTTTTTTTTTTTCTCCTTCTTTTCTAACCTTTATTTATCGATAAATCCAGCTTGGATTTCTTTCATTTGTTTTTTATCCATCGTGACCTGTCTGTCATCTTACTTCCACCTTAGTCCACCAAATGTGAATTTGTTTCTTTGAACATTTAAGACACAGTTATATCCTACCTACTTATCCTGTAGCTGCACTGTCCTGTAGAATCCTATGGATATAGCAGCGTTGTGGGAGCACTGCCCTCCCCAGGATCCTCCTCCTTAGCCCACCCCTGTTCAGTGCCCGCTCTGTCCTTACCCATGTTTGTTTCCCAGTAAAGCCATGAAGGCACGATGGAGGTGCTGAGCACCCGGGTCCTTCCCCAGCATGTAACCAGGAAACTGCAAGGATTGTTGCATGCAGACAGACAATTATGTCCTAATTTCTAACATTGCAGTTTCTGGACCAGAGACCACACACAGCTGATATGTGGCCGGCAGAGGAGCTGTAGACACCACAAAAATGCAGCCATCAAGCCAAGTTGCCCTGAGATTTTCGGCGATGCACTCACGTCCTCACTGTCTCCTTCCTCGCCTCAGTATCAGGGTCTTACCCACAGGGCACCATGCAAGATCCAGCCTCCTGGAGCTGACAAAAGGTTCAGCCAGTTTCTGGATCAGAGCAAAGTGTCTGCCTGCTTGGCACTGGCCCGAGAGGTGGGTTCAGAGCTTGGAGAAGTGCAGTGGTGTCTGTGAGGTGACCTCTGAGAGAGAGCAAGGGCAGCAGATGAGCAGGGTCTGAACTGGGAGGGGGAGCTCTCAGCTGCCTTGTAATGCTCAGCAACAGTCACAACTCATTTCAGAGCCTGCTGCCTCTCCACAGAAGCTTCCCTGAGGATGCATGTTAAAATTATGAACAAAAAGAGAATTCTTGAGTTTCACTAAATCCAAGGAGCTTGTATGATAGTGTAAGTGTGTAATGAATGCTGTACTTAAGGCTGAGGACTGCTGATGCTTTGGATAATTTATGAGAATTTTTTGCATGGAGCTGTTTTTTGGAGAAAAATGGACAAAGCTTAATCACACCTCATATTAGAGTTCCATTTATAAATGGTTGAGAAAGAATTAATAACTTACTTATATTTTGGAAGGGAATATTTAAACCAGTAGGGGTTAGATTTACATGATGTATAAGTCTGAAATCTCAGGCCACCTTCTACTTAAATTAGCTTTTATTTGAATTTCTCAGGATGCCTGCATTCCTACTCACAGAATTCCCCCGGTACAGGATTTCTGCCAGCAGGAATGCCGAGTGTCACGTACACCTTGACAGAAACGATCATCTCAGCAGAGCTCAGGTCTGCGTACGAGCAGCAGTGACAGTCTGCCAGATTTCAGCAACAGCAGCAGCAGCAGCAGCTCACCTGGAAAATGCCCTCAAGCTCTTTCTAAGCCTCTTAAAGAGCAGAGCCTTCTCCTACCTCGTAATCCAGTCAGCAGAGTACTTGTTTAGGAAGCAGGCAGACAGCTTGACCTCCTGCTCCTGTGGGACGCAAAACTAACCCGCAAATCCATCCCCAAGAGACCCTGGTGGAGGAAGAGCTGCCCTCTGCCTCAGGAGGAGAGCTCTGCAGGGTGCAGAGGTGATCAGTCCTCTCCAGAGGACAGGGGCATCTGGGAGAGGGGCTTCAGCTCCAAGGCTCAGGGAAGAGCATGACACTGCAAAAGGAAAAGACCCAGAGTTTGATATGAAGGTGACAGCCACAGGAGGCAGTGACAGAACTGCAAGCACAGCTATTTGTGCTGATTCTGTCCCAGACAAATCCCATGCTAGCTGCAGGAATCATCTCATTTAGCTTCAGGCACACAAACGGAGGCACCTCTTCAGCCAGTGAAGAGCACTGTGTCTCTTTGAAAGGATATCTATCCCTTCTTGACCCACATCATCACTATTCTCCAGCTCACACTGTCTATATTTACTGTGAAGTAGAATACAAGGCACGTTCTTGGCCTGATCTGTACCTGGTATTTAATCATTAGGCTGTTACACCAAGGAACAGGAACCACAGGATTTGCAGGAAATGTCACTTTTCAGACAGCCATGCTAGGTTACACTTCGCAGAAGTAAATCATTAGTAGCCTTCATCTAATTATCTGCATCTTGCTAAGCAATCTCCACATTAAATGTCTTTGATCAAATCTTCAGATGGTTTAATTAGCAGACTTCAGGAGCCCATGTCAGTTGTAAGATCTAAAATTCTACCCTTTAATAATCATTAATAAGTACATCTTTCTGCCTTTCTCCACCACACCAATATTACCCCTGACCGCACAGAAGGAAATGCAGCTGAACCCTTCTAACCTACACTCAATTGTTAATCAGCAATTTTTCAGTTGCATGTGTTTTGTGTCTGTTAGTTGGCTTTAAACACAAATATTTATGTCAGGAATGGCGCCAGTGGCAAAATAAATATGAACTTCCACAATCATAATCCTACACTCATAAGGCTGCCTCCCCCATCTCTGTTCTCTCACACAGTGTTTTATCAATTGTAGGGGTCCCAGTATTTTGGATCTTATTTTCCATAATCTGAGTTTTGTGTCTCTGTGTGAGAACCAAACAGAATGCCTCTATATCAGATGTCAGCATATAAACCTAAAATTGTCCAAAAATTGGGATTTGGAGGAAGATAAATCTGTTTTACTTCTGTGGAAATTGTCACTCCATCTAAGGTAGATATCTAACCTGTGTTTGCCAGTTAAACTCACAGAGATTTAGGCCTTCCATAGCCTAATGACAGAATTTAAGTTTCTGAACTTGATCCGTTCAGGCCACATAAGCACAGGACCCTGGAGCACCTGCCAGGGTGTGCTCACAGCCACGTCGAGCTGCATTGTGGCCACAATGCTGGAAAATGGAGCGAGGGAGTTCCCCCTCATCATCCGTCCCCTGGCTTTGTGTGAGAAAGCTCAGGCAGGCAGCAGGGGAGCTGCCATCATCTCCTGCAGGTCCCAAGACTTTGACAAGAGGGCATCGAACCTCTAGAGAGAGCCTGCCTCACAGGTTAATCTGAGACACGCCGAATTTAAATCCCTGGCATTGTGTAACACGAATGTTGCTGAACACCACCCTCTTTCTGGCCTATAGTTTCTTTCTTTCCTAACATTCCCTCTGGAATTGCACACTGTCACCAATATTTTTTTGTTTTGTTAAATAAGATATAAATCAATAGGCCTATAATTCCCTCTGTGCTTATTCATTAGAACGTGTGGGAAGTTATGGCACACTAGTGAAATCGCAGTCAGAAGCTGATTTCTGTCTGCAGGTTTTATCAACATATATAAAACTGACATTCAAAAGTGTGTCTCACTCTTTTATTACAAAATTTACCTATCTTCTCCCTTCTTCCCACATCCAACAACAACAGGGAAGAAGTTTTCTTAGTCAAACAACATTTGACACTCCAAAGTGCAAAATGAGCTTGTGAATGATACTAATTTACCCAACCATCACAGCTCAGGCAGTTTTACTTACCACGGAAGTGTGACAAAGAAAATGAAATTATTCAGGGAATTTTGCAAGCAATAAAATGTTATTTTATTGTACTTAAAGAAAATTAACAAGAGCAGGCATAAAATAGTTACACTGATGTGTTTAAAATTACCTAAGTGCAATAAGTGAACAAAGACTGAGATCGAGAAAAGGACTCTTTAAAGTTGATTACTCTGATGAGCAATTTTGTTCTTCAGCCCATTTGTTTTGGATAATATGTCTGTGTCTTCTCTGTGTTTTACTTTCCCATATTACAGAGGTACAGCAATTCTCTACACTCATTTCCCAGGATGATGTGTTTTGGAGGATGGAAGAGGTGCCAGGGTCTTGCTTTTTAAAATGTATTGTTCAGCTCAACAGTGCCATGCCCAGACTTCAGATGTCTCATCTGAGTCTTCAGCCCCAAGATAGGCTTTTTGTTTGCTGATAAAGTGTATGCAAGAAAAGAAAAATCCAGATGCTAAAGCAGAGCCGACCAGGTATCAGTGAGGATGGCTGTCTCTCAGAGGCTCAGCCCACGCCTCTTCCTGTTTAGGTCAGCAGGCAAAGATTCCAACAACACCTGGGCGTACAGCTGAGCAACCCTCTTGTTTACTTCCATGCCTGTCAATATACTGTTCTGACACTGCCTATTTGTCACTCACTTCTCCTGATATCAGCTAACCACTAAATACCCCAGATGCCCACGTGCTGGCACACGAAACTTGTGATCTGCTGGCCTAACAGCTGCACCACATTTGTATGAGTGCCTATGTCAGAATAAATTAATCTTTAACTTAGGTGAAAGAAGTTTAGACTGCACCAGGCCCTGCTTTTCATGTATAATTTTAATGTATTTTTTCCCTTCCCTCCCCTCCTCTAGTAACGATATAAATAGCAAATATCTTCATAAGCTGGACTGGTTGAAGGATAATGTTTAAAAGGTAAATCTACTTGCCCATCTTGTATTCCTTGCCTTCAGCGGACATACTCTTAAATCACTCCAGGTGGAGCAGATGAGTGGATTTATGCAAAGTATTGCCGAATTTTCTATTTCCAAAGCCAAAGCAATTCTTCAGCACGTAATAACCAGCCTGTTGCAGCCAGAAGCCATTTTGGTGGGTGAAAGAAATTAAGTGTTTTTGTAACTATAAACGGCAAGAAATAGACACATGACCTCTGCATTCTGATTTTCCTAAACCTGAAATGCTGCCTGCTGACTCCAGGTAGCAGCCAGATCTCACAGCCTGGACAAATACATTCTCTTTCAAGTGATTGTCTCTGAAAAAGGACAAAATGCTCCAATTCTTTAAAAACATATATATATATACACAAATAACCCCTTGATAAAGAAGAACTGCAAGCTATCATTTTCCAGCACTTCATATATGGCAGGCTGCAGGGCACCCATTTTCTTTCAGACAAGATAGAGCAGTTACCCCAGTATTTACAGAAGTGTCTTCACCTCCGCACTCACACTGTCTGATATTGTAGATCTTGGTACAGTCATGTAAAACACAGAATAATGATTAGAAAAACATTCTCTGGAAGAGTGGTCAGGCCTTGGAATGAGCTGCCCAGGGAGTGGTGGAGTCACTGTCTCTGAGAGTGTTCAGGAGGAGTCTGGATGTGACCCTTGGGGACAGGGTTTGGGGTGATGCTGGTGCTGCTGGGGTGGGACTGGATGATCCTGAAGGGCTCTTCCAACCTTGATGAATCCATGACCCACATGGATGTTCACCCATTTCTTCTATCTACAGCGACAACCAAGTGTCTCCCTCCTCCCTTCCCGATATCCAACAGCAGAGTCCCTAGGGCAGCATTCCTCTCTGTGGGAGCACCAGGAGGGAAGTTTGAGGACTTATCCAGCCCTGAGAGGGGAAGGCAGGATTTTTCCTTTCCTTCTTTTCTTTCTTTCTTTCTTTCTGTCTGTCTGTCTGGCTGGCTTTCTGTCCTTCCCACACCAAAGGAGACTCCTGCAAAGGGAAAAGGAATTGTTCTTGGAAGAGCTGCCCTTCAGGGCTCCAGCCCAGAGGAGAGGTTTGGGGAAGAACGCAGTGAGACGTACCAAGGGTGCGTGAATGGGAAGAACATGTGACAGCCCAAGAGGTGTCCCAATGGGAAGCAGATGTGAGAGGGCAGCAGGAGTTGGAATGGGAAGAAAAGGACCCCATGAGCTGTCCCTATGGAGAGATGTGAGAGTCCCAGAGGATTCCCAATGGGACGATATCCAAGAGCTGTCCCGGGGGGAAGGTGAGAGGTACCAAGAACTCTCCCCGTGGGAAGAAGATGTGCACTCCCACATCTCCCGATGGGAAGACAGCAGAGAAGCAGAATTGTCCCAAGCGAGAGACAGCAGCGACAAGGAGCTGTCTCAGGGACCAGACAGCAGAGCCCAAGAGCCGCTCCAATGGGAAGATGAGAGTGACCGAAAGCTGTCCCAGAGGGAAGAGTGTGTGAGCAGCCAGAAGCTGTCCCAATGGGGCCATGACATCAGCTCCAAGATCTGGGACTGACCCTTGCACCCCATGTGTGACAAGGAGCCCCAGACTTGTCCCCCGGAGGGGCCCAGCTCTCCCAGCCCCGTGGGCACAGAGGTGGCAGCAGAGGCAGCCCGTGCCTTGCCCAGCGCCTCTCCTGCCCCGGGCAGTCCCACGGAGGCCGAGCCGGCAGCTGCTGCCCCGGCCAGAGCTGCTGAGGCAGAGGAGCCCCTCGATCCTCTCGCTCCAGAGGAGGAAAAGGCAGCAGCTCCTTCTGTCCTCAGTGAGGAGCTGCCATCAATAGGGACACAGAGCCCACCCAGTGTCCCCTTCAACACCCCGGCCAGCAGCCAGGCTTCAGTATACCAGAAGCAGCACATCAGTGGGGAGATGCTGAGCCAGGCGCTGCTGGAAATGCTGGAACTGAGGCGGCAGCAGTAAGAAGAATATGCCCTGCAACAGTGGTTGGCTGTAGAAGCAACACAGCCCAAAAGGAAGAGAGCCCGGTGCCTGCCCTGCACAGCCACCCCAGCCCCTCGCCCGCCCAGCTGGGAGCCCAGGCCCCCAGTGAGCAGCAGGAGCGGACAGCAGCGGGGTCAGTGCTGGCAGTGCAGGAGAGGATGGAGGACTCCAATGAGGAAATGAAATTTTGGCAGTTCTTGGATGATCTGGAGCCATTCCTGGTGAGAGACCCAGAGCTGTCCCAGGAGTCACTGACAGAAGAGGGCATTTCTGCCAGAGAGGGGATCCCAGTGCTCACCCCTTGCAAGGCCTTGGTTGAGTGCCCAGCACTGGAGCTGTGAAGCCAAGGGCTGGTGCCTGCCCTGCAGAGCCACCCCAGCCCCTCACCTGCCCAGCTGGGAGCCCAGGCCCTCACGGAGCAGCAGCAGGAGGGGGCAGCGGCAGCGGAAGTGCGTGCAGCGCAAGAGAGAGAGGAGGGGACCTTGGCTGGGGAGGACAAAGAGTGGGAAGGTGACATCAAGCGAGAGCTTTCCCAGGGGGAAGGTGAGGAAGAGGCAGAGAGGTGTTCTAGGGAGAAAGGAACAACTCTCAAGAAGTGTCCCAGGAGAAAGAGTGCAGTGACAATGAGCTTGTGCAGAACTGGGAAGACGAGACTGAGTACAGCATCGGGACCAAGCCCTTGCACCCAGACGATGACGAGTGGGACAAACAGAGTGTCCTGAAGCTGCCCCCAGAAGACAAAGAACAAAAACATAGGATTTTTGCAGCAGACAGGCTCCCAGTGCCTGTCCCCAGTGAGGCCTGGGTTGAGGCCCAGGCACCGGAGCCATGCAGCCCAGGGCCGCTCTGTGCCTTGCCTGCACCCCCAGAAGACCGACCCCTCGTAGGACACGCGGCTTCTCCTGCCCTCGAGGAGCCGGTGCCAGAGGCAGGGACAGAGAGCCCGGTGCCTGCCCCGCACAGATCCCCCAGCCCCTCACCCACCCAGCTGGGAGCCCAGGCCCTCCGCGGGCAGCCGGCTGCAACCAGGGAACATCCCTCCCGCTTCAAGTGGGCGCTGCAGGCGCTGCGGGGCCTGTGCCTCTGTCCCTGCCTGGCGCCACAGCCAGAGGAGTGAAATGGGAAAAGGAATTGTTCTTGGCAGAGCTGCCCTGCAGGGCTCCAGAACAGACAAGAGGCTTGGGGGACGTCACGTATGGTCCCACTTGCAGGCTGGCACTTCAAAGCAG
>VWZT01007289.1:0-21360 GCA_013397055.1 Pachycephala philippinensis
ACAGAATGTTCTAGGTTGGAAGGCACCCACCGGAATCATGTTCAGCATAGGACAGCCCAACAATCCCCAACAAACAAGAGGGATTCTTCCTCCAGAACTGGAGTGACACAGCAAGGGGGAAGGCTTCAAACAGAGAGAGGGGAAATTTCACACCCCAACAATCCCACCCTGGGCATCCCTGGGAGCGGTGTCCAAATTCTCCTGGAGCCCTGGCAGCCTCGAGGCCATGCCCATTCCCTGGTCAGTGCCCCAGCACCCTCTGGGGGAAGAACCTTTCCCGATATCCAACCTGACCCTACCCTGGCACAGCTCCAGGTGTGCCCTGGGTCCTGGCACTTGGCCTTGCTGAGCTTCCCAAGGTTCGCACAGTCCCACCTGTGATGCTTTTCCCATTCCTACAGTGCGTGACTGCCCCACACAGCTGGGAGCTGTCAGCAAACTGGCAGAGGGTGGCCTCATAAGTGTGATCACAAGGGTTTCATCCCTGCATTGTTCCTAAATGTCTCTGTGCCATCGCAGACACAGCTGCTCGTGGCAGTGATGCCTTAGGTTTTAGCTTTAATATTTTTCAGATTCTGTATTCCCAGTGTGTAACTCTGCAGTGTCCTGTAGCCTGGGAGCTGCTGCTCTCTCATGCTGAGACAGACAGAACAAAGCCTCTCCAGGCTGCTCTCCAAGGACACCCAGCCCGGCCTAGGCCCAAAATGTGTAACCCAGCATCTTGAGAAGGGGGGCAAGCTGAGGGGAAATTCCATCATTAGCTAAAGTTTAATTGGTGAAATTGGGTTGAGATGCAAATGGCCCAAAGCTATAAAAGTGTGAAGAACTCGTGACTCGGGGTCCATCTTGGGTGCAGCCTTTGGCCTGCCCAGGGTGTGCCTCTGAAGGCCTTTCAAATAAATATCCACCTTTATTCCCTTGCTCCTGTCCAGTCTCTGTTTCTAGGCTGGCCTCTTTAGGCATCAGCAGGGTGAAGGGTGAATGTCCCAGCAGTAAAATCCCCCCTCTCGCAACTGCAAAGCCTTTCCTCCTCAGGCACGCTGTGTTTCCGCAGCCATGTGAGCACACAGGGGTGAGGGCAGTGGGAGAACTGTGTCGGATAAATGGAAGGGGTTCCCTCTGGGATAAATAGGATGGGTTCCCTTCGGAAGAACTTGCAGTTCAGGAGCACAAAGTGGAGCTGCACAGGACAGCACGGGGTGGTGCAAGGCTGGTGGGTGGCTGTTGTTAAGTGCGAGGCACCACAGAACAGATGGGTTTCAAGGAGGATCTCAGGGGAGGAGAGGCAGAGAGCTTTGCTTGTGTTGAAATGGTCTGTTCTGTCTCAACAGTACTGCCACTTCCAGGGCTTTACACTGCCTTTACTTCTTGCTTCATAAATCCAGCCCCTCTCTGAATGCTTTGGAGAAGAGTAGTCTCTCAGAATACAATTTCAGTGTTTATTACTGCTCCAAAGCAATTTGCTATGTGTTTCCTGTGACACACACCTGCACCACCGGAGCAGACAGATGATATTGGCATGGCAGTGCTCTGAGCAGAGCACGCTACAGTTTTGTCCTTTTTCTGTCTGAATAATAAAAAAATCCCAAGAGTTAATTCCGGTCTCAATAAAGGAGATGTCAGTGGCAGCTCTGGGCTCTGCACAGGGACACTGGGCACTTCTCTGTGTTTGTCTGGCAGATCCATCAGAGCCACTGTGGGACACAGACCACGGAGCTGCTCTCCTGTGACAGATGTGTTGCTGCTGCTGGACACACAAAAACCCTGGGCAAGTGCAGAAAAGAGCAGGAGGTCACTTAATGAGGCATGAAAGCATTAGGGCTGGCAGTTGTATATGCACAGCCTGGCTGTCTGCTGCCTCCAAATCTCAGTGGCAGGTTGTGCTTGGAAGCAGGGAGGAACAATATGATAAACACCCAGTGATAAATGCTCAGTGAAAAAGGAGCAAACACCCGGGCTGGAGACAGCTTAATGTGAAGATAGTTTATAAGTGCAGGGAAAAAGGCATTAACTCTGTCCTGCTCCTTGTAACTATGACACAGGGGACAAGCTACAGCTTTCAGAAACAGCTCAAGAAAATGCTTCTGAACAGACACACATATTTACAAACACATCTCAAAATGTTTTGGTGTCTGCACTAAATATAGGATAAACTGAAAGAAAGGGTGCTACAAAATGCTAAAAAATACACAGATCTCAACAGTGTGTTCTGCAGTCCTGAAACAAGAGCGTGGGGTGTGGAGATGTGAACCCCAAATCTGGATGGCTCAGGGATCTTTTATTTAAAAATAAACCTAAATTTCTGTTGCACTTTATCTATGGCATTTGTGCTCTGTCTGAACCCCTGTTCCATCTCTCAGCCTGTCTCTATCTGGATTTACTCTTATTTTCCATTTGCAATTTTCCAAGAGCCAGAGAGTGCTGCTCTGGTTTTGTGTTATTTGTGTTATTGCAGTCACTGTTTATCATCAGTAAGAGGAAAGCTGGGAATTGAGCTGAGAGCTGTTGAAGAGGCAGTAGGTATAATGTCACCAGGAGATGTATTTGGATTCCTGTGAGGCAAAGACTTTTCCATAAGGACCATTCTCTATAATTTGTCAGAAAGGTTTGTCATGTTTTTATCAGAATGTGTATAATGTAGTAACATAGGGGGTACTCTTTATCAAGGTATCTATTATAAACCTCTTAGATTTCAATTTCCCTTCCATAATTTGGCTTTCTGAAGTCAAAATCTCTCTTGGTTTGACAGCGCTGTAGGAACAGTGACAAAACTGAAGTGTGCTCTAATGTGCAATTTCTGTAACCTGAAATCCAGGATGCAGAGTTGTGCCATCTGTGGTTTGCTGAGAGTCCAAGCTAAATACAACCACTGATGCCTGTGGGACTCTGCAATGAGCTGGTTCAGGAGTTAAATCCATTTGCAGGGATAAATGTGATCAGTAATTCAGTAACAGCTTGTGAGAATGTCCTAGCCAAACTACAAGGATGTTTTGATGATGAAGAAATCTTAGAAGTCTGCTAAGTTTTCTAAATTGCATGAGAGCAGATTCATTACACGTTTTTCAAATCATTTAATCTACAAATAATTTGGGGATTGTGAATGTGCTGGTACCAAAATTTAATGCCTTCTAATGGACACGTAGGAACTGGTTCCTGTGCGAGAGTGGGAGGCAATTTCTTCTTCGTGCTGGAAGCTGTGTCATTTAACATTATTACAAATGTAGTAATGTCATGCACATAAATATAATGAGAGGAGCTGGAAACTGATCATGACCTTCATTTAGAACAGAAGCAAAGGTAAATTTTTTCATATTATAGTAAATTAAGGGCATGGCATGTGAACTAGTTGTAAGTGGCCCTGTTCTTTAGTACATTGGCTTTTTCACATCATGTTCCAGGAGTGTTTGAATCGTGAAGATGAGATAATAGGGCTAGCTGATAAGTTGAATAAGAATTAAAATGATACCAGGGAAGGAGTATCCATATGCAGTTGATAAACATATTTATTAGGGAAGTTCTGTGTCACAAATCCTCGAGTACGTACAATCAGCTTTCAGGGACATCTTTCTTCTCAAGCAAAACCAGTAGAAAATCATTAAATCTTGGTATCTTCTCTTCAAATGGGAGAAGACTGCAGGATTGCTAAATCCAAGGAGAGCCAGCCCAGGTATTTTCATCTTTGAGAGGACTTCAGGGTAAGAAAAAATTCTAAACAGGACAGCAAAGAAGGAATAACTTGTTTAATTTACCTGGAAATCCTTGAGGAATGGGGCTGTGTGGGCCTGTCCTGGAGATGTGTGGGAATCCATGGTTGTCCAAGCAAGGGGAACTGTGGCTTCAACCCAAATCCCGCTTAATCAGGCAATTTATGCAATGACTCATGGGAGCCTCTGCACAAAGGTGAATTTCCCCTACTCAGCAGCTCTTGCTCTTTAACCCCTTAATCTGGTTGGGCAAAAAGGGGTGTAAAGTAAAAACAGAAGAAGATAGAAGTGAGAATATCCATATCACTTGTGCTGATGGGATCTGCTGCTGATTCCCTGTGCATGAGTGTGGGGGAGCAGCTGGTGCTGCTGAGCAGTGAGGCTCACTCCCTTTCCCATGGAGAATGCAGAATTCTTGCAGCACCTTTGTCCCTTGGTTGACACAAGCCAGCAGCATTAATTCTCCTCTCCACAAGATCCTCCCCAGTGATCCTCTGATGAGATGTTTTTCCATTTGGCCGGTGTGATGTGCAGCCTTTTGGATGTGTGTGAGTGCAAATCACATCCTGCCAGGTGTGGGATTGATAGCCCCAGCAAAGCAGGGAGGTTATTTTCTCACCGAGCAGCTGAACTGCAGGGAGTGACAGCAGAAGCCTCTTACTTGGCTTCCTAACGGGGTGGCTTGGCTCCATGTCCAAACAGCTCCTTTTGCCCTGTCTCTGGGAGCAGTGAGGACACACAAAACTCCCTTCACAGAAGTGCTGGCAGCTCTCACCTTGCTGTAACCATTCACCTGGGTTACGTTGGAGGAGCAATAATTGCTGTGCCCACTGCTGGTTCCTTGAGATATGTTTGTGATGGACCCATTCCCCATTGGAACACAGGCTTTAACGTATAACTCATCTTTTTGGGTACCCAGCAAAGTTTCCATAACTCATGTCTGTGAAGAATTTATCATCTTCTACTCTTAGATTGATATTTATGTTGCAGTGAAGTGCAAACAGTCAGTCCTGTACCTGGGGTTTGGCATTTGGAGAAGATTTTTGATGTTATTTATTTATCATTCAGTGCAGCCCACTCTGAGGAGAGGTGTGTGCTCTAGACCTGCACCTCTGGAAAAGAGCTTTCAAACTTCTACACCAGATGAAGTCGAGTAGCCCAGCAAAAGTGCAGTGTCTTGTGCTGAGTGCTAAACACAGAGAGAGGCATGAAAAAATGATGCTGTTTGCTGAGTTCTACTTAACATCTGCTGCCACTAAAATAGGCAAAGTGGTATTTTGTGAAGTGAAAAATGATGGGGCCAAATTTGGAAGCCGAGTGTTTAAACTGCTTTGCCTCCTCAAGGTGTGTCACACCTCATCTGATTCCCACGGACTTTCGGGTTTGCACAGAGATTCTTCTTTACATTTAAAAATGTCTTATTCAGATTTAATTTTTGATGCCTCTCACTACTGATGAGAATTTAGCTTCATGAGAACTTAAGAAAAATTAGGCAAGAGATGTTCCAGGCAATTAGGGAACAGATTGTCCAAGGGCAGGTTGGACAGGGCTTGGAGCAACCTGGGACAGTGGAAGGTGTCCCTGCCCATGGCAGGAGTGGCACTGGATGGGCTTTAAGGTCCCCTCCAACCCAAACCATTCCATGTGGTTTATATTTGTTTTTCTAAATGTTCAGCAATTTCAAATAGTTTCCACAGTATAAAAGCCAGTTGTCCTCTTCCCCTTCAGGCTGTGTAAATAGTTGATAACATCCTCTTGTAGCAGCCCATAACTCACATTCCCAAGGGCAGATTTTTGTGCCCTTTGCTCCTTACCAAAATTGCTGTAAAGCCAATTGCCAGTCCATTTAGATGGAACACGGAAAAGCCAAGGCCAGATTCCCTCTTTTCCACCTCTCACCGCATAATGCCATAATGAGATTCTGGTCCAACGGTTCAGTGCAATGCAATATTCAATCTGCAGCGTACTCAGAAACGGCTGCTGTGAATTGCTGGGCACGGTGATTAGCCCCTGTTTGCCCGAGGTTACTGGAAATTGTTGCCACATCTTGCAGGTGGCTGTGCTGCGGCACTGGGACGTGGCCTTCGGGGGAGTGACGCACTCGCTCTGCCCCCAAAGCATGGAGGGGTCTGGGACAGACACCTTTGCTTTGCACAACAGCTCCTGCTGGGACTGGCCCTAAGGAAAAATCCACCTGTGAACAGCCCTAAAGCAGGAGAAAGGGACCAGGGGCTCCTCAAATCCTGCCAGGTCTGCACTCAGGAGAACAAACAGCAAGAGTGTTTTGCAGGAGGGGAGGTCCCCATGCTTGTACCTTATCTCTGTTCTTGCATCTGACAGAGTAGGGTTAGGTGGGATATGGGAAGGAATTGTTTTCTGTGAGGGTGGGCAGGCCCTGGCACAGGGTGCCCAGAGAAGCTGTGGCTGCTCCATCCCTGGCAGTGCCCAAGGCAGGTTGGATGGGGCTTGCAGCAGCCTGGGACAGTGGAAGGTGTCCCTGCCCATGGCAGGGGTGGTTTTTAAGTTCCCTTCCAAACCAAACCATTCCCTGTTTCTCTAAGTATCCTGAGACCACCAGGAGAAGCACCTTCTTTTGGTGTCTTCTTCTGCTCTTCTTCTCCTCCAGAATTTGAGATACACCAACAATTGTAACTACTTGAATGACCAAACTTTAAATAGTGATAGTATATTGCATCTGTACAGGCATTTCATAGGTGTGAGCATATAATGAGCCCATAGCTAGGGAACAATGTACATTACAGCCACAGCTGTAAGCAGATTTTTGGTCTGCTGATCTTTCTAACATTTAACAATGGGGAATATTCTTTTAAAGCATCTAAGCTATCATTTATAAAAGATTTATGTCATATTTTCAAGTGGGAATTGGTGAAGTAGAACCATTATAAATGGAGTCATTGTGTCTGAGGTTGTCAGCTTTGAGATCTTAAGAAATAAGGACCCTTTTCTGGGGCTCTGGGCATGTGATGCCCTATTACTGGCTGTGTTACAGTGCCATGAGTGCCTGGTTCTGACCTTGCTTTGTGGTGGTGCTTATTAAATGCACTCAGGAGGAGGAAAGAGCCTCTTCTGTGGCTCTGGGAGTGTGAGCACCCTGTGGCTTGCTGTGTTCTCTGTGTGACACTGGCACAGGCACCCGTCCCTCCCAATGTTCTGTCTGTATCAGTGAAATCCTTTAACCTGCCTGGCAGCTGATGCTTGAGCATTGCAGGAACTTGTTTGGGAGCAGACTCCAATGCAGGAAGACTTTGCCAAACTCCCTGCACTACAGGAGGCAGAGTGGAGGGATGTTTCCAGCCTGCTGATGGATGTCTCTCCCCTGGCAGACACATGCCTTACATCCTTCAGTCAATGGATGGCACTGCTGGCTTTTCACAGCTGGGCTGCTTTGGGAGCTGCCTTCTCAAGTGCGTTCATGACTCACTGCTCGGTTAAAAACACGCTGCTGGAAGGGGGTTACTCCAGTAGGGGTTGTGCAGCCGGATTCCCTGGAGCAGGGATGGAGCAGAGGCTTTGGGGGTCTGTCAGGGGATGTCAGGGCCCCCAGCCAGCCCTCACTCCTCGCTCCCCAGTTCTCGTTGGGAGCAGGGCTTGCTGTGCCTCAGCTGCGTGTGCACACACAAGAGAGGGGCTCGTGCTTGTTGAGAAGGCCTAAAACACATTTTGGTGGTGGGAGCTCAACCTGCTTGGGCCCAGCCTGGAGCCACTGCCAAGTACGAGAAGATCTGCTGGGAATGTCATGGAATCACAGAGAGTCATGGAATGGTTTGGGTTGGAAGGGACCTTAAAGATCATCCCATTCCAACCTCTGCCATGGCAGGGACACCTTCCACTGTCCCAGGCTGCTCCAAGCCCCGTCCAACCTGGCCTTGGGCACTGCCAGGGATGGGGCAGCCACAGCTTCTCTGGGAATCTGTGCCAGGGCCTCATTGCCCTCACAGGGAACAATTCCTTCCCAATATCCCATTTTTCATTCTTTTTTATTAACAACGAGTGATACAATCTTCATTATTTGTTCTCCTATGGGATAGTGCATGAGAATTCACTTATTATTCATGGATTTAGCAATTTTATTGGTTTGTCACAGACTAGTTCTCACTTGAGCTTGCTGAGGCAAATTCTTAATTACTCTGTTGTGACCCCAGAGTTGGTAAAATGGGAGAGAAGAGCGAGAGGACAGAGAAATGTGAATTTAAAAGGGGACTCAAAGGAGAGCTGAAAAATTGAAAGCTTTAAGGATTTTGAATGTTGTACAAAGGTTATTAAGCATGGAAAGTGAAGAAGAAACAGAAAAAGTGGAAGGGGAAGGTTAGGAGAAAAGCTGTCTGTGAACAGATCTTTTTCCAGAAGTCTGGATAAGTTTTAAAAAATAACCCGATTCCAAAAGCTCCTAAAGAAACTCAACCTGAGAACACTCTGGGTTTAGCTGGATGCAGCTCAGTGACGTGACTAGTGTTGCAATTATAAAATGGATGTAAATTAGAGTGATCTGTGCCTTAATTACCAGTCTGCCACAACAGCAGATCCAGTCCTGTGGAAACCCCAAGTGGTTTCTGTGGTGTATCACCCCACAGACTAATTGGTCACTTGCCTTCTAGAAATGCTCTCGAGATAATTAAGAAAAATAATAAATTGGGAGAATATTTTGCTTCTAATTGGGTGTCAGATGTATTAAACCCTTGAAAAACTGAAGGTTTTGCTAATAACCAGAAACCCTCAGCTTTCTCTCGTGCTACCTGCTTTGTTCTGAGTTGTTTGTGGAATAATCAGGTTTTAATGGATGTGACATTCACCACAGCTAACCAAGAGGCTTTGGTTTGGGAGAAATTCTGCTGCTGCCAATATAGGAATGGATTTTGCTGGCCTGAAAAGAAAGAATTACTCATTTTGGGGTTACAAAACCCAAGTTCTCCTGTTATTAGAAAAGCCTTCAGCTGCCTCTGACAGTTCTGCAGGCAAAGTACTTGTGCTGGAGAAAAAGGCCTAAAATATTCATTGTCTGCTTTAAACTTCTCTGGGTTAAGCAGCTCTCTTTTCTGCTGGCTTGTGGAGTAAATAAACATCAGTGTGTATCAATTCTGGGAATGGGCCTTGGGAATTCAGCTTAGTGATACAGCGTTGGGATTTGGAGTTCCTGGATGATGCTTGAACCCACAAACATCGGGCATGTGCTTGTAAGTGGTTTCCATGGAAATAACATTAAAAGCTATTTAAAGAATAGAAGAACAATGTACACATCTTTTATGGATTTTTACGCCAAAATAATTGATTCTAGAAGCTGGTGTGAAGCAGTTCACACACTGACGCAACAGGGCCCAGAGCTGTTTAATTCTGGTTTTGTGAGGGGTGAAGTGTTTCTAAATGCTTGTGACAGGAAAGCACTGTGCAGACAGAAGGTACATGAACATTTATAATTCTGTTTTATCTTCACTTTACTTGCAGAGGAACTGTGCTTATGAACATGGCAGTCTTTTGTAAGCCAGTATTTAATATCAGTATTTAATTCTCAGTGAGCAGAAAGGGCTCGGGCTTAGTTCGGATTCCTTCTTTTTTGTTTTCAGAATAAGCTCAAGGATTTCGGAGGAAATGATGAACTCTTTGGTCCGTTTTGAAGTTGAGGAGATGGCACTGAAGTGACAAACCAGAGCATTCAGCACTCACAGAGGCCCCAGAATAATAACACAGCCTGTAAACAGCCAGTGAAAAAAGGAGGAAAGCAGCCTGGGAAAACCCCTCTGCTGAGCACCTCTGCCTTTTCCTGGGTGACTGCAGGGGGCAGGAAGGAGAACAAGAGGGTCGGAGTGGGGGCAGAAGTGATTTGAGAAGCAGAATCCCAGCACAGCTGCCAGGGGATAGTCAGAAAATATCTGTTATTGATGAAACAAGACTGAAACTGCCTGGGCAGTGTCACTTTGAACTGGGTCACTGTTGCTCCAGTGTGATATCACCACCAGGGCTGGATAGGATGACATTAATAGAAACTGGGAATGTTAATTAAGAGCCAGGTCAGCTGTCCTCAGCTGTTAGTGACAGAGGCATCCAGCTGTGAGGCCTGAGTAGATCTGCTCACACACCAGTGGCAGACAGGAATTTTTAGCAGCTGATAGACCCCAGATCAATGACTTACATAATGCAGCTCCTGAGTCACCTACAACGAGTTTACACATGTGAAATTGGGAGGAAATAACCTCGAGCTTGTGCTACCCTGGAATCACAGAGTGGGGGAGGCTGAGAGGGCCACAGTGGCTCATCTGGTGTGGTTTTCTGCTCCATTCTCCCGCAGCTGTTTCTTTGGAACCAGATGTTTTCCCCAGATGTCTCCCACAGCTGTTTCTCTTGGAACCAGACGTTATTCCCAAATGACTCCCACAGCTGTTTCTTTGGAACCAGATGTTATTCCCAAATGACTCCCACAGCTGTTTCTCTTGGAACCAGACGTTATTCCCAAATGACTCCCACAGCTGTTTCTTTGGAACCAGACGTTATTCCCAAATGACTCCCACAGCTGTTTCTCCTGGAACCAGATGTTATTCCCAGATGTCTCCCACAGCTGTTTCTCCTGGAACCAGATGTTCTCCCAGATGCAGAGGGGCAGCCCTGGCTCCCTCGTGCTGCTCAGGCAGCATCTCCCACCTTCTTCTCTGAACTGTTCTGCCCTAAGCAGCACCAGCAGCCTGGATTTGGAATTCCCCTCGTTTCAGAAAGTTTCCCTTTTGGGCTGGAACAGATATAAAATGTGACCCTGGAAGCACGTGGCAACATTTTTCTCTGCCCACGTTGCCAAACGCAGCCGAGTAGGGCCTGACCTTGCAGCAAATCATGGTGTGCTGCAGGAAATGCTTAAAAAACCTTGGACTTTTCAGATTTTTAGTTGAAGGAATGAGCAGATAATTAGTTCACAGGAAATACTTCAGTGGACAATACCAACATAGTTGAAATTTTAAGCTGTATATTCATGCTCAGCAGTAGATTTATCTCTTTTTTAAACGATGTAAAATGCCAGCTCGGAAAGTGTTTTCCATCTAGGTTAACAATAGGGGTTCTTGCATAAGCCACTAGAGCTTTCAAAAAAATGCTTAAAAATAATTTCTTGAAAACTTTAAATGGAGTGGACTGAAGATAAAATTTGGAACAATTTCCTCGGGGACCTACATTATTTTTAACTTGTTGTTACCAATATCTGAATTGAATTTCTAAGGCAGCAGCCATATGTGCTCACAAATAAGGGTCTGTATTGCATGCTCTTATTTTTGTTGTTAGAAATGCTCCAAATGAATGGAGGGACCTTTATTTTTAGGAAAAGAATTAAAAGAATTTTCTAATGTTAACTTAAAAAACCTCTCCTTGTCCAGCTTTTTATTTCCTGCTGTAGAATACCAGGGAACAACTTTATATTTTTCTTCTGTAGCTGGAACATTTGTGTATTAGAAAGGTCAAGAATGTCCAATATTCGACTTTCTGGACATTTTTTGAAGCTCATGGAACACTACCAACTGTTTTTCTCTTCTAAATATACAGTTTTCTTCTAAACATGCAGTTGTACATTTAATAAAGATTACAGAATTTGTCACATTCCCATTCCCATATCTGTGTCAATACGAAAGGACCTGAAGGTTCCACATTTGAATGCTCAAAGGTTGGCAATTAAAAAACAAACCCAGGTGAATAAGCTCTAATGAATACTGGTTTTGTTTTAGGTTTTTTGGGGGTTTTTTGGGTGTGTGAGCATGGGAAAAAGTCTGATTAACAGATTTGTCTTCTGATTTCCAAACAATTCAGATTTCTTCTTCACTTCTTTCTCAAAGCACAGTGTAAGACTGCTGTGAGCTCTCAGGCTCGGGTTTAATTGTACCTCAGAAGAATTTGGTGGCTTTTTGAACATTTCTTAGAACACGTAAGATAAAAAGAATTCTGGTGGTGAGCAAGTCCTTTAAAGCCGTATTTGGGGCTCTGTAAAAAAACCCAAACAATGCTTTTCCCCTGTTGTAAAGTAGTTTGAATGTAGCTGCTTCTTCATTCATATGAAATTTTATTTTCTAATGTGCTTTAATGTGCTTTATAATGAGCACCGGGGGCTGTTTGTGGTGCTGAGTTCTGTCACCCTGCTGCTCACACACGGGGATGTGGGACAGCTCCTTGCTGGCCAGCTGCTTCCCAGCATTAATCCAAATGCAGATCCCAAACTTTAATGAAGGACTAATTAATGATCTGAGCCTCAGCAGCCTGGCTGCACCTTCAGGCTGCCCCTTCACGCTGGGTTTTATCTCCCGAGCTCCTGGCTCAGCTCGGTCACACTCCTGTTACCACCAGGCCCAGAAGGTGAAGGAGAAAAACGTCCAATTCCTTTAAATTTCCCTTGGAGTTCGGTGGCAGCTTCAGAAGGTGCAGCTGCTAATGACCTGGAGGTGATTCATCCATTATCAGGTAATCTGCCCTGAGCTGAAGTGATTTAATCCGAGGAGTTGAAGGCAAAAAGCTCATCTCCTTTAGCAGAGAACTGTCCAAAGAAATGAGCAAAGAATTTTAAGTTAACAGAACGCTCTCAAAATTAAAAATCTCTGTCTGCTTTGGAGTGGTCAGTGGAAGCAAAGCTGAAGGAAATCTGATTTCCCGCCGCTTTCTGGGATTCTGGGATTCTGAGCAAGGAACAGAAGAGGTTTACACACGGATGTTCTGTACATCCAAAATATCCCGAGGGAGGAAATGGGTTGAGTGCCTGATCCTGCAACTCTCTTGACAGCAAAGCTCATATGAAGTCCTGGCTGTTCCATGAAGAAGTCATAGTCTGGCAGATTATTAATAAGTAAATAAATCATCTCTTGGTTTTACAAAGCTGACATTGCTGGGTGAGCAGTTCCATGTCTCATTTGATGTACCTGGATGAGAATGTAGCCTGGAAAGTGCTCTTAAACATGGCTTTAGTGCCCAAAGGACTAGTCATCAGTTTAGTTGTTTTTGTATTTATAAAAGGGTACATTGATGAGATAACCTTTTGGAAGAACCAGTGAATATTTTAAATTTTTGTTTTGTTTTTCTGGGACTTGGCATGTCTCTTTCCTATATCCTGGCTCTGAGTCACCCTGTCTGAAGTTAAGTATTGCTGATGAATTCTCCCCTGTATCACTCATAGGTCATTTGTTTCGTTGTCTCTTGTGTTTGATTTTCATCTTGCATTGATGAAACCTCGCAGGAGCTCTCCAGGGTGGCTACCCCAGCTTCCAGACTAACAATAACAGAGGATTTTTCTCCCCTCATGTATTTTTGCCATTTTTAATTGAAGCAGCCATATCACACACACGTCTGGGATGGAACTGCCCGGTGAGAACTCCCTGCCTCCTCCACATCCGTTTTCTGTTCCCTTCTTCCATTTTCTGTGCTCCTGCAGTGTTGTACCCTGAGGTGACAAAATGACCTCTGCAAGTTGCCAGTTCTGGAAGAGTCCTTTGAAATCCTTTGTGTGACTGAAGAGAAATTCATGCCACTGACCCCTTGATTACCTTGTGCCTGCCCAGAGCAGCAGCCTCTGAGAGCTGGGACACACCGAGGTTCAGTGCCCTGGATGTGGCAGGAGAGCGAGAGGAGGTTTTGAAGAGGGATCCTTCCCGTGAAGAGAGACTATTCCATGGCAGAGGGCAGCAAGGAATTTCACTCCACTTGAAAGGATGGCTGTTTCTTTGAATCAAGATGTGAAGTTACCCTAAGAGATGAGGAGGAAAGAAGAAAGAAATAATCTGTGGGTTTCTTCCGCCCACCTTGACCCCACGAACAGGGAATTTTTTTGTACTTTTTAAAAGTACCTGTGGTTTAAAAAAACCCAGACAAACAACCCACGACAAAACAACATAAAAATCTTCTCAACCAACCCCCTCTGCTAAAAAAAGTTCCTTTCTTGCTGTTATGCTTTTCTAAGGCTGAGATTAACCGTGGAGCTGCCAGCTTGGGGGAACTCTGTGTGGGTTTGGGAGATCAGAGGGATGAATTGCAGAAGAGTTGGGACTGGAATCTGTACTCAGGGGACCAGAAACCACATCCAGGCCACAGCAGGGCTGCTTGCCACAGCCAGGGGTTATCCAGAGAGCGATGACAACTGAGCAACAAAAGTTTCCAATGTCCCACGTTGTTTTCTCTTTCACACCCGAGGCTAAAGCACCATTTCACATCCCCTTAGAGCAGTGCAGCTGCATAATTTAAGGATTAAGTGAAAGGTTAATTGATACATGAAGCCACAGATGATCCAGAATAATTTCTTCTTTTGAATCTTATGAATTCTTCTGAAATTCTGCCTTTTGATATAGGCTGGCTCAAACTTTGAATTCCTGGCTCTGGGAAACAGAACCTTAAACCTACTCTGAGACTTTGTGACTGTGTCCTGTTGGCTGAAGGTCTGAATCCCTTCAGCATCCAGCAGGGCTCCTCTTGCCTCAATCTTGCCTCCAATCTCAGCAGCTGAGAACAGCACAGTTAGGACATGATAGTTTCAGGTTGTATCAAGGTGAACTCTGTACTTTCAATCTAATATAATGTTTGATCTTTCCAACCCCAAATCAAAGCTATTTTCTGAAGCATTGCCATGGTGATGCACAACACAGTGTGTTGTCATTGCCAGGGCTTTTAGAGCTTTATTGAAATGCTTTTGAGCTGTGGAAAAAGATCTATGGGAAATAATGGTACATTATGTCACAGATTGATTTACAATGGGCTGCTCTATAAAATATTTAATAGAATCTCTAAAATTATATCAAGACAAGTTACCAGAAAATTAAAAATACCGAAGTATATAGAGCTGCAAACATGGGCATTAGTGTGTGAGTACAACCAGGCCTCTCCTTCCAGAGCTCGGAAGGAAAATATGTTTGCTGGCAAATTAAGTAATTGTTTCTGAAAATTGGCAGCTCCCTCGTTTCTGGGCAAGCCTTCAGCATTACCTATTCCTAAGAAACTTCTTTGTATTCACAGAGTGCTTACTATTGTGAAGCTAATAGATATGTTTTTGATGAACACATTTTCCATTCGAATGGTGAGAGCAGTAACCTTTAGTCATCCACAGACAAGATCATTTAAATTCTAGGCTCAGTGCAGCAAAGTTGCTCAATTCAGAATCTGATATGCATATTGCCTTAATTATTTTTGGTTTTGGCTTTTTTTTTTCTCATTGTGATGAATCTTATGTGATGATCAGATGGTGAAGTTTGTTTTATCTGTGTGGTAAATTCATCTGTGGTCTGATGAATTTATTTCTCCCCTGTTCAACCCTGCTCTTAAAAAATATACAGGATTGCTTTTATTGCTTTTTCAGAACACCGTTGGTAAACACCAGATTCCGTACATCTGATTCCATCTCCCCTGAAAACCAGCAGTGTGTGTTGGATGTGAAATCCTGACCCTGTTGAGGATTTGGCAGAATCTTCAACCATTAACTGGTAGTTCAGACTCCACTCAGTGGAAATGAGGGCCAAACTCATCCATTTTCCCTGTCAGGCCTGGGTCCTACATCTGTTCCTGAGATGTGGGAGCTGAATCCGTGTCTGCTGGGATTCAGGCTGCTAAAAGAGCAGTCAGTGCTCTGCCTTTCACCTTGTACAGCATTAATTTGAACATATTCTGTCATTTCCTCTCAAACTTCATTAATGGCAATAGAAACATTAAATTTGCATACATCAATTGCTAAGCAGTTACGTGTACGAGGTTGTTAGGAGCATTGATACTGCTTGAAAGTAGGGCTAATTATATCCTGCTTCCCATTTTGGGCATTGTTTCTGTCTGAATTGTAATGTGACTGAATTATTGTTTTGATTATGCTGATAAGTTAGTTCATTCTCATTTATCTCCTGATTCATTTCTTTCAGAAACCTTTTAGATCTGCACAGCTGCCCCAGTCTGAGAAGCCTCCCACTAAAATTCAAGCAATACAGTTCTGTTCTTCCCAGGACAGAGTTATTGGAAACTGGGAGGAGGAAGAGAATGGAACATTCTCCATCCATAAGGATATTTTAGGTCATAGTACTGGATTTTCTGAGTGAGTTTGGGCAAGTTATTACAAATCAATGCAAACTAGTTCAGCTTTGCATCCAAGCAGCCCAATAACTGGGTTGAGGCAGCAGATTTGAACTTGCTTCTGTTAACAGTCACCCTCATCAGCTGCCTTTTTCCAGCAGGCCCTTATGAGATCTGGAAAAATCTTTTTCAAGGATCTTTGTTTTCCATTCCAGTGCCATTTCCCCAGCCTGATGCTCTGCCAGTTGGTAAAATCGCTGTCTCTCCTGAAGGAGGCACCTGACACATTCACGAGGCCGTTTCCTAAATAATGGCAGAGATTGTACAAGTCGTTTGATGATTAACAAGAGCTCTCAGTGGCAGGGCTGACAAGGCACTCCTGCCTGCTCTTATTCTCTCCCTGTCATGTCAGTGGAGCTCCATGGAATCAGGAGGGAGCAAAGAACGAAGCTGAGTGCCAGGAGAGTCTCCAATCCAGCATGCAGTGTTTGCCTTACCTAAAGAAGTGACACAGCTTTTCATTTCCTCATCCATTGACAAGGCTCGTTAGCACTTGGTTTACTATGCAAAAACAAAAGAAAATGGAAGCACAGCAGTTAAGGAACAAATTGGGAATTATGGGAATTGTGTCAGAGCATTGGAGCTCGTTGGTCACTTGAGGGCCATGGCTTTACATGTTTTGGTTGTACTGGGTTGGTGCCACTCTGCTTTTCCCAGCCCTGGAGGTGTCCAAGGAACACCTGGATGTGGCACTCAGTGCTCTGGGCTGGGTGATGAGGTGGGATCAGGCACAGGTTGGACTCTTGGAGGTCTTTTCCAACCTCAGTGATTCCGTGATTCTGTAACACCAACGAAATTCTTCAGATATTGCTGGGCTTTGCCAGAGCTTTCTTCTTTCTGGCTGTGACATCCAGAGTAGCCACGAGCTACAGAAAAGTGGCACAGCCAGCACAGCTTCCCTTCCACACCCTGTGTCTGACCTTTGCATTTGTGCCCTTGACTTCTCCATTCTCAGTGAACCATGAGGGCAAAGTCCCAGCCACGATAACTTGTTAATTAAACCAATAAATGGATTAAACACTGCCCTGCTTGTACATGAAAAAAACAAATGCTGCAGATTACCAAAGAGTTTTTTGGGTTTTGGATGTCTCGAGCCCAGTCCTGCTGCCAGGGTGGTTATAGTCAGGCATTCTGGGGTTGCAGGCTGTCTCCTCCCATTGCTATTCCCTTTGCTAGTCCCATTCCCATTCCTGTTCCCATTGCTAGTCCCACTCCTAGTCCCACTCCTGTCTTTGTTTCTGGCTCTCCCCCAGCTCGAATGCAAGCTGTGCACTATCCCTGTGTCCCTTGGCAGGCTGGATACAAAGCAGAGTAACCTAATTAAGGATGCTCTGGGGGGAAAGCGGAGCCTGCAGCAGCCAGATGAGAGCACATAAAAGCAGAGCATCCTCTGCGGCTAAATGATCAGTTATATTGCAAAAGGAATAACAGATCCAGCTGGAAAAAAGGCAGTTTGGATAAACTCAAGGGTCCCACGTTACGCTCAGAATCAGCACTCAGCTCATTATTTTGCAGCTCATTAGAAAAAAGCAGTACAAGTGTTGTGCCTTCGTGCATTACTTCGTCTTTCTAATTGGGCCGTGACATTCAATGAAACTGTGATTTTTTTTCCTCATTAATAATGCAAAATATTTAAACAGAGTGTAGCAGTGCTTTTAGAGGCTTCGCTGATAATTTGTGTTGCTCGAAGCAGGAGAAAAACTTACTCTCAGTGAGATAAAAAGCTTGGCCTCATCATGTCACACAGTTTAGAAGCTCCAGGACTGCTGCAGGAGAATCTACAGTTCTGTTTTAAGGACCTCATTTCCCCCAGGGTGTACAAATAGCTTTGCTACCCTGCCAGCAGTGCCCAGCACCCCGAGTGTGGAGCCTTCCTCAAGGAGAGCTCGGGTGGGAGTGCCCAGAGATGTGTACACGTCTTCCACCTTGGCACGGATTAATTCTTCTCTTTTTAAGACTTTTATCTCTGTGTGTGGCACAGGATGGTGGGGCAGAGATTGAACAAGTCTCCATTTTGTTATTTTACTTCTCTCATAAAACTTCCTGGTTCCCTGAGGCTTTTAGAGGGAGAAATGGCCTCAAACTTGATCTTGGACAGAAAATAAAATGCCCACATTCTCTCCACATTGTCTCTCTGCTTGGGGCATCATTAGGACAGCTATAATTGCACTGATTTTAGTGGGAAGAAACCTACTTCAGTTCCCTCATTGCAGCAGGAATTTAGAGATTATTGTGATGCTGAAATGATTTTAAAAGTTAAGCACTGCAGCTGTTTCAGAAGCTGGCTTAAAAAACTATAAATCCAAACTCATTCTCATGTTAATTGCACTGAACTACGTACTGAGCTAATTGAAAGCTTTTAGCTATTTTGGTTGTCCATGTACTCCCCACTTCCTTGTCCAGAAGTCCCAAATTACATATAATGAAAAAAATGAAAGCATTAAATGGTTGCTGCAAGTGCTTAGAGTGCAGTTTGCGTGCACAACATGCACGTCACCAGCACAGGAAACAGAAAATGGCATTGTCTGGAACATTTCCATTCATAGCATGATTTGGTTTGAGAGGGAGCTCAAAGAACATCTCCCCCCCCTGCCATGGGCAGGGACATTTCCACCATCCCAGGCCACTCCAAGCCCCATCCAACCAGGCCTGGGACACTTCCAGGGATCCAGGGGCAGCCACAGCTTCTCTGGGCACCCTGTGCCAGGGCCTCACTACCCTCTGAGTAAATAAAGAATTTTTTCCTTGTAATTAATCCCAATCTGCCCTCCGTCATCTTAAAGCCATTTCCCTGTCACTCCAACTCCTTGTAAAAGTCCCTCTCCAGCTCCCTTGAAGCCCCTTTAGTACTGGAAGATAGAATAAGGTTCATCTAAAAGACATGGGGAAGGATTAACACCTGACTTTTACATGGAAAATTCTGTTATCTTTAGATGCCACAAAACAAAACAAAAAAAAAAAAAAAAGGAGTTTTCTTAGCATGTATTTGTGTTTCTGGAAGATTCCTGAAAGCTGTAAATTTACAGTTAAGGATTATAGATTTGACAGTAAAAAGCCTGACCAAAATAACAGAAATTCCTCAGTTTTGGTGGTTAATATTGTCTTGACACAGCAGAGGGATGCACCACATTGTCACTGCGTGGTGAGGGCGCTTGTCACTGCAAGCACACAAGGACAAGGACTCCTTGTTCCCTCTCGAAGGAGGGAACTCATCAGTGGCAAGGCCACCAAGCTGTTTCTTTCTCGAGGCCCGTGCTGAAGGGAGAGAAGCTGGAGGCTTTTCACCAATTCAACTGTAGCTAATGATGGAATTTCCCCTCAGCTTGCCCCCCTTCTCAAGATGCTGGGTTACACATTTTGGGCCTAGGCCGGGCTGGGTGTCCTTGGAGAGCAGCCTGGAGAGGCTTTGTTCTGTCTGTCTCAGCATGAGAGAGCAGCAGCTCCCAGGCTGCAGGACACTGCAGAGTTACACACTGGGAATGCAGAACTTGGAAAATATAAAAGTTAAACCCTAAGGCATCCCAACTGTAAACCCAACACTGCCATGTCCACCTCTAAACATCAAAACCAATCAAAAGCCTTGGGAAGGGGCAGGAAAATGGTTGATTCTTCAGTTTCTGAAGAGGCAGGAGAGGCCTCTTGCTTTGGGCCTCCCCACCCGCTCTAACAACAGGAATTCTCCTGCAGCTGCTCTTGATGTGAGTTACCTCAAACCTGTATGGAAACCTGGCAGCTGGAACAAGATGCTGAGGAAAAAAGGCCTCTTAGATAAATTCAGCAGGAAATATTTACCATGTGTAGCACAAGCCTCCCTCCTTTGCCTTATTTCACACTGTTCTCAGACGTAGAGCTTGGAGCAGCAATCACAAAACCCTTCTGCGTTGTTCATTTTGAAAAGTGTCATGAAATTTGCTAAAAAGTGTATGAAGTCTGCTTTTGATTACAGAAGTAGCAGGATCTTTCCAATCCTCCTTCCTTTTATTATCTGGAGGAGAAAAAATCATCCCTTTCCAGTGCATTATGGCAAACTTTTAAGCGGCAGCATGTCCGAGGTGAAAATGTTATCAGGCTGGCACAGCCAGAGAAAATTGGAGTGAGCTTGGATGACCTCTTCCTATTGCTCAGAAACACCACTGTGAGCCTCACAGCTGGTTTTTTTTTGCTTTGTGGAACCCCCCAGAGAGAGGACAATCATCTGTTGTCCAAAAGTACCGCATTTTCTAACGAGAACAGGAGAATGAGAGGCACGGATCTGAAATTGTGGCAGCGTGTCACAAACGAGAGCAGCCAGGACACAACCAATGCACAAATCTGCTGCCTGAGGGAAGCACAGGGAAGGTACAATTGGCATCATCCCACACAATAAAAGCAGCATGAAAAGAATCCCTGATGAGTATAAGAAATTCTGATGTGTTGGGAATGTCTTTCCTCTCATGCATTCTCCATGGACCCTTCCTTCAATGTCCATGGCCATCAGCTGCTGGCAGTTTAATTTTGTTTGGAGAATGTAAATGGAGAAATTGGAGTTGTAAATATTTGCATTTTAGCAGCCAGGCTATAGGGAAATGGGCCATTTGTATTGCTGCTGTGGCTTGTAGCTGCTCCCACTCCCACTGGGCAGGGTTCTTCTCCCAGTGAGACTTCCAGCAGCAGACTGAGCCCTCTGGGAAGCCCTCTGACAGATTTTGGGAGCAGTTTTTGGAGTTTAAGGAGCATTCTCAAGTGTTTTTGTTACTGAAGTGGGCCAGTGTAACAAGCCAGGGCTTGCAGCATTTTTCAGACTAGAAAACCCCTGCCTGTCTCTCACAGTGTGGCATCAAGCAAGCTTTAATTATCATGTGCTTGACAGTAAGAGGTAATTGATTTGTAATTTGTCTTGGGTTTATGGTCGGTTTGGGCTTGGCTTTTAATAAGGAATTTCTTTAATTGCCATTTAATGTACACTGTTCCATCCAATGCTTATATTTTTCCACTTGAGTGACTCTTCCCATGGCAGTGTCTGTTTAAAAGGAAGTTTTTTGTCAAAGCAAGATTTGTGATGGGCCATAATCTTCCTCCCTCGAAAGAAAGCAATTACTCAGCCAAAATATGTACACTTTGGTGATTATGTCAATGTGTGACTTCCTGCTGGGTATTAAACTGTGTTATTCCTGGAGTTAAACTGGGAATATGATTAATAACAGGTTCTGATACAGAAGATGGCAAATGAAGGCCGAGTAATAGTAATTTTTCATTTGAATCCCAGCCAAATTGGCTGCTTTGCAGTACTGGTCTGTGGCAATTATTTGTTGTTCTGCTTCCTAATGCTGATTTCCTTCCAGAGTTTATCAGCATGGATCTCAGGGAAACACCGGCACATTGTTTGTGTCTGTAAACACTTGTGCCAGCTGGGGAAGGCAGCCCTGCCTGAACTGCTGATTAGATCTGCTCAAATCCAGGCCCTCCTGCAGGACAGGGCTTTGGTGGAGTGCCTGTTCCTGCCCCTGCTCCAGCTCCAGCTCCTGCTCCTGGTCCTGCTGCTCTCCTGCTCCAGCTCCAGCTCCTGCTGCTGTTCCTCTCCTGCTCCTGCTCCTGCTGTTCCTCT
>VWZT01007289.1:21613-78889 GCA_013397055.1 Pachycephala philippinensis
TCCTGCTCCTGCTCCTGTTCCTGTTCCTCTCCTGCCCCAGCTCCTGCTACTGCTCCTGCTCCTGTTCCTCTCCTGCTCCTGCTCCTGTTCCTGCTCAAGCTCCTGCTCCTCTCCTGCTCCTCTCTGCTCCTGTTCCTGTTCCTGCCCCTCGCCTGCTCCTCTCCTGCTCCTGGGGTGGCAGAGCAGCACCCACCTGCCCACTCTGGCCACCTCCAAATCACCACCTCATTGTGGTGATTTGGGGCCAGGATGTGCAAACCCCCTGCAGGTGGAGTGAGTTCCCCAAGCCACAGAATCCTCTGGCTGCCAAAATTTGCTTTGTTTAATTTGAGCTGCAGGTGTGGGCTCTGCTGGGAGCAGTGCCGAGCTCCTCCAAGGGCTTCTCACTTATTTGTTGTTCCAGGATAGGATGTTGTTGGGAAATGCTCAGGAGTGCTGACCTGCTGAGATAGATTTGGAATCAAACTCTGGATAGATTTGGAATCAAACTCTGGATAGATTTGCACAAGGGGTGCTCAGCACTCCACAGTTTGTGGTGCTTCTGGTCAAGATTCCGTTCTCTTCCAGAACTCAATATTCCCATTCTCTGAAGAGATTTCATAAAATCACAGAATTGTTTGGGTTGGAAGGAATTTAAAGCTCCTCTCATTCCATGCCACGGCAGGGACACCTTCCACTATCCCAGGGTGCTCCAAGCCCCGTCCAGCCTGGCCTTGGGCACTTCCAGGGATCCAGGGGCAGCCACAGCTTCTCTGGGAATCTGTGCCAGGACCTCTCCACCCTCCCAGGGAACAATTCCTTCCCAATATCCCATCTAAACCTCCTCTCTGTCAGTTTGAAGCCATTCCCCCTCATCCTGTCCCTCCATCCCTTGTCCAAACTCTCTCTCCATCATTTCTGCAGCTCCTTCAGGCTCTGCAAGGCCACACTGAGGTCACCCCAAATCTTCTCTTCTCCAGGCTGAACAATCCCAATTCATTTAGCCTTATCCCAATTTTCTTAGCCTTAAATTAGGCCCCAGCATGTCTTTAAATACACAGAGAAACTAAAACGGAGAAAAATAATAATTAAAAAAAAAGAGTCATCTTTGTTTTCTAATTTCTCCATCTAATTTCTCCAGCTGTGTTTTGTAGTTCCATGAAATAAGGTAAAAATCATAAGGGTGGATGAAGTTGATGGAGGGTCTGGAAGAGAACCATTGAGATGAAACTTCCCTCCAGAAGCAGGCAGTGTTGGTCTTTCTAAGGAAATTATAAATTGCTTTGTGCCACTTTGTCTTCAAGTGACCCTTGTCAATGTGTGGATCTCGTTTGTTTTTCCACGTTCTAATTGAAACTAGCTGGGTGTAAGGCAGCAGAACTGAGGGTGCCTAAATTCTCATTAAAACAACACAAACAAAACCAAAAAAAACGTGCAAGGAACAAATGTGACGGCAAAATCCAGTGAATTCCAGATTTTCTGTGAATTGTCAGCCACTGATTCCAAGTGTGGGTTCATAAGGAAAATGAAACAAGGCTTGTACACACACAGGTATAAATGCATATATAAATATATAGAAATATATATACACACAGCTATAAATGCATATATTAATATACAGAAATATGTATAAACACATCTATAACTCACGATGACTGGAAAGTTCTTGACAAGCTGCTATTTTTTACTGTGAGCTGCTAATTGCAGCATGTGAAAATGCCCATTTTGGCTACTCAGACCCCGTGAATGTACAGCCAAAGTGGGTGTGATTACCCAGCTTCCAACACACTGGACAAGGCACTGTTGGATTCACAAAGGAAACAACATTATGTTTGAAATCTATTTATTCCAGCATTGATGTGGTCGTGCAATTTTTTGGGAACAATTACAACTTTTCAATCAGAAACGGCTTTTTTTCTGGACTGTTCTCCCTTACAGAAATTACTTCTTGCTTTTAACACATGCTCACTGATTATGCAGATGGCTTAATGACCTTGCATTCATTGCTGCTTCAATGTGGGAGCTGTATTCTCAGTTAATTCCATCTTTGCCTTTATTCAGAATATCTGATTGCTGCAAGTTCTTTGATGTGCTGGTTTTGATCACGCAGGGCTCTCGCTCACCATTTACAGAGCTGTCTTAATGTACTGATCCCTTCAGAAAAAGTAATATTAAACCTCGTGTTGCATGTCCTGCTCTTCCCAGCTCCCAGCAAAGCAAGGAAAGGGGCAGTCCATCGGTGATTGAATTTTCTAAACAGCAATATTTGTGCATATGCCTCAGGAGTTATTTGCCTTTTCTGATCAGCAGTGAGACAACAAATGGGCAGTAATTATCACATTAAAAGGACAGCATTACTTCAGGATGGCTGAATAATTTTTCATTAAGGAGAACTTCCAAAGGGACAGCATTTAAGAAAACAAAGCACAGAACTGTCACACAGCTCCAGCTCTCCCAGGGAATTCTGCTCCCTGAGCTGTCTCTTGGCTGTTAGAATTTGGAAAATGCTGTTCCCTGGGCTCAATATCCTCCCTGCCAACTCTTCTGGCTTCATGGTTTGACTTTGACAAAGACGTGGGGTCCCCTACATATTCTCTAATATCTCCCCTTCCAGGATGAAAACTCCTGAGCAGCAGGTTTTGGGGGCTAAATAAGAAATCCTGTTCCTTCAGGAGGGATGCAAGCGATGCTTCTGTCCATGGTATCACTTAAGTCCCGTTCTGGTCTGTGAGGCAGCAACCGGAGGAAAGCAAAGAGATTTTCTCCCGTTTTCCTAAAGCAAATCAAACCCGAGGTGCTCTGTGGGATATCCAACACCTCTTCACATATTGCTTTGCACATAATAATTGAGCTGGGCTTGAATATTTCTCCTACATTCAGCCTGTCAGTGATTTAACAGCTCTTAGATTCTGGTAAGGAGCTGCACTTAGGTCAAAAGATGATATTTAAAATCCACCCTGCCTGAGAAATAATGAGTTTCGTTTTGAGGGAGAGCATTGATTTTCACTGTGCTTGTGCTATCAAGAATTTAGATACCTGTTAGAATATTTTTTGTTATTTGAGAAAAAAAATAAAATAAAATAAATCGTTACTTGTTATTGAAATTTGTTATTTGGTCTTGGGTGCTTTCGATGTCTGTATTTTAAGTTTTAAAGGATTATTGGCTTATTTATCATTTAACCCTTACAAGTACAATATGTTTTTAGCTAAGACAAATTAACAATACCAAAACAGAGAGGCCAAAGCCACAGGGCAAAACTTTCAGGGATCTTTTGGAGGTTTTCCTTTTGGGAATGAGCAGTGGTTGGGACAAATTCCCATCAAACCAACAGGAGGCTGGATAAAATATTATAAAGTCTTCTTGCTAAGAGAGCAGAGTGGAGACAAATATTCCCTTGTCTCCTTTCTGGGAATGAGCTGAAATAGCTCCTTCAAAGGAGCAGCTTTTTCTGTCAGCCAGCAAAGGAGGTATTTTAATACAAGGCACAAAACCCTTCACAAGGAGAAGTCATAGTGATGTGTCAGCTCCTGGTGAAACTGCAAAATAAACAACCAGAGAAGGTAGAAATAGACTCCAAACCAAGTTAGAGTACTATGGTGTAAGAAAAGAAAGCAAGGAACTGAAACTCAGAGAACATCATGTTTTTCTGCTGGGGGAATTGGTTTTTCCAAAGAATGTTTGGTCACTTCTGTGTGCCCCATCTGTTTCCTTGTATGCCTGGTTTAATTTCAATAGGTTTTGTACCTGTTTACTACTATCATAGAAATCCTGAACAAGAAAGAACTACAGTCTTTTATCTCTTGGTAAAAACGTACTGTCCTAGGATAATTTGCTTGTTTCCAATGTCATGCCTATTTTTAACTTAGATTTAAAACTTAGGGTTTGGTGGTTATTATCTTTGTAACAGAATTTATGACATGGCTGGTTCCTATTTTAAAGAGACTCGTCTTAAGAACAAAAGAATGTTTGGATTTTGGGCAATAACAACGTGATAGATGTATCAAATTGCACATCAGATCATCCACAGCAAGGCTAAATTTCATGAATCAGGGTTGGAAACAATGTTTGCACTGTTATTACACCCACAAGTCCACTTGTACCTGTTCTCAGACGGATATAATTTCAGTTTCAACTTCTCTTGCTTAGTGGAAAGCAAAACCCCTGTGGTTTTGGATCTAACAGCAGGTAGCAGAAGAGAACAATGGCTCGTTAGTAAAAGCTTTTTACCACTGAAATATGCAACTGTTCCTTTGTCTACAAATACACACAATTCCTAATTCAGCATTCTCAGTGCACATTTTGCTGCTGCTTCTCATTTTCATCAAAGGGAGCTTCTTTGATTTAATGGAGAGTCCACTGGGGGTCACTGGCTGATTGCACTCACCTGAGCTGATTTTAAACATTTGCTTCTGGACTCTCCAAAATGGATCTGATCCCTAAAGAGGCCAACCTAGAAACAGAGACTGGACAGGAGGAAGGGAATAAAGGTGGATATTTATTTGAAAGGCCTTCAGAGGCACACCCTGGGCAGGCCAAAGGCTACACCCAAGATGGACCCCGAGTCACGAGTTCTTCACACTTTTATAGCTTTGGTCCATTTGCATCTCAACCCAATTTCACCAATTAAACTTTAGCTAATGATGGAATTTCCCCTCAGCTTGCCCCCCTTCTCAAGATGCTGGGTTACACATTTTGGGCCTAGGCCGGGCTGGGTGTCCTTGGAGAGCAGCCTGGAGAGGCTTTGTTCTGTCTGTCTCAGCATGAGAGAGCAGCAGCTCCCAGGCTGCAGGACACTGCAGAGTTACACACTGGGAATGCAGAGTTTGAAAAATATAAAAGTTAAACCCTAAGGCATCAGATCTGGCAAGAAGAAGTTGCTCAGAGTTCGTCCTGGACACACATCTACGTTTTTTTGGGAATAAGAATGACACCCAGCATTCAGCCACACAGTTGTAGGTTTATTTATGGAATGGCAGGTTTGTGCCACGTGCACACATGGATTATTGATATTTTATTTTTTAGATTTCATCCTGGCATTAAACAGGGAAGCTCTGTCAAAGAGCACTTAGGGAATGGGGGGAATTATTTATCTGTTGAGTTTCCTATGAGTAACAGCAGAGAAGTGCAGAGGAGAGGGGTGAGAGCTGAGAGGCTGCCCAGAGCTCGGGGGCATGGCTGGCAAGGGGGCACAGAGTGGCAGCCAAATAACCAGAGCAGCACCTTCCAGTCCCATTTTTTGGGTGCCTGCTGTGAGGGGTGGCACGGGCAGCAGTGTGGTGTCCCCGTAAGCTTCAAGGAACTTGAGAGGAAAATTGATTTTTGAGAATTGTAGCTGATTCTGCTTAAAAAATAGGTCTGTTTTAACACTGCTTTGGTGTTCACTGATGGGAGTTCTGCCCATTTTTGCTGTTCCCTTCCTCTGGAACTGAATGTTCAGGTCACAGCATAATGCAGGAGTTGGTATTTTCCCTTAATTTGTGCTTTTAAATAGCCCCTGCTTTCACTGTTTCGGTCCTGAGACAGACAGTTGTCCTTCAGAAGAAATAGATGGTTGTTACATAAACAGGAGATAATGCAGTTCCCTTTATGATGACAGCAGTGCAGTGTTTGGTTTAATTTCTGTACATCCAGTTGGATATGCAAATGCATTAACTAATTTCTTAAAGATAAATTTACTGCCCCGTGTTTGGTCCTGCCTCCTTTCTGTTTTGTTTTGCCAAAAGTTTTGGATTCCCAAGCCCACCTCAGTTCCTTTCATGCAGAGACATTTGAAAATGAAAGATTATATTTATTTACTGTCCCTGTACCATTTCAAAACTTGGAATTACGAGTCCTTGATTTAGATTCAGCCCTTTCCAAGTACATGCTGTACAATTTTAAGATTACTAAAGGCAAATCTCTTCACAAGTAGCACATAATTGACTGTACGTGGAGGCAATAAAAGGCTACAAGTACAAGGTCTGGTGTTTTGCCCAAGTGAAGAATAAGCTCAGACTCATTCTGAGAGACAAGTGTTTTGTGAAGAGGTACTTTGGTCTTTAAAGGCTGAAGACAGGAGTAACGTGTAGGCTTTGTGAATCAGACAGGAACACGGACGAATGCCGTCCTAATTAGCTGCAGACTCTTGATTTCACACTTCTGGTCTTCTGATTGGCACCAAAGATATTCACCCTCAGTGCTCACCCTCAGAGCTGGCTCTCCCCCACATCTCAGCCACCCCTGCCTGCACCCAGAGCTGTTTTGCACAGCTGCTCAGGCTCTGTCTCCCGCCCAGCTTTCTCTTGCCTCTCTGTTTTTACCTGATGTTTTCATGTTGATCCTGGTGGTGAGGAAAATCCTCATTGCACTGACAGAATCAGCTCTTGGTGTGTGAGGACTCCTTGCTGCAGGCTGGTCTATGGGATCATGGAATGGGATCATGGAATGGTTTGGGATGGGAGGGACCTCAGAGCCCATCCAGTGCCACCCCTGCCACGGGCAGGGACACCTTCCACTGTCCCAGGCTGCTCCAAACCCCATCCAAGCTGGCCTTGGACACTTCCAGGGATTCAGGGGCAGCCACAGCTTCTCTGGGCACCCTGTGCCAGGGCCTCATTGCCCTCCCAGGGAACAATTCCTTCCCAATATCCCATCAAACCCTCCTCTATTTCAGCCTGAAGACTTGAATCATCCCATCTGAGTGGGTTTGTGCTCTGGGTGTGGGGCCAGGGAGGAGCAGCTGTGGTGGGACAGCTGAATTTGCTGTGCCCTGCTGGGTCTCAGTGCCCGGGTGTCTCTGGTGCTCTCTCAGGGGCGTGGAACTGAGACTGGGCTGCAAACAGCAAAGGAGTTTCCAAAATCTCTTGTGAAGCCCCATTCCTTTGTGGATTCCTCCCAAATCAGTGGATTTGGAAGGAATCCACAAACAGCAAACCCTGGTCCCCACCTAGGCCCTGACAAATAGAAACATCTTATTTCAGTGAAAATGTAATGAAGGTGTTTGTGCTAATGGCCCTAATCATGACCTCGTTTGACTGCAGAATTCTGTGCCTGGACTCGGTTATTTGCCCATTAATACAAATGCTGTCAATTATAAAATATTTAGACACTTATTGATGGGAAAATTGCCTGCACAGAGCTGAATTTAATGTGAAACAAGAAAATCTGTCTGTAATTTGCAGAATATGCTGTGCTGAGTTGATTTAGCAGGATAACTCATGCTCCTGTGAATTCAAATATTTGTCTTAAATATAAGAGGATTTCCTAACACATCTTTGAGCAAATGGCATTCCTACAGTGTCTGTGAACTGCTTGCTTTTCTTGCAGGAAAACTGACTCAATAAATCCATATTAATGATACCTTTAGATGCAAAAGATATTATTTCAGCCTGCCATTTCCGATGCCGTCTGGGGAAACTGCACACATCTTGTTCAGCCCAGCACTCTCCTTAAGGAAGAAACATTTCTTATTATGAGCAGATTATGTGTTGGTTTACAAGTGACAGCTCTCAAAGTGGAGGAGTTTCACTGCAGTCCTGCTCAGGGGCAGGTTCTCAGCTGGAAATGTTGCTCTGGGTCCCTGCAGGTGTGAGGGGCTGCTGCTCTGCCCCTGCCCTGCTTTGCTTGCTGTGTGTGCACATCCAGAGGGAAATGGTGCTGGGAAATGAGACTGGGGTGGGCACTGGCGGTGCTTTTGTGACTTGGATGAGTCCTGGCTGGAGTTCTGTCCCTAAGGGTGGCTGAGCACCAGTTCCAGGACTCCTCTCTCATCAAAATGTTTAAATCTGTCCCACTGATTGCAGTGCAGCCCTGTTCTTCCCTCTTTCCTTTTCCCTTTTCCCCTTTCCCTTCCCTTTTCCCTTTTTTCCCTTTTCCCCTTTCCCCTTTCCCTTTTCCCTTTTCCCCTTTCCCTTTCCCCCTCTCCCCTTTCCCTTTTCCCTTTTCCCCTTTCCCTTTCCCCCTCTCCCCTTTCCCTTTTCCCCTTTCCCTTTTCCCTTTCCCCTTTTCTCTTTTCCTTTTCCCTTTCCCTTTTCCCCTTTCCCTTCCCTTTCCCTTTCCCTTTCCCTTTCCCCTTTCCCTTTTCCCCTTTCCCTTTTCCCTTTTCCCTTTTCCCTTTTCCCCTTTCCCTTTTCCCTTTCCCTTTTCCCTTTTCCCCTTTCCCATTTCCCTTTCCCTTTTCCCCTTTCCCTTTCCCCTTTCCCCTTTCCCCTTTCCCTTTTCCCCTTTCCCTTTTCCCTTTCCCTTTTCCTTCCCTCCCATTTCCCTTTGCCCCTGGGGCTGTAGCTGTGAATATTCACTCCCTAACTCCTCTGTGGGGTCAGTCCCATGGACACTCCCTCTTCCCTTCCCATCAGGGATAGGTTTGTTGTGATCCTGCAGTCCTGGCTCCATGGAATTCCAAACCTGGCCTTCGAGCTGAGAATGTGGATCTGGGGCAGAACAAACCCACCCCCACCTCTGGGATAACCTGTGGGGAGCCTGGTGCGGGAAGGGGTGAGAGATCTTTGGGGGATTTTATGGATTCTCTTTGTGTTTGCACATAGGACTGAAAATCCGGCATTTTTTCCCTCCTTTTTGTAGAGCTCTGTGGGCATTGTGCAGAGTTCCAGGCCAGGAGCACCCTGGGATAGTGGGAAATGTCTCTGCCCATGGCAGGGGTAGAATGCAAAGACATTTAAGGTCCCTTCCAACCCAAACCACCCCATGATTCTCTGAATTAACAGGCTTTTTCCCAGTGTTAGACTCTATTTCTAGTTTTGTGAGCCAGCCCCCAGCCTGGGTTGATGTGATGTGCTGCTCTGACAGAAGCAAACAGGATTCTCAGTGATCTCTTCAGATTTTATTCAGCAGAGTATGTCTTGCTTAAAGGCAAAGCACTGTATGAACCAGTCTTGTTAAATCGCTTTTAAAAGAGAAAAAAGTAGGACATCAGAGAAATAAGGAGGACATCAGGGAAATAAGGAGGACATCAGGGAAATAAGGAGGACATCAGGTGCAACAAGAGCTAAAGCCACAACAGCCTGAGGCAGAGTATTGTGGCAAACCATGCTCCAGAGTGTGAAACACAGAACACTGACAACAGGCAGAGGTTTTTTACAGCGGGTACCCACAGTCTTTGCACACCCCCAAAGCTGGGTGGTTCCTGTGCTGATTCCACCTCCGTGGGCCACATCAGATGCTGCAAAGTGTGCCAGAGCTGACAGAGCACATCTCGGGGCTGCTGAGCTGGGATTTGTGACACAGATAAGGCTGAAAGCATTTGGCTTTGCCAGCTGGGGGGATTTTCTTTGGTCTCTTCCTGAAACAGGGGAGAATTTTCATTTGTGCCTGTTCTGCTCCACAGTGATTGGGTTTTGCTTTTTTTGTTTTTAATTTAATTTTTTAATTTTTAAAATCAAGGGTTATAGGATTAGGCAAGTGTTGGAACAGAGTGTTGGAAAAGGGGAAGTCTGGAGGATGTGATGATGGGAGGAAGTGAGAACTCAATTAGGGAATTCAGGGTGTGATCAGAGGGCAGGAGGAGTAGGGAACGTGAGGTTGGTTTGTGCTGGTGGGCAGAGTGTGGCTGGAGCACGGGGAGAGGTGGCTCTTGGCCCCAGGAAAACGACACAGCCCAAAGGATTGGGGAATGGGGCTGCTCCCTGTCGGATGCTCAGGATCAAACCCAGGCCAGGATTTGTCAGGATTTGGAACGTGGCTCCCCACGGGCAGCTGGGCTGGGTCTGGAGCTGCTGGCACTGGGACACCAGCACCAGTGTGGGGCAGGACTGGGGGCACAGGAGCTGGGGGAGCTCTGGGCTGCAGGAGCAGCTTCTCACCTGGCAGAGGGGAACCCCAGAAAAAACTGTAGTAATAATAATAATAATAACAATAATAATAACAATAATAGTATCAACCCAACAACTCCAAAATAAGAAGGTGGGGGGAATAAAAGAGTTTTAAGTCAAATGAGATCTTTTAGATGTTTGAAAGCATCGGACAACTCTGAGTGTTTGGGGATAGCTCCCCTCCTAAAAGCAAGGTAGCAGAAAGGTGTTCCCAGCCTTTAGGATGGCTCAGGGTGCTCTCAGCCTGGCACTGCTGGTGCCCCTGCCCATGCCCCTGTCGTGCACAAGCTGCAGCAGCCTCTGCTCAGGGACAAGGTGCTGTTTGAAGCCACCCACGGGGTTTATTCTTGCAGAAAGCAGAGGCAAAGACTAAACTGTTGTAGCTGCAGGTGCTTCTTTACATGCCACTGACACACACAGGGTTGGGAAAGGATGGCAAAAAGGATGGCAAAACGGATGGCAAAAAGGATGGCAAAAAGGATGGCAAAGAGCCCTGATGCTTTCCTGTTCCCAGGGCAGGAGGACCCAGCCCCTGAGTGCAGTGTAAAGCTGAATTAAGGAGAGACTGCCCCAGGACATTTATTTCTCCATGAAAAGTCCTCTCTGCCCCACACATCTGATTTCCTCCAGGTGCTGAGCTTACAGCTGGATGTTCCTCAAGACTCCCTGCAGCTTTTACACAGAGCTACATTTTTAAACATTTTTTATATTTTGCATTTTAGCTCTGTCTGGTGTTCAGATCCGTGGATCTCATCAGTGAGGATTTATCAAAAGGAGACTTGTGTGAGTTTCTACGAACATAGCAAATACTGCACTGATCAGTGCAATCCAGCTTTAAAAAAATAATTAAAAATTCAAGGGTATAATACTCTTATATCACAATAAATCACGTAAAAGCCTTCACATGAGTCAATCCTACCAGGCAGCTGGTGAAGTCACACTGCCACTGATCCTGTAGTGATAACTGATTTCAGTGCAAGAGAAATGTTTGCTTTCACTCTCTGGAAATTGTACTCAGGCTGCTTTATGGCAAGGAGCAGAAATGTCAATCTATCCTTTCATTACAAGGCGGAGGCGTGGGTGTAGGTGTAGAACAATGCTGTTACCTGTTGGTGTCTGGAAAAACAGCTTTCCACAGAGGTTTCTAATGAAATCTTTTAGAAAACACCGACCTGTTGGCAGTGGCACAGAGATAAAGCAACAGGCACAAATGAATGCTACAGGGAATATTATCTCAGTCTCTGGAAGGGGGCATTCCCTTTCAGGATTCATTTTTCCCAGTAAGTTTTTGAAGCTGTTTTGTAAGCCACTCTGGATTTCCTTCTGTTACAACTATTTAAAAAACTTCAAATAATTCAGTTGAAACCGGTTTTCACTCTAAAAAGTAGGAAACAAGGCATCATGTAGGAGGCTTTTGTCTTTCCTGCACCCTTCCTTCAGGCACTGCATTTAAAGTGAGCTGCTCTGGATCTCAATATATACATATATATATATTTATATTTATATTTCTACACCTACGGCCGGGTGTTTACAGCATGCACTGTCCCACACTCATGCCATAACAACAACACACGATTTCTTTGAAGGTCTTCCTCATCTCCAGGCTCCTGAAGGCGTAAATGAGCGGGTCGATGACCGAGTTGCACATGATCAGCACCAGGTAGGCGTTGAAGTGCGCGGTGTAGCAGATGCAGTGGGGGTTCATGGGGCAGGAGATGATGAGGATGAGGTGGAGGAAGAAGGGCGCCCAGCAGACGATGAAGACGCCCAGGAGGATGGTGATGGTGACGGCGCCCTTCATGCAGGTGCGCTGGGGGGGCACGCCCTCGACGGGCAGCGCCGCGATGCGCTTGACGTGCAGCCGGGCGAACAGGAACATGTGCACGTACAGCGAGGCCATGAGCAGCAGCATGGTGAAGAACATGGTGATGAGACACACAATGACAGTTTTGCTCTCCGAGTAGGCAATGAAAATGATGCCACAGATGATGCAAGCCACCCAAATGAGCACAATGAGGGTCAGGGCTTTCTTCACCGTCATGATGCTGTGGTAACGGAGGGCATAGAAAATAGTGATGTACCTGTCGATGGCTATGACCAAGAGGTTGCAAATGGAGGCTACCAGAGAAATGCAAATCATCGAGTCAAAAACATTGTCCATGTGCTGGATGAAGTGGTCGTCGATGATCAGGTAGCCGTTGCTGAGGATTGCGATCATGATGGTCTCCAGGGCGTTGGACATGCTCACCAACATATCTGCCACGGCCAGGCTGCAGAGGAAGAAGTACATGGGAGAGTGCAGGTTGCCATTCTTCAGCACTGCCAGGATGACGAGGATGTTTTCCAGGAGGCTGATGATCCCCAGAGTCAAGAAGACCTCGGCTTTGATGAAGACCTGCTCACAAAATCCATCGCCACTCCTGTTGTTCAGGATGGAGTCGTTGAAGTCCTCAGTGACATTGAGCAGCACAGGCTGAAATGAGAATGCAAAGTGTGTGGTGTTCATTGTCAGCAAAGGAGCTGAACTCACCAGTCACTGTGGACCTGAGAGAGCACAGGTTAAAAAGAGAAAAAAAAGAAGAAAAAGGAAAACAAGTCCTTCCAAGAGCTGCTGTGCATATGGGGTGGAATTAAGCAGGACTTTAGTCACTTTTACAAGTGCAAACATCAAAAAGTCGGCATTTACAGTGAGTTTTATGTCAGGCTGCTCTCTCCTTTATAAGAAAGTGAGCTTCAAAGCCTGTAGGCAGCTGACAGTTTTCTCTGCAGGAAGAACCAGCAGCAGGACACTCTGGGTTTAGCTCTCGTGGTGATTAAAAGCAGGGAGCTCTCCCGGCTGCTGGGGCAGGGGGCTGCCGGCAGCTTCCAGCTCAGCCAAGCATCTGTTGCTATCTCCGTGGGAAGAAAGGAGAAGAGAACTAAGGGATTTATACATGCAAGAAGGAAAAACCAACTCCTACTTCACCCTGCGAGCAGAGCATTGGCCATTGGAGAGCGAGCACCTTTGTGAGTGACAGCTGGAGCACCTGGAGCGGCATCCCGGCACATCCGAGACTGTCTGGCGCCCTCTGCAGACACCCAACGGGACGGGTTTGCCGTAAAATTCCTCTGGAAAACGGGGTTTTCATCCCGGAAAACTTTCTGCCTGCTCCGGGCAGCCGGGTCCTGCCCCTGGGAGGGTTTGGGGCAGCAAGGATGCTCCTACAGCATCCGTGCACCTTTGAGCATCCTGAGTAGCCGCTAGGACTGGTCTTAACTGGGATTGTACCTATTTAAACCTCTGCAGGAACGAGGAGATTTTCATTTATCACATATTAGCAGGCAAGCATAAGGCAGATTTTCCTCGCACTTCATTCATTCTATATTTCTGTGGTGCACTTTTCTCAGTTTGGTTTTTCAGAAGCACTTGCTGATGTCTAAACACTTCCCAGCTTATGTTTTTGCAGAAGTGCTTTAAAACCAAAGCCATGCAATGTCACTTAGATTGATGTTTGGGGCTTCTGTTGCAGGTTTGTTAGCTAAAAATGTCACCCATCTCTCCCAGTTTCATTCTGAGCCTGCAGAATCATTATCATGCACCCATAATTCAATACCAAGAGGCAACAAACCTCAAATTTAACCTCCAGGTGACAGTTTTACAAGGACAGAATTCAGAGCAGTAATTTTAAGTGAATAAATAGCTGGGGACTTGTCCAAATTGTACAGGTGATGTTTTAAATATCTTAATTGGTCTCTCCCTAAATTCACAGTGATGTATTTTAGAGCAGATATCTTATGTTGCCTCTAATGCCATGGTGGGGAACAGATATTCCCTGCATGTGAGCGTGGCAGGTGTGGATGCAAGCCTGGAGCAGCAGCCCCTGCTTTGTGCAGAAGCCTCAGTGCTCCCTGCCAGCTTTTGGGGATGGTGGAGTGCACCAGGGCAGAGATTTCTGGCCAGAACGGCTGGAAATGCCCTTGGAAATGTTGTTTTTCTAGGTGAGGAGGAGCTCATGTTGGCAAAGCTGGGCAGATGTCAAAGTGGCAGGTGGAGGCTGTGTCCCCCCAGGGCGAGGACAGGATCCAAAGGCACAGCTCAGTCTGGAGGAGCAGCATCCTCCTGGGCTTGGCTCTGGGTTTCCTGCTGATGGAGGGGCTCTCCTGTTTGAGGCACCACAATTAAAGCACTTGCCCAATCCTGTCTCTCCCACCTGGGCAGTCCCAGCAGGATCTCTGTTACTCCTGGAAGTGCTGACTCCAGAATGTTCCATCCCTTGGTGCCACGCTGCTTCAAAAGGCCACTGAAGGTTCACCCCCTCTCAGCTGGGATAGGAAGTCATTAAATGTGTTGCATCACCAGTTTCTGAATGTTTGTGGCAGCAGGACAAGGTACCATTTGCACCGAGGTGCAATTTGAAGTGGGAATTGGATGTTGGACACCAAAGTGGATTAATGGCACTATCAGCTTGGCCATTAGGTGCTAAAAATACTGGGCTAGAGCCTCCTGTGTGATGGCAAACTCAGAGTGACTCTGAGGCAGTGCAGAGAGGGGAAGAAGCTGTGCCTGCACAAAAGACAGCAACATGTGAGCCCTTATTTTCAGAAGGATTTCTCTGCTCAGCACTGGAAAAGCTCTGTGATCTGAAACGCCACAAAATATTTTGTATTTTCATCTAATAAGCTGCTGCTCCTCAGCTCAGCTCCTGCCTCTTGCCCAGGGATACAGGTAGGGACTGGATTACTGCAGTGCAGAGCAGGCAGGTTGCTCTCACATCCCCCAGTGCTGCAGTGGGTTTGTGTCCTGGCAATGCTGCACTGCCCTGAGGGGTGGCACATTGCCAAAATGATGTCACACATTCCTGCCCTCACTCTCCTGGACAGTGAACTCCACTCACCTGGGATAGGAGAGCAGAGCATTGCTCCAATCCATGGTGTGTCAAATGAAATAATGGCTTGGTTTAGGTCCCCTTTCCATCAGAACCTGGTGAGGAGAAGGTTGGAGAGGAAGGGATGGGCGTTGTCTCTGTGGATTCCCCAAGTTCTGCCCTCTCCATTGCTCTCCCCAACTCTTTGCCCAAGGCCTGGAGGGAGGAAGCTGCAGCCTGGGCTGAGCTCAGGGCTGCTCTCAGTGGAATCCACGATGGAGAACACTCAGCTGGAGTGGACCAGTCAAGCTTGGGATCTTTGGGCTTTGCTGGGTCAGGATGAGTTGGGGAGCTCATGGGACACCTGAGTGTTTCCTTAGCTCTGTTAATGTCCAGAAAGTGTAATCTTCTGCTTGAATCACTGACCAAAATGCCCTCCTCACCTCTTGCCCCAGGCTCTACAGTCCACGATTCATGTTCCCATTCACAGCCTGCTCCCCAGGCATTGTGAGTACATTTGTTTGACACCCAGGGAGCAGAGTCCTCCTTCGGCTGTGTTCCTGTTTATTCCCTGGACTCAAGCCCCAAACCTGTTGTTTTCCATCCCCGGGTGTGTGAAGTGAGAAGTCCTTGGTTGCTGTCCCTGCCGTTGCTATGTGACTGTCCCCTCCTGGCTGTGCTCCCATGCTGGGTTTGACTCCAGCTGGGGACAGAGGTCAGGGGAGGATGGGTGCTTGGGAGGGAAAACATCTCCTACACCATTGTTCATTCTCCCCCATCATGGATATTGTACCTCCTTCCCATGTTTTATTCTTGCAGCCTCCAGGCCAGAATCCCTGACCTGTTTTGTTCCCTGCAGAAAGAGAGGAAATGTGTATTTCAAAAGCCTGGCATGACTCAGGCTCTCATAGCTGTGGTGATCAGAGAGGTGCTAAAGAAATCTCCATGGGTTTGGCCTCCACAATCACCCTCTTCTGAGTATTTCTTAGGAGGAGTTTTCACACCCCCAGAAGTTTATAGAGACGAGGGGTGGTTGTTATGCTTGCTTTACTTGAGCTCCCAAACTGTGGTTCTGACTGCAGAAGAGCCCTGCAGCCTCCAGAGTGATTTACTGGGGGTGAGTTCTGGAGACAGGCTTCAGGGAATCACTTGGCTGAGAAATAGAAAACTTTTGGAATGCATCTCGAGTTCAAAAGTTCTCTGTGGGTTTGGCCTCCACAATCACTCTCTCCTGAGTATTTCTTAGGAGGAGTTTTCACACCCCCAGAAGTTTATAGAGACGAGGGGTGGTTGTTATGCTTGCTTTACTTGAGCTCCCAAACTGTGGTTCTGACTGCAGAAGAGCCCTGCAGCCTCCAGAGTGATTTACTGGGGGTGAGTTCTGGAGACAGGATTCAGGGAATCACTTAGCAGAGAAACAGAAAACTTTTGGAATGCATCTGGAGTTCAGAACTTGTGCTGGTTCTGTGTGCAAACACCAGCACTGGGGTGTGCTGCTGCAGCTAAAACCTGTTCTTCAACAGGGATAGCTTTTGCTGAGGAAACCTCCCCCCTGTGCTTCTAAAATGATAATTGAAAACCCCATAAAAATTACATTAAAACAGGTCCAGATTTGACAATATTCATCAGTGCCTCCTCCTTTTAGAGCGTGTTCAGAGGAAAATGCCTCTGAGCTGTTCTGTATTCTGGGCTTCTGACCAGTGCCAGGGGTGTGCAAGACCCGTTCCCATTCCTTTCTTTGCCAGAAAAGAGGGAGTTCACCAGCACAAAGCTGGATTTGGCAGGGTTTTACTCTGTACTTTGTGCTCTGGGCCCTGCCAGAGCTTTCCTTTAGCTCTGACACAGCCCTGCTTATCTCTGCTCATCTGCCTGTGCCAGGGCTGCCCTTCACTGTCTGAGGCTCCCAAACCCGAAATGATTCTCTAGCCCAAGCATCTAGAATGAAAGTTTGGTGTGCTTCAATCACAGCAGATGGGTCCTTTAAAGAATCGTGAGCAGCCCCTAAAAAAAATGTCAGGATAACCCGCCCCGAGCCCACAAAGATGCAATGGGTTAAATGTGGAAATTAGATTTATTGTCGTGTCTCTTACATTACTTTCATTCATGTTCTTTCCTAAAATAACTCCCTTTCTAAGAAAAATAAGCTGTAAGTAAGAGGATGTCAGCACAGTTAATGAAATATTGGCTGTGATGAAGGCAAAGGTTTGGCTGCTTTAGCTACCAGCAGAAATGAACAATTTTCCCAGGTAAAAACCTCTGCCATGTTTTACAAAGCAGTTAAAAAGCAAGGTTAATTTATTTCTTTTTAAAATGCTATTATTGCTCTGTTGTTTCTTCACTAGTGAAACGATTTAATCTTCAGGGAAAGGTAAAGAAAAAGTAACATTTACTGCTAAATGTGGGTCATGGAGTTTTCTAAGAGAATTCCCCTGTGATGTTGCTGAATGAAAAATCTTGTTTAATGCTTGACATGAGATTAAGCTGATAATGGCTGATAAATGCATATCAATTTCCTTCATTTTCACTCTTTCTCAACGAGAGTTTCTGCCAGACAAAAGTGGAAATTGTAAAGGAAATTAGAGGATAATAAGCAGATGGTTTCTCCCGTGCAGCAGAGAATTATCACTGTCCTGGATTTCCAGGTAGCCAAAACAGTGAGTTAAAAACCCTTGAAGACCTTTTCTCTGTTTTACTCTTTATAGAAAAGGACTTAAAAGATGAAATATTTTCTGTTAGCAAAGCAAACTCTGCTGATTTTTAATTCTGTGCACATTCCTGGAGGGTGCATTAGGGCTTGGATTGGGAATATCTGGAAATAGGGGCTGGAATTCATCCCCTCAGCTCTCTGTTGACCTGCAGAGCTGCTCCGTGCTCAAGAGCTGCCGCAGCAGAGTTTAAGTTTTTGACAATGGGATATTTGACAAAATAAATGAAAACTTCAGATTTGATTCAGCACGTGTCTTGTAGGACATGAACTGCTTGACTGTTGGCTTAATTCAAGAAAAAACCTGTTTGCTTCTTTTCACTGAAACGTGGAGAGATGGCTGGTTATAATAAACAGCAGAAACACACTTCGGGACATTTTCTATGATTATATAAAATTATTATAAAATATACAAAATGATATAAAATTATTTATAATTTCTGATTATAAAACTCCAAAAAATCTGCCTCACAAGGACCTGGCACGTGATGAAACCAAAGTAAAGACACAGGTGATGAAGTTCTGTCTACTGAAATGTTGTGTTTTTCTTCAATGTCTTGAGGCAACAGCTTTCCAAGAGCAATTTTAGTTTTGTCAGAGTCACAGGCTTCAGGATCACTTGCAGTATCAGGTATTAGATGTAATAATGGAAGGATTTCCATGGTCTTCTTCCAAGAAGTTGTGGTTCCTACAGCTCCCAATAATGCCCACAGCTAATAATGTTATTTTCTAGTCTGAGGCAAGAATGAATCTGACATCAGCTGTGGTCAGTGCAAGTTAAATTTGTCTGCACCACGTTGCTGGCAGAGATTTTCAAACTGGAAGAGTAAATCCTCACCTGACCCAACAGAATCCCTGCTGGAGCCAAGCACTGGGAATTTGCATCCTTTAAGATGTTATCCACTGGATTTTCCTTCACTCCTGGCTGGAGCAAAAGCCCCAGCACTGCCAGGGAGGAGGCAGCCTGCCAAACTCTGTGATGAGTGAGGAGAAGAGCACGAAATTGTGATTGCAATGAGGGGGCTTTCAGATGAGGATTTCTATAATTTCAGCCAGTTAAAAGGTTAATTTAAACAGACTCAACTTTGGGACATTTTGGACGATTTTCCTTCTCATCCCTGGCTAAAAGGAGACAAAGCAGACCTGATTGCAAAACACTTACCAGCACCTGCAGGTGCTTCTCGTGTTAAAGGGATTTTAAGTGCTTTAGACTAATAATGCTCAGTGTCAGTTTTGTTCTCTCATTTCCAGAGTGTGAGACAAGCAGACGTGATTGAGCCAGCTGCATTCTGCTCTTCAGCTTCATCAGGGCCAAATATCCCTGGAATATCTTCCTCATCTCCCTGGGAGCTTCACCAATCTCCTTGCCCTGTGGTGCTGGGGCTGAGGGATGGGTGCATTTGGCCTTTTCAAACCTGATTGCTGCTGCTGCTGCCCTCACTGCTGGGCCAGAGAGAACTGAGAGAACTTTGGAGGCTGGCAAGCTGTAAAGATGATTTTACTGAGCAGTCAGATGCTGTGGATGGATGGATATGGGGACAAATGATTCTCCTAATGTTAAAGTGCCTCTGTTTGTTGCAGTACTTGCAGTCCAGTGTTGCTGCTTTGCAGACAAGCAGGACAGAAAAAAACCCCACAGCCAGACCCTATCCTTTAATTCTATTTACCAGTTAGGTCTAACTTCTGCCTTTCTATTTTTTTCCAAGGGTCTCCTGTTCTATTCCTTCTGTGTTTGGAAGATGCTGCCCTATGGTTATTAAATAAATCCAACTTCAGTACTTTTATCTGCATTGTTTTTGCAAATAACTTCTAGAACAGAGCGAGGCAATCTTTACTCACTTGTTATGGTTTGGGGATAACCAGGAATTTGCTGCCCTCCAAAACGTTGCTCCTCAACGGTGAAATGGGATTTAAATGCTCAGGGTTAGAGAGGTTCCCTTTTGCAGATTGTGCAATGTGAGCCAGCTGCTGTGAGCAATGCCAGATTACAGGGTGTCAATAGAGAATATTTGCTGTCAGAAACAGAAACAGAACCATCTTGATTTAGAAAGCAAAGCAGATTTGGAAAGCCAATATGATTCATGTAACCTTGTGTGAATTTATTATGGAAAGCAGAAGTGACAACTAGTTACTCATACCATTTATTCTCTTTCTTTTCAGGTGAAGTGTACAAGGTTATTTACACATCTTTGAATTTAATAATAATCTCTAGTTAGGTGTTTCTGAATAGTACATTTTCCTATTGGGCACAAAAGCAGAAGCTGAGGTTGAAGGTTTTGTTTGCTCTGAATATTGTCTTGGCAAGAAAAGCGCTTGTCATGAAAGGTTACATCTGTCACTCATCCTGCACCACTTCTGATGGCAGAAATAATGGAATTGCAGCTGATTTCACACTTTTGGGGCTGCTTAGAAACTTCCCAAAATGTTTTGCAACTTTGCTCTCCCAGGCCAGTGCCTTGGAGGACGCAGGTGCCAGAAACTCCAGGCAATCAAGGCTGACCTGAGGAGCTCCCTCCTTCACAGAAGGGTTTTGTGTCACTGCTCCACAGACTCTTGCACAGGTCAGAGTGAACCTTCAATCCCCTCCTACTTCTCCTGAACCCCCTCTTTGAATCTGTGCTCTGTTATTATCTTCTGTGCATTAGTTCTTAATTAATTTTTATATAAATGCATAAAGGATGTGTCTAGGTACAATATATAGAAATAATATCGCTTAGGATTTTCTTTATTTGAGCCTTGCCAGCTTGAAAGGCTTGTGTGGGAGGTCTGGAGAGGCTCTGTGCTAATGGGGTGTCCAGAGATCTGGCACTGCTGCAAATTCACCCCCTGCCTCGTGGGTTACTGTTCCTGCTCTGGCTAATTAAGGGTCAGAGCATAAAATACTGCTTTTAGCACTTTGCAGTGGAGAGCTGAGACTCGAAGCCAGGGTACCTCATTCCTATATCTTGAATACAGGACACCTTTAATTTTCTCCTCAGTGTTCTCCTTTCCCTCTCACTCCATGAAAAGCAGAGCAGGAAGCTCATTCAGCCTGGGATCTGAATCTCGTGTTTTCTCCTCAATCAGCCTGGGATCTGAATCTCGTGTTTTCTCCTCTGCAGCAGGGCAGGGATCTTTCTGGAAATCTCTTCCATGTTTTCCTTACGAAGTGGGAAGTGAGGCGTGAACACGGCCAAGCTGTGCAGCCCCACCTTGCCCTTCCCATCCCTCAGCAGAGAGCCTGGTGATGAATAACTCCCTGAAGCTGGAGTTTCAAAGAGCTCCCAGTAACAACCTGGCAAACATCGGTGGCTGAGGGTTCCTAAGAGCAGCTACGAGCAATAACACAGGAGAGAGTGTGGCTGAGTGCTCCCTGCACTGCAAAAGAGAGGATGAGGATGAATTCCTCCTGGAGGGAGCATTGCCAGGGCAGGGGCTCAGTTTAACCCATTTCAGTGTTTTGTGGCTGCTGCTGGCACCCAGGGCTGTGCCCTCAGGGCTCTCCCCTGGGGATGCCCTTCCAGCCACTGTGCCAAGAGAACTGCCCAAAGGTGAGGTTTATTCCCATGGATTTCCTCATTTGAACAGCAATTCTGTCACTCATTTCCAGAGGCAGCATCGAGGAAAGCTGGCTGGTGTTCTGTGTCACAGCTTGGGAAAGGATTGCCCTGCAAACGAGCTCGCTCAGGTTTGGGTGATTTGGTGCCTAAAATTACAGCACTGGGTGCAAAAAGGGTGAGGATTTGGGGGAGTGCTTGGACTCTGTGTTTGCAGCCCTCCTGACTGTGGCCTGCAGTAGAATTCCCTGTGCAGGAGCGATGAGGAGCTGCAGTGGCACTGCTGACCTGGGACACAGTGGCTCTGTGGGGAACCTTGCTTTATTCTCACCTTGCTGCCCAGCACTGAAAACAGTGGGCTCTGCACCAGAGCTGTCCCAGGCTGTGGTGTCAATACCAGACAAATAAGGAGGAGGGGAGGAGGCAGTCTCCTGTCATATTTTTTAATATTTTGTCACTTAAATTTATTTATTTTTTTAAATATTTGGTCTGCTAAAACTGGAATATCTGTTTGGATTGATGAAAGGACTGAAGTTTCAAAAGGAGGCTACAGGAGAAGAGGCATCCCTTGGCCACAAAGCTCTTTCCAGGAGGAAAAGACCATCCTGGACTATGGACAACCCTGATTCTGTACCCACTCTGTGCCTCATTAAGGGTGCTGCTGTTTCCCAGCTTTCAGGGGATGATCCAGCTCCCCTCAGCATTGCTTTTGCTCTCTCTCTCATTCCACAGCCAATTCCTTGCTGTTTCCAACCTTTCAGCGCTCGCTGCTTGCTGCTGTGCCCATCCATTCCCAGGAGCCATTCCCAGGAGCCATTCCCTGGGCTGTCACTGGAGACTCCGTGGTTTCCTGGCTCCTCTGTTAAACCCACAAACTCTCCCAAGCTTTTGCTTTATGATCCACTTTTTAACAGCCTGAAATTCAGGCAGTGTCTGGTGCCACCTTGTGTCACAGATCTGTGGAGCTCTCACCTCTTTTTGGCATTGGAATGATGTGGGTTTAACTTTTTTGGGGTGCAGCATCAGAATTAACAAGGTGAGATCCCCAGGGAGGTTCAGAGGGTGACACTTCTGCATGAAATGAGTTTTAAACAGTTGAAAAATGAGTTAAAACATGAGTTGGTGCAGTGATGCTTTGGCTTCTCCTGGAATTGTTCCAGGCCAGGTTGGACAGGGCTTGGAGCAACCTGGGACAGTGGAAGGTGTCCCAGGGCAGAGGTTTGGAATGAGATGAGATTTAAACTTAAATTATATAANATAATAGCAAGGGATTCTGTTATTCCGTGATTTCCTTTATTACTGTTTGTTGCACACAGTGAGGAGCTCCAAGGAAATTGCTCAGGAAGGTGAAGAATTGTTATTTTTAGCAAGGTGTGGGCTGTTCCTTTCCTCTCCTGGGTGCTGACCATGAACCACTGTCGAAGGCAGAAAGCTGCTGGAAACATTTTTGTTGTTCAAAATTCAACAGCTGAGTAGTTTGTGCATTATCAAGTCACAAGGGAATTAACAATAGCTCTGTTGCTAATAACTGATTTGCTTTATTTATGTGTCGAGCTGCCAGTGTGCTTTGCAGAGGTATTGTACAAAAAAGTGAAGAATAAGAAAAGAAGCCAAAAAATGACACTTCCATCAACCAGACCTCATGTGCCAACTTCTCCCTTGGAATGAGCAGATGTGTTTTCTCTACCTCCAAGGTCCTACCTTTATTTTTTTTTCCTTTCCTGGATTCTCCCACTAAGCATTCAAAATAATAAATTAATTAAAAAATTAACTCATATTACCTGAAAAACTTTAAACTCACATTTTACGGGAAAATATTTCTTTTGTGGTGTAGCTGGTGGAACACGGTGAAAGTTTAAATTTTCTTCATGAGTGAGGATGCTGCAAAACCGGGCAGAATTTGTGCTGAGCATCACTAGATGTCACCCTCGACCTGAATTTACTTTCACAGACTCACTTGTCAGAAGTTTTGATTTTAAATTACTCATCTTCTGTTCTCATACAACCCCCTTTTATCCCCACCTTGCATTTAATGCATCTTCCAGTTCAGTGCAGCACAAACTGCTGTGCATCCATATTTTCCTTGCTTAAAACCAGAATCAAAATTAGGCCAAATGGAAATAGCTGGAATTTACAATACCATCGATTTCTGTGCTAGAGAAGCACTGAGGACACAGAAAAAGCAAAAACCCCTGGAATGGGGTTTCCTTCAATGTGTCTGGTTGGGTTTTGTTCAGATCTTGTTGGGATCTCCATCGTGTGAAATGAAGAGGAATGTGAGGTCAAAGCCCCATGAAGTCACAAGGAGCTCTGACTCCTTCTCTGTTTCAGCATCATTCCACAGGAAAAAAAACCAGAAAGAGCCCTTTTATAAAACAGGTTCAGGCAGTAATTTTCAGGTGAAGTGAGTTTTCAGGGAAAGGCTTTGTTTTTCAGCTCTGAAATACTTTGTGAGAGCATTCCAGCCCTGCTGGAACATTCATGCTTGAATGAGAGGCAAAAATGTGTCCACAAAGTTCATGCTTGCTTTCTTTCTTTCTTTTTCTTTCTAGAACCACTTGACTCAGTTCTCATTTTTAACCTGAAGTAACTTATTTCATGATATCTATTCCTTAGGTATGAAAAGGTTTGGGAACATTCTTTAATGAAATGAAAAAGAGACTTTTGCCTATTAAACACCCTTAAGTTGATTGAAAACATGCTGGTCATAGGTTTGGGGGTTTTTTTCTCCAACTTCCACAAAAAGCACAAAACAATGAGTTCACATGTGGTTTCCACAATGTGATACTGGAAAACCCTTTGGGGTTTAGAATTTCAGAAAGCAGGCGAGGAATTTCATTTGTGGCTGTGAGATAACAGAAACCTGGAGTTTGGAATGGATGTTCACACCTTGTGGCTGGAAGGAAGTTTGGGAAAAGGTGGTCAGGATCTCTGTGAGTAAATCTGAGAGAATCCAGTCTTTGTAGCCTAAAAACCATAAAGCTGAGAGAATTGGGATTGTTCACCTGGAGAAGATTTGGGGTGACCTCAGTGTGGCCTTGCAGCGCCTGAAGGAGCTGCAGGGAAGATGGAGAGAAAGGATTTCCAAGGGATGGAGGGACAGGAAAAGGGAATGGCTTCAAACTGCCAGAGGGGAGATTTAGATGGGATATTGGGAAGGAATTGCTCCCTGTGAGGGTGTGAGGCCTTGGCACAGGGTGCCCCTGGATCCCTGGCAGTGTCCCACACCAGCCTGGACAGAGTTTTTGATGTTTTTCCACAGCAAAACCAGCACTGCTGGTCCAAAATATTTACCTCGTGTGTTGTTCAGACAGTGCACAGAGTTCCTGTTCTTCCGTGATGATTCCAAGCCCTTTCCCCATCATTTCCATCCCCACTGGAGGGTGATTTATTCCAGCAGTGAATTTCCCCCTGTGCTTGCTGCAGCTCCTGGTTCTGGTTGGAATCGATTCACTGAGAGCAAAAAAAAAAAAAGGAAATTACACCAGAGCCTTTATTAAAGGAAGGTGTAATTAACGGCTTCAGATTAATTGGAAATGTTTGCTCCAAGAGTAGCAATTGAACTCATTCTGATTAACTGCTCTCTCGCAGCCTCTGCAGCCTTGCAGAAGGTGCTGCTCTCCAGGCAGCAGAGGGGAAAGGATCAGCTCCTGTCTCTGCAGAGCCTTTGTCAAAGAAACCTATCATTTTCCCTCTCTGAAATGTTCTGTGCTGCCATAATCACGTTATAAAGAGAAGTTCCTTGGGATTCTTTAATTTAAAAAGAAAATCGTAGTTCCTCAAGGGCTGAGGATTCTTAGGAGAATAGGCCAGTACCAGAAACGTGATTCTGAGTGAATTAGTTGCTGTTTTATTTTAACCAAATGGCTGCAGATAGCTGTCAAAGAAACACGTTTCCAATGATTTTTTTTTCCAGTTTAGTGAAAAATTTCCATCTGTCACTCTGAGCATAGAGCAGTGAGAACTGAGGGCATTGAAAGACAATCTTTTATTAAATATTTCTTTAGAAGACCTGGATTAGGCAGGCCCTGTTACATTATTGGCTGTGTTAAGCTAACACTCCTTCAAAGACTTACTTTTAATCAGTTCAGATGATTAAACCCTGTTTATATTAGCATATATTGACCTTCCATTTAGTTTCCAGTGCCTCAAGTGATCTGGGAGAGTTCATTCCTAATCCCTTCTCTCCCACTTCTCACTCCAGAGCTGTGGCACTGATGGGTGGGATTGGTACCCATTTTTGGGGTGGGGGCTGAGCCAGGGACCACCCTGGGCTCAGAGGGATCCACCTGCTCTGCCCTGACCTCAATTTCCTGTCTTGTTGCTGTTAAAAAGCTGCTTTTAGAGCAGCAGAGGAAGGAGACCCGTCATCAACCCCAAGTGTTTTCAATTCCTGTTGCCACTTAAAAACTCTGCTTTGCAGGTGAGGCTTCAGAGCTTTTATTTTCCCCTCTGCTTGGAGGAGAAGGAATTTCAGAATATGAAGAGTTCACCTTCCAGCTGTGTCTCTTCAGAACTTTTAATCTCCAGATTGATTTGGATATGGGGTTGTGATGTTGCAGGAGTCACTGTGTAAAGGTGGGGAAGCCAAGGTGTGTTTTCCCTGCAGCTGCTGAACAATTTTTGTTAGGGCTGGGGTTTGATTTCAGCAATGCCTTGCTGGTAATTCCCTCTCCTCATCACAATTCTCTCCTCCAGTACAGACAGCAAAGCAAAAGCTTAAAATGCTGTTTGTCTTTAGAGGAATTTTGTGCATTAAGCTGCAGGTGCCTTGGTGCTCCCATCCAACATGCAGAGATATTCCTGCTGGAGTTTGGGGATGTTAAAAATCACTGCTGTGCATAAAAACACTGCTGGGAAAACTGAACTCAGTGTCTGTGGCTGCTCAGGCAAACTTCCTCACATTTAGCATGGAATTTATTTGGGTAACTAACATATGCTGGCTGTTCACACAGATGCCATGTAATAAATCATAATAAATAGTAATAAATCATAATTTCAGCATTCAGGGTTCGGTGATTTTGGGAAGTCACTGCAACATAAACATCAGTTCAGGAAAAGCAAACAAACAACTTCTACATTTTTTTTTGCCTTTTCACAGAGCTGCCATAAGGAAGCAAAGCATCATTATTGTTTCAGTTCAGAGCATAAAAGGAAGTAACACTTAATAAAAGCCATTGGCTGCAAGATTTCATAACAGAGAGAGAGAAGGAGCAGCATGCTGTGGAGAAGCAGGTGTGATTCATGAATAAACTGCACTTTGCAGCCCTGTAGGATACTGATGAAACAAATAGAATTTCCCCAGACATGGATAACACGAGAGCAGCAGACACTTTTTCACAGGTAAAGGCAGAAAGTGTTTTGGCTCGTGTGGAAGTGCTGCTTGTTGTGCAAGGCTGGAGGTGGTTTATCAGAGACTGGGAATGACTTTGTGCTTTATTGGGCAGGAATTTGCAGCAGGCTGTTTGATGTAATGGACTATTAGGTGATATGAGCTCAGACTGGTCTCATATATCACAGAGTGTTTGCAGAAGATGTGGAGGAGACAATATTTTTCGGTGCTTTATTCTTGGGAAAGTTGAAACGTGCGAAGTTTTCCTGATACGAGGAGAGAAAATCAGTCTTTCTCTTGCCAGGCTAGGGAGGATTTATTAACACTGTATATTATCTGTGCTAAAAATTTCCATAAGGTAATTGGAGGGGAGAAAAAGTGCTTTATATTATAGGCAAAAGCAGTCTTTTGATAATCCTGCTGGAATCTGAGGTGATTGATATGGCAGAACTGAATATACATCAGCTTACAGCTCTGTGGGTTGGTCTGGTGCCTGCCACACACAGAGCCTTGGAGCAGGGTGCTTGTTTCAATATTTGTGTGTTTGGAAGTCTCTTACCTGGAGAATTGAGTAGTGGAAGCTCCTCTCTGACTGGGATTGGCAAAGGGAAAAGAGCAATCAGGGAAAAGCAGGATTGTGTTGTGTGCAGGGTCTGAGCTCTCCTGGCTGGCAAAGTGAGAGGCTGGGGAGGATCCAGCCCTGTTTTTGTGGTTCCCCTTGTTCCTTAAACGTCAGAGATTTGTTAGGCTGGGCTCTGGAAAACCCCAGAGCAATTACACAGAGAGGAGGAAATCCTATTTATTGGTCTTTGGGTTGTCACAGGGCAAAAAGGACTCCACACAGCACCAGCCTCCTAAGCCTGGGGAGGTTTTTGAGCAGGGCAGTGACAGGAGATCCAAAGACTGGATCCTTGAACTTGACAGATAATAATTTCTCCACCTCAATTGCACGTGAGGTGTAATCATTGCAGCTCTTATTTGGCACTGCTCCTGGCTGGCAAAGTGAGAGGCTGGGGAGGATCCAGACCTGTTTTCGTGGTTCCCCTTGTTCCTCAAACATGAGAGATTTGCTAGGCCAGGCTCCGGAAAACCCCAAAACAATTACACAGATGAGGAGGAAATCCTATTTATTGGTGTTTGATTTGTCACAGGGGGAAAAGGGCTCCACACAGCACCAGCCTCCTGAGCCTGGGGAGGTTTTTGAGCAGGGCAGTGACAGGAGATCCAAAGACTGGATGCTTAATCTTGACAGATAATAATTGCTCCACCTCAAGTAATAGCACGTGAAGTGTGATAATTGCAGCTCTCTTCTGGCTGGCAAAGTGTGAGGCTGGGGAGCATCCAGCCCCATTTTTGTGGTTCCCCTTGTTCCTCAAACATGAGAGATGTGCTAGGCTGGACTCTGGTGGTGCTGGGGTCTCTCTGGAGAAGCTGTTGATGCCAGAGGGGTTGGAAAGGCACAAACCCAGCCCTGGAAGGGTTTTCCCTGTCCCTGCTGCCCGTGGCTCGTGCGTTTATGGCCACAGGCACCAGTGGCAGCTTGGGAATCTCTGATCTTCATCCTGTGCTGCTGGGCAGGTCGGGGGCAGCACAGATGTGGAAACAACCAAATGTTTGCCACCAGAAAGGGCTTCACACGAATGAGAACCAGCAAACAGGAAACCACGAGCAGATGGTGCCACTTTTCACTGATTTTCACTCCCCAGGCCTGCAGTGAAGCACATGCACAAAGCTCAGCACCAAAATACCCACAAAGTGAAACTGTTCCTGAGAAAAATGTGTTTTAAACTTCTTGAGAACTCCTTTTAAAAGTTGGCTCTATGTCTTCTTGAGGCTTTTCATCTGAGCCTTCTGAGAGCTGATAAGATCACGGTGCAAGGTGGAATGCTGCCAGACCTTTTGCTTTTCCACCCTGCTTTACTTTAATCAACTGCTTTAAAGTACTTTATCCCCATGGATTTCCCCTACAATTTTCATTCGACTTTTTCTTAAAGGCCACCTCTCTTAGGTGATTGATTTTTTCCCCCCATTTTTTTTTTATTTGCCTGGTCTTTTCTGAGGTAGCTTAAAGTGGATTTTCACTGTATACTCACCAAGGGATTAATTCCATTTAAATGAGGCCAAATGATTCCATATTTCCTGATTTGTGTGTTCATGGACGTGCCCCCAGCTTTGGCAGCAGCTCTGGTTCCTGAGGGACAGGGATGAAGCACATCCTGAGGTGTCCTCCTCATCACCCAGACAAAGGTGAAGCCCCTCAGTTAAATTTCCTGTTCCTGAGCCATTTGGAGCTCCATGTGTCTTATTTAATGCTCAATATTCCCCACATTCCTGAAACTGGGAGCACAGTGAATATTCCAAAGCCTTTTTTTTTGAACAGAAATTTTTTCCTGACTTAAAGCCCCAGCTTAAATTGATGTCCAGGTAACTGACCCTGAGGAATCTGCCCCCGTTTGGAAAATGTAGTGTATTTTTATAGGAAAATATTCAGAACAGAACAAAACCATTACACAGACAAGGATCATATCCTGCTAAATCTGCTGGAGTTTAGGAGGAGATGGATAACGAGAAATTTTTAGCTCAATGTTTTGCTAGGATGATTGATTAACAAACCAGAATCCTGGAGAAAGGAAAAGTCAGGTCAGAAATGTTACACCAGCAGATGGATGCTCGTTGGGTTTTTTTTTTCCAAGCTCTTAGTCCATGTTTTGATTAGAACATAATGAGGGGTTTGTTCATTAAATGTTCCACTAATTAACGTGAAACTCATGGAGACCCTGGCTCCTCAGTTGAACGTGCATGAAATCAGTGCTGCTTCCTCTCTGTTGCACTTCACACCTTTTGCTCAGCAGGTGCTGATGTGATTTAATAAACCTCCAGCAGCATGAAATCTCTTGTTCAGCATTTAATAATTTTAGCTCTTGCTTGATGTGAATCTTTCTGTTACAAGACACGAGGGCACGAGATGAGATTGGGAGCCTGTGAGCAGAGGGATGAGTGTTTTCCTCCAAAATAATTAGATGTCACTGTTAAGCAGCCCAGCAATCTTTGTTTCTTCACAGGATTAATTTGACTATCACGTCAATAAGCAAATATGATAATCCTTGATACTTCTTATCACTGTGGGTTATTTTAATTACCATCACTAAAGGCACAGAATATTGTTATTTTAGTAGCAAACTGAAATGCTCCTGTATGAGCCACCTTCTTTATTCTATTTCAGTCCATTTTGTAGCAGAACATTTAAATTATACCTCAGTACACCAAGAAATTGCTGGGTAAATTCACACTTAAGTATTGTTTTGAAATCAAGTCTAATTTAAAATGTTCAGACCATAGACTGTGGTGATGCTGAGGCTGCTTCTGATAAAGCAGCACATGGTCCCTGAAGGAGATTTCCAGGGAGCATCTCTGCCTTGGAAATAAAAGTTCCTAGGCTGGATGGCGTTTTCCAGAATGTTTAAATCTCTGACTGCCCCTTTCCCCTGGAAAAGCAGCGAAAAATCCTGTTCTTTGCAGGCTTGGACTGAATTAAGGTGCAAAATGTGGGTCAAACAAGGAGCATTTGTTGTATTCTTCTTAAGGATGTTTAGTGGTGGGAGACTCCGTAATTTTCCCTGGATGGCTCAGTGTTATCCTTGTATTTTCCAAACATCTCAGCAGAACCTCTTCTGCTGTAATTTATCTCGGATTTCTCCTTTCACCACCTAGAGAGCTGCCAGCTCCTTCCCTTCTGGCAGCAGCTTTATGAACCTGTGCCTGCCCCAGCCTTCCCCAGGCTCTGAAATCCCAATCCTTCCTCCCTTCCCTCATAAATCCCCTTTTTCCAAAGCTCTGATTGCTCTCATTGTCTGAGCTGGACTCCTCCAACTCTTTTCTGGAGGCATGGAAAACTTCCCCCCATATTCCAGCAGAATCCTGTGTCAGTGCTGAGCTCTCTGTGTTTTGCTGCTGTCTGGAATCTCCCCGAGGGAAATTCCCTTTTATTGCAGCAGCACCGTGCTGGGAACCGGTGGCACTGTGCAAGCTGCTCCAACTTCTGGGCTTTTTCTGCAAAAAATGTGTTTTTCAGGCAGTGCTTGTGAAGCTGGCAGTTCCTGCTGAACATCCTGATTTTTTTTCCCCCTGCTTGCTGAATTATAGATTATTGCTGCTCTCATTTGTCAAGGTTGTTTGGAATTTGAGGCTCCCTCGCAGTTCTTTCCACCTGCACGTCAAAATCTGCAAATTTAATGAGCTTAATCTCCAGTCCTTCAGCAGAGCACTGATGAAACAGTGAACAGCACAAAACAGTCTCCTGTGCAAGCAGCACCACTCAATTTATCCTGAATTTTCACAGTGAAATTATTTTCCAAATACCATTTCCTGACGAGTTCTCAGAGCTGTTGGAGCAGGAGGGTTCCTGCTGCTGATTGAGGGAAAACCTGAAGTGTTTGCCTCATGTGAGACCTACAAAATGTCAGTTTTTCAGAGGGAATTTTAAGAAATGTCAAGGCTTTGAGATTCCTCAATATGGGGGTATTTTCAATGCTGAAAATAGTTAAAATTGTTGGTATTGTAGCTGTGCTGTGGACATGTCGCTGGGCACCAGTTTATAAATTCGTATTTTTGAGAATAGTTCTTTGATGTTTTTTATGTTGTTATAATCAATCACTCCATACCTTTACACCAGTAAGAAATAAATTACAATAAAATATATTTGGGCTCCTCCAGCTCCTTCTGGAAGTGGCAGAATTTCCAGTGTTTTCAAGGAAATCAAGCTCCTGTTTGATGAATACCTTCTCCTTTGCATAAATGTTGACAGATACTATTCAGCCAGATATGGATCTGAAAAAAATAATGCAAAACATTATTACAGATGGATAATTCATTTGATGAATAGCAGCTCTGTTTGACAAATAATATTGGTCTGTCCCTAGGCCTGGCTACAAAAGAAGGAATTGCCACCCAAAAATACCACATCAGTCACCTGGATTGGTATTTCATGTAAATTAAAAGTGAAGGCCTTGCAGATACCCCAGTCCTAGGAGACAACAACTCCCCTGGAAATGTGTGGGAGCACTCAGCACATTTTGGGCCAAGTTCAAACCTGGTGGAAGTGGATAAATTAGGAGATGGAAGTTGATAACACCAAGCTGGAGCTTTAAGGCAATCCAGATTACGTCTGTTGTCTTTAAAATTATTTAAATAACATGTTCACTATGAGGGCAGAGTGGAGTTCAGTCAGATTTATGCCCCAAAATTAATGAATTCTCTGCAAAGCCACAGTTAACCCTGACCTGAGGCTGAGCCCCTTATCCTTGGAGGATGGAAGTGCCAGGAAGGAGATGCTGCTGAGGAGAGCAGAGAATTTGGAACAATCCCTCCCAGCCCCTCCTTCCCTCTGGATCCTGCCCAGCCAGGAGCTGCTCCTTGTGTCTCCTGCTCCTTGCAGGGAGCAGAGGAGGATGTTTAATGTTTAATCGAGACAAGTGTAAGGAATGCTTAACAACGAAAATCTCAGCTAGAACTGAATCAAAATTGCTCCTCTTGGTGCAGGGAGCAGGATTTCAGCCTGGCTGGGCTTTGTTGTCTCAGGAAATGATAGAGCTGGGGGTGATGAGCTGTGATCTCCTCCTGGGTGAGCCTGAAACGATCTCACCCGGTCATGGGGGTGTTTGTGAGAGCTGTGGTGGTGTGTGGGGCTGTGGGGCCACATTTCCTGCTCTGTGTCTCCATGGGTAAACATTCACACATCCCAGGGGCAGTTTTGCATTAGATTGCTGTCATATTGTAGGATTCCGGTAGGATGGACCAAGGAATAAGAACAAGCTGAGCAAAAGCCACGCAGCTCCAGTTGCTCTGCAGGCAGCGCAGGGAGAGGGTTCCCAGGGGACAGGAGAGGTCTGCAGGGCTGGATTGGCCCCTGGAGAAGCCCAGGGAGCTCAGGTGGCTTCAGGGAGCCAGAGCCATCCTGTGACCCTCTGGGGGAGTGAGCCAGTGTTGGTTGCAGGGTGAGAGATGGAAAAAAGAGCCAGAAGAACACTTTTGGGGTTTTATCCTCAAGCAATGCCCGTGTCCTGTGTGCTTCCCTCTGCTCAGCAATGACTGGGATGATGTGGCTTTAATTCCTTTGCCTTCACCAAATCTTGGAAGATCTGGGATTATTCCAGCAATATTTCCACAGTGTGGAGGCTCCATGCAAACCCTCCAGAGGATCCTTTTAGGGCCTGCTGTGGGGCTGTGCTGGGGAGATGGGGAGAGGCAGGAAGGCCTGGGAGGGGTTGTGTGCAGGGCAGCGCTGGCAGCTGCCCCAGAAAAAGCCAAAAACCTCACCACTGAACACTTTTTATTCCAGGCCAAAATTATAAAAACCTCATCTCTCCTCCCAGAGAATGTCTGGAGCCCCACGCTCTTCCTTCAGTTGTGAACTCTTTCAAATCACTTGTGTGGCTCTACTGAATTTGGGGTGGGTGATGAAAATTTAATCTGTTTTAGACAAGCTGCTTTAAGCTGGCAGGTGAATGAGTGCATTATTAACACAATCTCGTGTACTTCCTTAATGTGCCTGCTTTATAATAGAAGAATTTAATTTTTTTCTAAATTTTGTTATTCAGTCTTGCATAAAACATTCAGTTTGGTTGCTCCAGTCACATTTTATTAGGCAATATAGCACAGACTGACTTAGTGGCATTTTGGTGGATAATATGACAAATTTTGTTTCTTTTTAAGAAAAATGTAACCAAAACAAACACATTGCAACAATTGTGTCATGCTGAGAGAAAAGCCCCAGAGATACAAAATGATAAAGGTCAGGATCTGATCCTGAAGTCTTGTTTGCAAGGAAAAATACCATGAAACATGTGATTGTCAACAACCTAAGTGAGCCAGACAGACTCCTGACAAATAATTCTGACAGTTCTCATGAGCTGAAAAGTGCTTTTTTTGCCTCTCTTGGCTTTGGAAATGTTCCCCTCCTGCTTCCAGATGTGCAGAGAGTTAAGAGAGGTGTAAAACAACAAGGTGCTGTTAAAAATAACCTGCTCCAAGCAGTGCCTTTTGTGTGCTCCTTGGGAATGGATTCTCTGACTTCCTACCAAACCTTCCTGGATTTAAATCACGGAATGATCTGTTTCTCTTTTGCAAACACTTTTTTTCCTCATCCATTATTAAGCAAATTAAGACATGTTGCCTGTTGCTGTCACATCTTGGGCAGAAATTCATTTGTGTTTAAAGGAGACTTTGGTGAAGGTGAGGAGAAGGGAGAGTTGAATATTAAGTTGAATGTCTTCCTTCTTGCACTTTTTTTTTTAAAAAGAAAAAAATTTGAAAAAATGAAATTTGAAAAAATGAAATTTGAAAAAATGAAATTAAAATTGTCATCGTGCTGCAAAAAAAATCTTTGAACCTTTCTCCGTACAAAAAAGCCCAATAGGCAAAAATACTTCCCAACTTCGTCTCAGGAGCTGCTATCCTGAATAACTAGGATCTTGCACTTTGGAGCTGGCAGAGCATAGCCTTAAGGTAACTATATTATTTAATTCAGATACATCCATATCCTTGTTTACTAACACAGAGCCTGTTCCGTGGGGAATTGTCTTGTTAAGATCTGATCCTGCTCTGTGTGAGGTGTGAATATGTGGCCATTTAAAATTCCAGCAGCGAGGGGGAGGGCATTGCAGGAACCTTCTGTGAATGAATTATCAGGCTGCTTTCCCCCTTTCCTCCCCGTTCCCATTTCTGCTGGCAGCTGGGAGCTGTGCCATAAGTTACCTTTGCATTAGCATTGAACATTCCAGGGCTTTAAAAACAAAATATTTCTTTTGCTGCCAGTTTTATTTGGAGGCTGTAAAAACGTGCAGAGCGTGTGTCCCCCAGGAACTGGGTGCAAATTGGTAGGAATTTGGTAAAACAGAGTTTTGGGTGTAGTGTGGCTTGGGAAAAGGGGGAACCTGTGGGTTTGCAGGACCTCTGGGGTGGGACTGGTTGTTTTTAGGGGGCACATCAGCTGTGCCAGGTGTCTGGGGGGCTTGGGTGGTGTCCAAGGAAGGACTGAATGTGATGGGATCAATCACAGGCTGGACACAATGGTCTGGAAGGTTTTTTCCAACCTCAGTGATCCTGAGTGACTCCGAGAGGGCCTTGTGCTGCATTGCTGGGGTGTTCCTTGCTCTGTCTGTGGAGAGTGGTGGCTGCAGGACAAGCAGGGCAGGTCCTCAGCATCTCCAGCTGCAGGAGAGGCCCCTTCCCAACCCTCCTCCCCTTCCCAACCCTCCTGGCCCCTTCCCAACCCTTCCAGCCCCTTCCCAACCCTCCTGTCCCCTTCCCAACCCTCCTGCCCTTCCCAACCCTTCCAGCCCCTTCCCAACCCTCCTGACCCTTCCCTATGGGTATGAAAAAAGGCCTCAGGCTGGGAATTTATTTAGCCCTTGCAGTACTTTGTGAAGATTTCCTTTTTCATGTGAAGAATTTTAAAACAATGTTATAGTTTTGTAAATCTCTGCACCTGCACCTGCTTCTCAAGGACTGTTGTGGCTCCAACCAGAAAAACATCCAGAAACGGGTGTCTCAGAGCTGGAGCAATCACCCCAAGGGGTGGGTGTCCGAGTGACCGATCATTTTATGCCATTCAACACACTTTCACCTATTAACATATAAAAGTTGTTCAGTCTTCCATTAGAACTCTCTTACTTCGAATCAAATTTGTAGTAGGGTGGGCTCTGTCAGCTTCACCTCCTTGGCAGCAACAGCGACACTTCCCAGCCCTCCTGTCCCCTTCCCTTGCTCCTGCACAGCCTGGGCTGGGCTCTGCTCCTGGATGTCCACCTGGAGAGTTTGAAAAGAATGTTTGCAAAGCAAGATTTTCCCGTGGTGAGTCTCTCCTGGTGGTGAAGCCGTGCTCAGGGCACAGGGAACGTTGGATCTTGGAGTCTGGATAATAAAATTTCCGAGTTCCTGAGCTCTGCCTGTGAAACCTCCAGGCTCCTCCCGAATTCGCAGCTCTGCTGCTGCTGAGGAATGGATGCCACACTCTTTGGTCTGTCTCAAAGGAAGTTTATTCCCCCTCAAAGCCCGTGGCAGTGCCTTGCAGTGCTGGGACAGCTGCAGCTCTGTGTCCCCGGTGCCTCCCCTCGCCTTTTCCCCTTGTTCCATCGCTGTTTGCCTCTGCAGCCACACCTGCTGCACTCAGTGACAGAAATTTGTGTGTTTTATTGGCAGCTCAACCTGTTTTGGTGAGAGAAAGGGGAAGTGCGACGCTGCCTTCTCATGTGCTTCACTGAGTCCCCGTGGCAGCTGCTCCTCCTCCTACCAACAGCAGTTTGCCCCCTCTTCACCCTGAAAATTTCAGATGCTCCTGATTTTTCTTTCATGTTGTCTTGTGTGCAGGACTTTACACTCAGGATGAGACAGGCTCCCATGCAAAATTGATGTTTTCGCTTCTTGCCAGGGTTTCGAACTCAAAAAGGTTTCCCCCTGGCAGTTCCATCTCCAGATATTACCAGCACATCTTCTAAAGTTGTAAAAGCCCCTGTATATTTGATATCTTGTGGACTTTCACCGGGTTTCAAAGGGAGATTATATTTGCTGGGCAGGTTGTCAGTAGGACATAAAATATGAATGAAATTGTAATTTTATGGCAGCTACCGTGGCTGTGTCACGAGCACTCTGTATCCTCCGTAGCCAGATGAAAAACCAGTCTCTAAAAACATTTGATTGACTTTTTTTTTTTTTCCCACCAGTTAAGTCAGGAAAAAATCCTCAAAATTATGAACATGGTGAAAAATAAAGAAGTGAGCATTGAAGGAGCTCTGCATTTGGCACAGAAGGAGGTGTGTGCTGAAAAGGTAAGGCCGCTCCTTTGATGTATTTTGGAACAGTCAGAAATTCTGGAGAGCCCTGCTGAGATGAGGAGCAGGTCTGGATTCAAGGATACAAACCCAGGGTGGGAATCACTAACAGCCCAGTTCATACCCAAACAGGACAGGCTGGTGCTGCCTGTGTCCCCTGGGATGGATATTCCATGGAAATTCTGCATTACCTGGTGGCATTACCTGGATTAAGGAGCTCAAACCCACACAAGGATTGTTATTTAGAGTGCTGCATCAAGGACTGGGTTAATAAATGTTGGGTGGAATTACAGAACTGCAAAATCATGGGATGGTTTGGGTTGGGAGGGACCTAAAAGCTCATCTTGTTCCACCTCCCTGCACCTCCCACTATCCCAGGGTGCTCTAACCCCCATCCAGCCTGGCCTGGAACATTTCCAGGGATGGGGAATCCACAGCTTCTCTTTTCCAGGGCCTCACCACCCTCATAGTAAAGAATTTCCTCCTCATATTTAATCCCAACCTACTCTGTGTCAGTGTGAAGCCATTCCCCCTTGTCCTGTAAATCCAGTTACTCACAAAAAATTGTGAATAATCTCTCTCCCCATCTTCGTTAAGGTAATTAACAAGATCAGGAGAATGCTTCCATTTATGTCCATGTGGAATTCTCCTGCAAAGCTCCAGTGCTGTTTCTGTTCACAGAGAGAGATTTCACCTGAGAACGGCTGGATTTGGGTGGCCAAACGTTGTCCCAGCATGGGAGGTGTGGCTGATTTCTGTTCTGTTTTCCAGGATCCACAGGATTTGTTAACTGGGTCACAATTTAACTTCATTATCTACAAATACAAACACTACCGGTGGCAGAAACGAATTTTGCAGGTAACTTTAAAAATCCTCACTTTTGGGGCAGTGTATAAAATATATCAAAGCAAACTTGTGTCAGCAACACCTGATGGTGATTTCCTGCTTCCGTGAAGTCAGGGACAAAGGTTTCATGCTTTTTTTCCTGGATTTCACTAAAACTTATTGTAGTTTGGACAAAATTTGGTAAAGAGCAAGTCCAAATCATGCATGCTACGGGGTGTTTTTTATTTACTATGTCTTAACTGTACAAAAGATAATCTCCTTAATTCCATCAATATTCACCGTTTTTTTTGAATTAAAAGATTATTTGTTCAGACATAAAGTGGGAAAATGGAGAGAGGTGTAGTAGATGTGGAAGTTATCAGTCTGGGAATCTGGATTAGCTTAATTTCAGTTCTTTAATTAGCAGCAGCCTTCAAAAGTCAGATAAAATCATGAGAAAAGTTCTGCTTTGGAGGTTTCCTGCCATAAACAGCACAGAGGAAAAGGCCCCATTGTGGGCATTTGGTTGTGTGGTCTGCACGTACAAGTTTTTAACTTTTAACTTAGAATTGTTCTAAACATCTTCACTGCATTTCAGTGCTGGGGCAGAGATTGAAGGAGTGAGGGATTGAATGAGGGGTCCTGCCATTATTCTGTGCTGAAGGGGAACTTTCTGCGCTGCCTTTTGTGAGACAAGGAGAATTTCAAAAGAAGCAATATTTCAGAGTGAGAAATTGATGCATATTCATCAAAAGAGACATGTGGAAACACAGCTTCCAAGGAATATCTGTTTGCTTTGTGACTAAAACAAACATTGGGCAGTCTCTTGATGGTGGAATGTAATTTTTTAATTCAATTTACTCTGGTCTTTTATCTCAATGCCTTCACGTGGTAATAATGGGATGCTGCCTTTGCCTTTCAACAAAGACGGCCTCAAGTGATGAAGAATTTTCTATTGCAGCTCGATTTCAACACCAGGACCATTTTCAACATCGAGAAAGGGATTATCAAGAAGCAGTTCCCTTTCTCACAAGTCAAAGGCTGTGAGGACGCTGAGAGGAGGCGCTTCAGCATCGAGTTCCACGGGAGGCAGGATTATGAGCTGGAGGCTGTGTCCCTCGATGACAAAAGGAAGGTGAGCTTGTGAAAAACCCCAGCCTGTGTCCCTCGATGACAAAAGGAAGGTGAATTTGTAAATCCCAGCTGGTGGGGAGGTGGCACCCAGCAGGTCTCAGCATTGCTGGGCATTGTGCAGGCAGGGAAGGAGGGATGGCTTTATTCCGTGGGTGTTCAGACATGGAACAAAGGGAAAGTGAGCTCAGGGGGAAGTTTGGCCTCAGGATTTTGGCACAGTTCATAGCACAGGCATTGCTGGGCATTGTGCAGGCAGGGAAGGAGGGATGGCTTTATTCCATAGGTGTTTGGACACAGAAAAAAGGGAATGTGAGCTCAGGATGAAGTTTGGCCTCAGGATTTTGGCACAGTTCATAGCCCTGGGGAGGTAAAGCCAGCTCGAGATGAGGTGTGAAAGTGGGGGCAGTTCTGCAGCCACGCCTGGGATGGAGCTGCTCTGGGAGTGTTAAAACGAGCAAACAAAACTGGTGATGTGCACAGCTGAATCCTAATTGGAACTTTCCAAGCACTTTTTGTTCTCTCTATAAGATATTTCTTAAAATGCCTGATTTTAAAGATGAATGAGGATTGTCCTCATGCTGAGAAAAGAGCCAGTGGTTCATCTTTGACGTTGTCTGAGATTTTCAGCTGAATCAATCGAGTGCTGCTTGGGCTTGAACGGAGCTGAGCAGAAACTGTGTCCTAGACTGCTTCGTATATGAATGAAAAAGTTGTGTTTTAAAGTGACCCCTCCAGAATAAAATTATATTTTCCTTTTACTGACAGGTGTAGAATTGTGGGCATGAAACCAAATTGCAGTGAAGTAGTTTTGCATTATAGAAAGACCGGAGTTATTTTATGTTGGTTTATTTTACCTATTTGACTGTGGCTTTGTACTTGTAAAATCCAGTTATTGATGTCTTATTGAAGGGAATGAACATGGAAAGTATTTTTTCTCTGCTGCCACTTTTTGCCTAGATAATCTACCTGCTGAGCAGAGTCATTCAGAGCAATTCCTGCAAGAGACCAGCAGAGCCCTGCCCTGGGAGAGCTGCAGAATGTGATGTGATCCACGAAGGGCTGCTGGATTTGCAGCAGAACACTTCAACCTCCCCTGAATGGGTGAAGTATGAACTCTGGATTTTGCTAAAATTTCTGACAGATGCATTAGGATTTTATTGAGCTGATAATTATTTAGTTTCTTGTTAAAGTGTAAAGGTAGATGGCAAATCTGCATGAAATGAAAGCATTGCAATGAGCTGTCAGTGCAGTTGTGGCACCCAAAAAAACGAAGTTGTGGTGTGATCCGGAGCCTGCTGGGAGCACTGGCAACACAAATCTATAATGGTGATGGTGCTCAGAAGAATTTTGAAGCTGGGACTTTGTTTCTGTCTTGACTTTTCCCTCCCTTCTCAGTCATGCAATGGTTTTCCATGGTTTTCTCCCCATTCTGCAAACAAACCACCCTTCCCTGAGACAGCTCCTAAAATACCCAGACATTTCTTACACCATCAAAGGAGAGAAAGAGAGAGGAAAAAAATTCTGTCTAGCAAAACCTAATGAGAAAAAATTCACATTGTAATTATCTACACAGGGCAATTATCTCAAAAGACTTCACAGTTCACAGAAAATGATTTTAATTGCTTTTAAAAGGCTACCACTGTATGTCTTGTAAGCACTATCCTCAAGTGTCTCCAGGATTTGTTACCTTGCAACACTGAACAGGTTTGTTAACAAACAAAAATTGATTTTTATTTATCTCGTGAAGCAAAGCCCATGTTGTTTTCTTCTGGATATTAATCCTCTCTCTTTCTCCTTTTTTTTTTTGGCAAAGTAAGTGATGGTGGAAGCATCTGGAGATCCGATTAAACCATAAGTCCCTGCCTTGAAGAGGGGAGAGATCAATATAACTGCCAGCTCCATTAAACAATTCTTATCACTTCCACTGCTTGTGTGTGAATAGATGCAATTTATATTTTATGTTTAATTTGTTCTGGAGCAACTAAACTTACTTAAATTCCTCCTAGAACACCTTAATCAACCAGCCACACCTTGAAGAGAGAGGGGAGGGAAAGAGAGGTTTGATGGAACTGCCAGAACGATAAAGAAAGGTAGAAACCCTCCAGAAAAATGAGAAGGCAAAAGCTTAAATAAGAATAAAACCCACATACAGCAAAGCCCAGCCTGTTGTTGGGACCTTTGTTATAAAGAGCAGGGCAGAATTCCAGAGGAGAGGCTGAAGCAGAGGATTCTGCTGGATTGAAGCTCTGCATGGTCTGGCAGTTTCTTCCAGGGTTAATTGTAATTTAAAGAGCTTTTCCCCAGATTTTCCCACAGTCCCTTCTGCTGGAGGCCCTCAAAAGCAGAATTCTTTGAGCTTTTCCTGCCATTCCTGGGAATGAGGGAGCCCAGGATGAGTTCCTGTGGAGTAACAGGGTTTCCAAGAGAGAGGGAAATTGGTCAATGGGCTGGGAACTAAATTTGGTGATTTGTTTATGCCTTGGTGGGGTGAAACCTGGAAGGCACAGGAGCTCTGAAGCCTTGTCACATCGTGCACTGCTCAGTCACACAGTGGGTTCCTCTAAAAGCTCAGAGTCCCAAAGATCCACCACCCCAAATAAACAAGAGGAGTAAATGGAGAAGGAGGGGCAGAGCATGGCTAAAAAAATTAACAGGACTTGGGTGATTTTTAATCGATGGTCAGATTTTGGTTTTAGCTCTCACTGGGCATGGCAGGCTGTTCAGATTTCATGTCACACTTTATTTAGGTGTCAGATGAGAACAAGAAACTCTCCAACAAGAACATCTCAAAGATTTTATGCTTCACTATTGATATTTCTGACTGTTCCACGGAGAATGCTGTAAAAACGTGGAGATTTATTGACACTAGAAAGTGCTTTAACAAGGGCCAGGCTGTGTAAATAAGAAATCAGTGAAGAATGAGCTGTGTGTCCATCCCTTGTCCTCCAGGTGCCTGGCACAGCTGCGGGAAGGAGAATTGGCTTTGTTCTGCCTGGGGCTGGGGGACAGGAGCCAGCCTGGAGCCCCTGCCACTGCCACCATCCCCCTGGCACCTGGGAACGTGGGAATCAGCGGGGAGAGGGGCTGCAGCACCTTCTCACTGCACACCAGGGACCACCATTACCTGTGAGTATAATTGGTAATTAATGATTTGCTAAAGCAGAATTGCTGCAAACAAGGGCTATGGACACTAGGAAAGCATTAGCAGAAAAGATCCTCCAGCTCTCAGCATTTTGTGAGAGCCCTGTCTTTCCCATGCTAATTATTTAAAACAATGTTACAGTCTTGTAAATGACTACACCTGCGAGTTGTTTGCCAAGGATTGTTATGGTTTTAGCTAGAAAATATTTAGAAAGGGCTGGTTCAGAATTTGGCCAATCACCCCAAGGAGTGGATGGCCAGAGGACCAATTGTCTTATGCCACTTAATGCACTTCTTACAAACTAACATATAAAGACCTTACTTTTATTATTAAAGCTCTCTCTATATGCTCGAGCCTGAACTCTGGGTCTTTTTTCTACCCATCCTCAGTGCAGCAGCAACAAAGGTCAGGCAGCAGAGGATCTCAGTGTCCTGGGGTAAAATAACAACACAGGAGAAACGAGGCCACCAGAATTCCACAGATTACCCCTCCCATTGCTCTGCAGAGATGTGATGAGGATTTTCAGGAGGAATCCAAAGTGGGACTGAGCTGATCCATTGAAATCCTTCCCACAGCAGCCTGTGGAGTTGTCAGGAGCCAGGGAGGAGATGCCTCGTTCAGCCCCTGGGACCGATGTGAGCAGCTTCTGAGTGCCTGTCACAGCCCAGCCAGGGGTAACACCCTGCTCCTCCCCAGGGCAGAACCTCAGCTCCCCAGCCTCAAACACGGGAGCAATTAATTCTGAGAATTAACTCAGAGCCAGCAGCACCGGGCTCCTCTGACACGTGCAGCTGCTGAACATCTGCTCAAACCAGGAATCTCCGTGTCAGGCAGGATGTTACTGACACTCCCTGGTGTTTGTGGATGACATTCTTTCTCACTGTTGCTGCCTGAATAGGTAAAGTTGACAGAGTCCACGCTACCACGAAATTGATCCAAAGTTTTAATGGAAGATTGAACAACTTTTATATGTTAATAGGTGAAAGTGAGCTGAATGGCATAAAATGATTGGTCCCTCGGACACCCACCCCTTGGGGTGATTGCTCCAGTTCTGAGACATCCGTTTCTGGATGTTTTTCTGGTTGAAGCCACAGCAGTCCTTGAGAAGTAGGTGCAGGTGCAGAGATTTACAGAACTATAACATTGTTTTAAATTCTTCACATGAGAAAGAGAATCTTCACAAAGTACTGCAAGGGCTAAAGAAATTCCCAGCCTGAGGCCTTTTCTCATACCCATAATTTTCACTTTCAGGTTCCGGATCCCCTTCACTGCCCAGAACTCCAGGCCAGAGGCTGCTGGCAGGCTGCAGAGCGAGTGGCTGTCCCTCCTGGAGAGGCACTGCCAGCTGGGCACTGCCTCCCTGCCCCAGGAGGGCTCCCAAGGCTGCAGCTCCCCCGAAGCTGATTATGAGGAATTTCTTGTGCCTCTGGATGGAGAGAAAGAGGACACTCCCCGCTCGGGTGGGAGTTGTGCAAGGAGCAGCCTGAGCAAGCCTGCAGTCCCCCTGGCCAAGGCTGCAGAGGGGGAGGCAGCCCCAGCCCCAGCAGCAGCTCTGCCACCTCCCGCGGGCAGGGCAGAGGTGCCACCAGCCCCACCTGCCCTCCCAGTGCCCTGCAGCCTCTCTCCAGCAGCAAAGAGAACCAGAGCCTTTCACTGGGATGTCGTTCCTTGTGACAAGGTGAGGATGAAACTGATGGTAGCTGTCAAAGGAAAAAAAAACCTTAATATTGTATCCTGTATGACATGGACGGTTATAAAAATCCAGCTGTGCCACAAAACGCCCTGGATGCCCTTCTCCGGGTTTGGATGGAACAAAGGGCCTCTGTTCTTCTGGCTTTTTGTTTACCCTGTGTCCCTCCTGTATTTTTAGATTCAAAAATCAGTCTGGGCATCATGTGAGCCGTGCAAGAGAAAGATAGATGTGTGCAGGCTCTGCGAGCAGTTCCAGATCCAGGACACGGCCGTGCTGGTGGCCAGCGAGCCCTCGGTGAATCAGCACATCCTGCTGGATAGGAAAGCTGCACATAACTTCAGTAAGTGCATAACAAGGGCTGCGTGCTCCTCTCTGGAAGCCTGGGCTGAGCTCTGCCTGCATTTGCTATTCGTGCTTTCTGCCATTCCATAGGCAGTGATCAAGCTTGTGTGGAAATCATCTTTTAATTCAGTGCTTCTCTCTTTATAAAAAAACACCCCATGGCTCAGTTGCTCCAAACGTGCTCCTTGATGCTGCAGAGATGAACCCCAAGCTGCTTCTCTTGCACAAACCTGGATGTGCCACGGAGCTGGGATGCTGCTGTCTTGGGGCAGAAGTGTAAAATCACCCACAGCACCTGCAAAATCAATTTCAGCCTCTGACTTCAAAGGCTTTTCAGATTTTGTGGGCTGAAAAGAGAGCAGGAGCAGGTTGGGAGGGGAGCTGGGAGTGCTGAGCTGCAGTGGGGTGAGGAAATCCCTGTAGGGAGAGGTGGGCTGGAGTGAGGAGCCTTTGGGGCAGGAATTCCTGGCTTTTCCCTGGCCGAGGGCTCAGGCTGTGAGCAGGATCCTGTTCTCAAACAGAGCCCTCTGCTCTCACATCTCAGGTGGGATTCTACAAAACCTGACCTCGAAGAGCCTCTCAGAGCTCATGAAGCAGCTCAGCACCCAGTCCTGGTCTTCCTAATAAAATATTGTAAAGGGCTTTCAATTCCTTTGATGAGAAGATATTAAAGGAGCAGGAGTAATTGTTCTGCACAGAGCTCTCTGTTACAAAAACGGATTTCCAAAAGATTTCTATAACCTAGAGATGCTTTGAGAAGTGCTACATGTGTAAGGAATTAGAGGCAGTTAATTCTGAAGTTTTAATGATTTCATCTTGATGAATATGAATATGAATAAGAAAAGTGTATTTTGGAGAGCGTGTAAAGTTTTAATTGGGAAATGTAAATGGAGATAACTTGGAATTATTGCATCCCTTGACTAACAATTTGAAGGGTTAAAAGGAAGAGTGAGAGGAAAGTGCTGCTGCAGATAAAAGAATCTTGTAATAGCACTTTTATCTACTAAATTATTGCAGTTTCTTTGAGGAAATGTCTTTCTTTGGCTTTGCAAATTGCACCATTCCTCCTTTTGATCCTGTTCCTCTCACAGCATTTTTCACTGGGACATTCTACATCCATTTCTTAATCTTATCCTCATCACTGAGAGTTTTGGCATATCCTTATTATAATGGACACGACTTAGATCAAAAGTTAATTTGATCCCAAGAATTCTGATTAATCTTCCTGCAAGTGCTGCAAACCACAGTCCTTAAATTAATGAATGAAAAGATGAAGCTCCGAAATGCCGGGAGGTTAAAAATTCTGCAGATTTTGAGTGGAGTTGTGAACACCAGAGGAAAATGAGAGTTCTGAGAGATCTCCACACTAAATTCAAGAGCAAAGTAGGAGAAAATACAAATAAAAGCTAAGTTCTCTAATGGATTCTTGTTGAAAAAAGGAATTTCTGCCACACAGGGAGCAAGTATCAATAAGAGACCAGAAAATCAACCTCAGATTTGTTTTTCCTTGACTACTGCTATGTAAAGTTAAAGAAAATACAAAGACTGAGTTTTTGCTTTAGCAGCTGCTAAATATTTTGGTATTTTTTTCCTGTTTGGTTGGGGTTTTACTTATTTCTTTTTAAAATCTGCCAAGTGTAGGTGAGATATTTTGGTGATTTTCCTTCCCTGGAGCATTTCCTTCCGAGTAACCCAAAAATCCTTTTTTCTCCAGACATTTTTCTTAAGAGTTTCCGTATAAAACCAAGGGAGCTGAAGGAAAAACTCTACATCATCCACGAGGAGAGTGGTGGGCTCACAGATGAGCAGATCACAGCACTGAGAAGGTGATTTTGGGGGGAATTGGTTGGTTTTGGGACCTTTTGGAGAAGGCAGAATCTTCCCCAAATGATGAGGAGTTTGGAAAGTTGGTTTGGGGAAGAGGAAGGCAGGCAAGTGTTAAAGGAGATTTATGGGATGATGGGATATTGGGAATATATGTGTGTGGGGGTGGCAGAGATTTGGGGGTTTAAAGCAGAGTTCAGATTTCTGTAGCTTTAACAAAACTGAGCAGATTTCAGGAGTTTAAGCAAATTATCGGCGTGTGGAATTCCCAGGAACTGGATGTTATCTCTTTGGATAGTTTGAGACGTAGAAAGAAAGGAAAGTAGTGGGATCCTAGAGAGGGATCTGTCCCACATCCCAGCCCCCCTGTGATACTTGGGCCATATTAATAAACATTTTTACATGTGAAAGCTTGATGTGAAACTGTTTCTTGCTTCAAAATGAGACAAAAAAATGAGTGTTTGCTAAAGAAAAGAAGGAAAAAGAAGGCAGTGGCAGAGAAAGTGAGGAAATAAGTAATTGATGTTTCTGCTTCTCGTGGAATCTGATTAATTTTGGCATTAAAATCCTGGTCTGAAACAGGAATTTTGGAGTCTTCAGGGCCACGTCTGTGCTTGGAGAGTGACGTGAGCAGGAAGAACATGGAATTAATGCCATTCTGGGGATGGCTTGTGAAGGATGAAGGTCAGGACACGGGGTATTTAAATGGATTTTGTGCTCTGGAGAGTGTTTCCTTGCTGCCCCAGGGCTCTCCCAGTTAAACCCCACATGAACTGGGATCCAAAATCTGACCCCAAAGGCTCAGTGAGAACAGAAATATCTTATTGCAGTGCTGGAATTGGGCAGGGAATTCCTGCAGGGAATTGTCTGGGACATCAAAGTGTCACACTTGAACACGAAAAGAACCACACAGACCCTTGTCAAGAGAGAAGCAGAAAAAAGGGGGTCAGATGACCCCAAGCCTTTATTATATATGTTTTTAGAAACCACCGTGGATTGGAGGGGGAAATTACCTCCCCTCAATCACACTGGTCAAAGGGAAAATCCATCAAACGTCTCCGCCCAGGAGAAATGGAATGCAAACAACAAAGCACGGTTAGCAAAGCGTGGCTGTGTTTACAAAAAGTATGTAAAAAACTCTTACAGAAAATGAAAACATTGAAGAACTACAAAACTCAAAGCAACACGTGGCCCCACTGAGGGGCTGCTCAAAATCTGACCCCAAAGGCTCAGTGAGAACAGAAATATCTTATTGCAGTGCTGGAATTGGGCAGGGAATTCCTGCAGGGAATTGTCTGGGACATCAAGGAGCTCTCCAGTGACACGGGGCTGTTTCTGGAAAGGCAGAGGGGAAGGAGATTTCTCCAGCCCCATTTCCCAGGGCATCCCCTGCTCCCAGCTGGGATCAGAGGGGAGCACTGACCCCTCTCTGCTGCTCAGGGCTCAGTCCTGACTCTGCAGGCTCAGCCCAGGATCCCCAGGCTGCTGGAATTGCTGTGACATCACTGATTTATGGCACCTGGGCTCTTTGCCATCAGACAATAATAATAATAATGATGGCAGTGAAGCTTGAAATGCCATATTTTTTTCCTTGAAGTCTTTCTTTGCTGGCAATAATGCTGAGGGAATATTCCCAGCAGTGGAATGTGGAAGGGATATTGATCATTGTGTTGCTCTATATTATATATTTCCAAGGATTCAAACGATGCTACCTGGCTTCAAGGATTCTGTCCCTGGGATTATTATTATTTAGTGCCAAAATCGAGGAATCCATGGGCAAATCTTGCACTGAAAGGAAGATATTTCTTTTCCCACCCCAAGAGTTTTGAGTGTGGCTGAGAGAGCTGAGATGCATCTCAGAGTGAAGGCTTGGATTCCCAAGGCAGGGGGAATGGAAGGAGCAGGAATTCTCCTGGAGCAGCACCACTCCCGAGCTGCTCTGGTTTGATGCCCTGTGGTGGATTTGTCACGACACCAGGAGGACACTCAGCACTGCTGGAGACCTTTCCACTCGATTTAGGTGTCACAGAGGGGAATTTCACCTTTGAGAACTGTGGCCTTCCTTTAATGGAAAACCTGTGGGCAGGACTGGAGCCCAAACAGGGCTGGAAAATCCTCTCAGTGCACGTTGGACCTGTCAGAGTGTCTGAGCCTGGGCACAGTGCCTAAATTCTACTGCTGGAGAATAAAAAATACTTAAAGTCAACCCCAAGATTGCATTTTTGAGGCTGTGACCAGGGAGCAGAGTGTCCTGCTCATCATCCAGAGGAAGTGGTGGGATATCATTGGAAACTTCAAGACTGAATTTGGTATGGGAACCTCTCTGTTGTTCCCTGAATGATTCTTTATCCTCATGTCTTAAAAGCAAAGCACTCCATGTTCTCTAAACTTTTTTTTTTTTTTTTTTTTTTTTTTTTTTTGAGAAATGGGCGTTTTTTTTCATTGTGCAAATTCCATTAGAGCTGCATTTGTGTAAAAAGATATTTATGGAATGCATTCCCATGTTTTTGTGCCTCCTTTCTCATGGCTCCCATTGTTTAGTGCTTTAAACCTTCCAGATAATCTGTTAGTTCCATTTTCTATGCATAATGCAGATGAACAATTTTATGGGGTATCAGACTTCTGATTAAATGAAGATGTTTGCTGCTGCCTTTTAAAATACGTTCCAGGAATTTGCTTAAAAACTCAAACTATTTTTAATGATGAATAAATACCCTTTCATTTGCCGACAGCTAACTTATTTTTAAATGAGAATTCATTTTTTTTTTCTTGATGGTGAAGTGTGCTGAAAGGATTACGTTGTAATCTGCGTTAACACAGGTGGAATAATTCAAACCGCAGCAATTTTGCAATTGAAATGTCATATTAATTATTGACAACAGTAAAATAAATCTTACTGTTTGTCCTGTGTTTAATGTGCTAAAATATTTGCTTTCTTTTTTCCACCTTTGAGTAAATTTCCTGACTTTTAATGGAAACGTATAGCCGTGGCCATGAATGTTCAATCACTCTTGCTGCAAATTTGGAAGGTTGTTTGAAGAGAAAGAAAAGAGAGTAGACCTGAGTACTTATTTCAGCTTCTTTCCACTCCTCCTGTGTGAGCTGTGCCATCGATTCCATTTTTCTGAAGGAATGCTGTGAATTCCCTGGGTGATCCCTGAGACGGGCAGGAGCAGCTCCAAAGGAAGGCAGCTCTGAGGCTGTGTTTGTTTTTCCAAGTGGAGGCACATTTGGAGACATCCATTTTCTAAAAATCTGCAGCCCTGGAGGATATTCTGTGACCTTGTGTGGAAGGGAGGAAGTTGTGGGTCTTTTACTATTTAAGCAAGTAAAAAACCCTGTGAAAATCAGGGTGAAGAAGAGGAACCCTCCCAGGGTGGGGTTGTTGGGTGTCTGTGCAGGGCCAGGATGGGCTGGAGGATCCTCGTGGTCCCTTCCTGCTCAGGATGTTCTGGGGTTCTGTGATCTCAGAGATCAGAAATGGATCCAACCTCTCTGCAAATCAGGGCCTGAACAGGGGTTTTGTTTTTGAAACACCTGCCTCATGGTTTTGCCTTCTCTAAAATATCCTGTCCTTGTAAATTGTCTGTACACCTGCAGGTGAACATTCTGGCTGTTCTTTTCCTCATGTAAATATGAGAATTTCCAGTACCCAGAGGTATCAGCAGATCACTTTTGCTTTCCAGCTCACAGTTGGTTCAAATGCCTACAGAGGATAAAGAATAAATACAAAACACATAAACCACACAAAATGTAGGAAATGCCAGTGCAAGGAATGGAATCATTATTTCATCTGAATACAGAGGGAAGAGGAAGAGGACATCTAATTTTAATTTTCTCTTTACAGATATTTGCCCACACCCAAAGATGCAGAAAGGTACCTGTCCTTCAAGGGCTCTTGCTCGGAGCTGCACGTGGTTGACCAGTTCATGTTAGAGGTGAGGAGTTCCAACATTAAAAGACACCACATCCTATTTTTAGGACATTCTCCAAGCTAAAACCACTACAAGAAGCTGTTGTTTAGTATTTAAATTTACCATCTCACCCAGAATCAGCACAGGAGGATTATTCTGATGAAGAGTTGAAACAAGTAGATAATAAAAAGAGAATTATGGATCCCTTTGTGTCTCCAAGTCACACTCCCTCTTCTTCCTCCAGAGTAGGAACTGATTTATCCTGAGCTGGATTCCCAAAATCTATAAATTTATATGTATTTAATAATTTTTTTCTCATAAGAAAGGATTGCAACTGATTTTAATAATGTGTGCCTAGGAGCAGACAGTGAATTTGCAGCATGTTCCAGAGTGTATCCACAGGATTAAAACCCAGAATAAAATGAATAAATGAACACAGAAATTAGGAAAACAACGGCACAGCTGAATTGCTCAATAAATAATGAACGATATCTGCATGTTTTGGTATAAATGTGAGTTTTGATTGCTGTTCTGTTCCATTCTGTGCAGATGTGTAAAATCCCTCAGCTGGGCCAGAGGCTGGATCTCCTGCTCAGCGTCCGTGAGCTCCCCGAGAGCATCAGAGATCTGGAGCCTGTGAGTAACAGCAGCCTTCCTGGTGTGTTTGTGATCAACATCTGTCACTTTGATAACAGAGGCCAAGTCACCTCAGTGCACATTTCAAAGATTTGTGGTTGGGGAGGATTATTTTGGGGTTTTTTTCCCTTTTTTTTTTTTTTTCTTCATACATGTATTTAATATCATCCTTATTCCGCCAAGGTTCAAGATAACGAGCCTGGCAGTAGAATAGACTTCCACAAAAGAGGGAGAAAAGAACAGGAAAAAATCTTCAAAATTTTATTTGGTGCTGTTAAACTTTCCTCCTTCTTTGGCCAGTGATAAGAGAGAAGTGAATTTCACCATTAAAATTCCATTACCTTTGTGGGGAGGATCCTGCCCCGTGAGCCGAAAGAATCAATCCAAGACACGGAGGAAGTTTATTTGACAAATCTCAGAGAGATTTATTATTTCCTGAAGACTGAAGGAGCTGTTCCCCCTAAGGATTACAGCTCTGGACTGGAATTTTTGGGAATCAGAGCTCAAGTCTCTCTCTGCCTTTTCCCAGGACGCCCTGAGGGTGGAGGGATGCCAATAAACCTGTGCCAGCCTCATGACTGGATCTGCTGTTCCAAGCCATGCCAGGTTTTGCCCATGCTTTGATTCAAAACAAGGATTTCCACACCGTGAAAACATTTCCGAGGTTTTGCCCTCGTTCTGCATGGGAATGAAAACAAAACATGAGAGTTCTGCCAGACCAAGCTGTTAATATTTGTCTGGCTGTGATTAAAACCATAGTAACAGTGAGGGAAGCTCAGAAGAGGAGCAGATGGAAAGCACAGGGGAGGTGCAGAGATTCCTGACCCTGCCTGGTGCAGTCATACCTTTGCTGTCCTCCACTGAAGCCAAATATTGAATATTTGAACGTTATTCCATGCACTGTTTGCTTTGATGGATATTTAATGTTCACTGAAGAGCTAATTAGTGTCTAAGTATGTTCCTAGGCACACTAACACCTATTTTTAAACCACAGAATATGCACCTAAAATCCTGTGGGACGATGTAATGTTGGCTTCCAGCACCGTCTGGCCCTGAGCTGTGCTATAAATGCTTCAACAACAGCTTTCAGCTCTCCCATGTGCTTCATCCTCTCACTGTTTTTAAATTGGTGTGCTGGTGACTGATGAAAAGAGGTGTGCTGCTAAAAAAACCCCAAATTTTCTGACTGAGAACAAAATCACCTCTTGTGCCTAAAGCCCTAGAAGGGAGGTGGCTTCCCTAGGAAAAATGAATTCTACTGAGTTTGAGTACAGGAAATTATTATTCTTCCTTGGGGGGAAACTGTGCTAAGAATTTTGATAACAGCACTGAGCTGGTGTGAGGAGAAGGGAGGGAGGTGAAGGATGGAGCTCCAGACTCTGCTGCCCCTGATCCCTGAAATTTGGGCAACCAAACAGCAAAACTCTTTTTGTGCACAGGAGGGACAAAAAGAAGCAGGAAAAAACAAACAGGAAGTTGTTTTGGCAGCCAGAAAGGGTGTGGCTCCTTTTGGGGTGACTGTGCCAACACAGCTTGGTCTTGGGGGAGTTTGAGCTGGTCTTTGCTGGAAATCCCTGAGGGATTTGGGTAGGGAGTGACTTCGGGTGGGGACAGTGAGGGTTGTCACAGCCACCATGGATTTCCCACATTTTCCATCTGTCTGAGGGCAGATTTTCGTGTTTCAGCTGATAATCCAGAAAATCCAAGCGAGCAAGCAGCTGCAATCCAGCCAAAAGTTTGTTGCTGTGCTGGAGTACATTTTAGCCATGGGGAACCATCTGAATGAAAAAGCTGGAAAAGAGCTGGCCAAAGGATTCCGACTGTCATCTCTGGCCAAAGTGAGTAAATATTTTCTCGTAATTAAAATCATCACATCCTAAGGTTTTTTAGCCATTAATATTAACTCTGAATGGGGAGAGAGGCAATAATTCCTGACGAAGAGCTAACATTTTACCACCTGCCCTCGGTTCCACGAGAACAAAATCCTGTTTAACAATGAATCCTTTCATGTCTGTGATAACAAGCTGCGTTTCCCCGTTCCAGGCAGCAGCACTGGCTCTGTGGTGCTGAATACACCATGCCTCTAATGAGGGAGAACATCAAAATTCTGCCTGCCCTGATATTAAAACCCCTTGGCGTGAGGAACTGCCTGAGCTGCGTTAGACACGAGTTTAGATAAACTGCATTTTGCAGTTTTGTTGTGTGGATCCTTTTCCATTCCCTGTGCTCAGAGGATGGACCTGGGCATTTCTTCTGCAGTGGTGTCACCCCTGGGGCCCTGCAGCAATTTCTGAGTGCTGCATTTCACTCCAGTGCAAATCATCCAGCTCAGGGTCCCCAGCTCAGGGTCCCCAGCTCAGGGTTCCCAGCTCAGGGTTCCCAGCTCAGGAAGGACCTGGAGCTGCTGGAGAGAGCCCAGAGGAGGCACCAGGATGAGCAGAGGGATGGAGCAGCTCTGCTGGGAGGAAATTCTGAGAGCTGGGATTGTTCAGCCTGGAGAGGAGAAGATTTGGGGTGACCGCAGTGTGGCCTTGCAGTGCCTGAAGGAGCTGCAGGAAAGATGGAGAGAGAGTTTGGACAAGGGATGGAGGGACAGGGCACAGGGAATGGCTCCAAACTGCCCGAGAGGAGATTTAGGTGGGATATTGGGAAGGAATTCCTCCCTGTGAGGGCAGTGAGGCCCTGGCACAGGGTGCCCAGAGAAGCTGTGCTCTCTCTGTGAACACAGCACAGTGATTCTAAGGGGAAAGGAAAAATGGCTGGGTTTGTTTTGGGTTTGCAAAATCACTTGCAATCAATTCGGGAACCTTAAGTTTAAAAAGACCAGTGGGAATAAGAAGACACCAAAGAACAGGAAAGGTCAGGGGATGTGAATCAAGAATGTGTGTGAAACAGCAAAATGAAAAGGAGAAGTTTAATTCTGTTGTTTCCTATTCTTGCCAGATTTACCTGGGATCTATCAGCATCCCTGTCGTTCCTTTTTCGTGTTTGATTTATTTTTTAAGGTGTGATATCTCAGTGTGTCAATCACTGCTCTGCTCTGTTGCAGCTGCCTCTGCTGAGGGGGAAGGAGAGGACATTCACCTTGCTCCACGCCCTTGTGGAGCAGATCCTCTTACACGAGCCCGAGCTGGCCACGTTTCCTCAGGAGCTGACAGAATTTGAAGCTGTTCCTGATGGTGAGAGAAGGCAGGGGGAAAAAAAAAAATCAACAAATAAGAAATGAAGTCCTTCAACTTCTGTGCAAACTCCCATCCTCGCTGTATAAATGATATTTATGATCACGTTTTTCCCCTCTCTCTTCCTTTCCAGCGTCCATGAAGGGCCTCAGTGCTGAAGTTGATGGTATGTAAATGTGGTTTCTACATTCAGAGACAGATTTTCATGCACTGTGCAGTCATTTGGAACAGGTTTTCACTGCACCTCTGTAGTTTGTAAAAGAGAGTTAAAGGTTCAAAACATCGAGGTGAAGTGTTGCCATGGTGATGCTTAACCTGCCACTTTGCTGTGAAGAATTTTAAAAAAAAGGAAATATTGAAGTGTGTCCAGGTGGTTTAGAAATGTAAAAAAATGTACTGCCCGTGGTAAATAGAGTTTATCATAAAATACAAAAGTTAAGTGGTACAAGTGCTCCACCACAGTGATGTGATGGCTGTGAGAGTCCCTGGGAGCTGGCAGTGGGAATGCAGCGCACAGAATGGTCCTGCAGCTCAAGAACTTCCTGGAACCAAACTGGTTTCCTTCTCTGGAAGGGACTCCAGCACCAGTGAGGTCAACTGGAAGCACAGACCAAGGCTGTTCAAATGTAAGGTGGATTTGGGGAAGATGGATTTTGTAAGATGGATTTCCAGCTCCCCATGGAGCAGTGTCATAACCTGTGAGCTCAGTGGGTTTTGGACTGAACCCCTGGAGAGCTGATGGAGGAGTGTGAGTGGGTGGAATTGATGCCTAAAGAGGCCAACCTAGAAACAGAGGCTGGACAGGAGGAAGGGAATAAAGGTGGATATTTATTTGAAAGCCCTTCAGAGGCACACCCTGGGCAGGCCAAAGGCTGCACCCAAGATGGACCCCGAGTCACGAGTTCTTCACACTTTTATAGCTTTGCTCCATTTGCATCTCAACCCAATTTCACCAATTAAACTTTAGCTAATGATGGAATTTCCCCTCAGCTTGCCCCCCTTCTCAAGATGCTGGGTTACACATTTTGGGCCTAGGCCGGGCTGGGTGTCCTTGGAGAGCAGCCTGGAGAGGCTTTGTTATGTCTATCTTAGCATGAGAGAGCAGCAGCTCCCAGGCTGCAGGACACTGCAGAGTTACACACTGGGAATGCAGGATTGGAAAAATATGAAAGCTAAAACCTAAGGCATCATTCCTCCCCAGCATCAGAATGGTGTGAGTTATGGTGAAATGCACCCAAATCTGAGTTTTGAAGGTGTGCCACGGGTGTTGGCTGTGACTCCAGACTGATATTCCCAGTGTCAGCCTGTGATAACAGCCCTGAGTGATGGCCACCCTCAGCTTGGGTTTGGCAAACCCCTGCACCCCTTCTGGCTCTGGGGTCAGCTTTGGGAGCAGCTTAAGGCTCCTTTTTGTCCTGCTCCAAGAAATTCCAAATCACCTTTTAGGAGACATAAATAAATGTAACAATATTTACCTTCACTCGTGGTCTGCAGGGACAGTTCAAAATCACGGAATATTTTAAAGACAGTTTTGGAAAGTGCTGGGCAAAGCTGAGAAATGGGCACAGAACCAGGAGCTGTGGGGAGATGTCCAAAGAAAGAGGTGACTCGGGGGAGCCAGATGGGATTGGCTGGGCTCTTCCCTCTGTGGGTTCCTGGTGTGCCCAGGGCAGTGCCACCAGGGCAGAGAGGGAGGAGATACACCAAAATCCAGGGAACCAGCTTTTCTCAGCTCCAGGCACATCCTGGAGCTCAGAGCCCAAGCACAGGGCAGGAGGATGCCAGAGGAGCCCCCAGAGCCAAGGCTGTGCCCTCTGTGCCCCCCTTTCCCAGCAGGAGAGCTCCAGGGAAGCAGCCCAGTGCCAGCTGAGAAGATTTCTCACTGTTCCACAGAGGAGGATTTCTGCTCTTTTATCTTTAAAGGAACTTCCTGCACAGAACTGTGGGTTTGAAGGATGCTATTTCCACGGTTAATCCCAGTGCTGAGAGCTAGCAAAGGTCAGATTTATGGCTGCTGCTTCACCACGCTCTCGACCTCTTCATTATCCTGCAGTTGCTGGGAGGGGAGCACATTTTTTCCACGAGAAAATGCCTCTTTCAGGAGCTCTACCTCAAACCAGGAAGTGAATACTCCTAGATAAATGTATTATAGACCCATATTCTCTTATATTTTCCTTGTGCCCCAAATTAGAGAATTGCAGCCCTTTGGGCACCTCTTCGTGCTGCTGAAATTCCTCGTTTTCTTTCCCTCCTGTTAGTTTTAAAAAAAGAATTGGAGAACATCATCCAGGGCAGGAGGCTGATTAAACCCAAAGCGAGCAAGGCAACGCCCCAGGAGTCCCAGTTCTGCAAGGAACTCAAGGTAACTGTGCCACACCCTCCTCGGGGGCTGGAGGAAGGGATGAGGAACCTGGGAACCAGGAGAATTTGAGGGAAAGTGGCTTTTTATTCCCTTCTGAGGGTGTCTCGTGTTGTAATCTGCAGCATGGGAAGGGTTTTCAGGGTTTCTGCACCTCCTGCTTTTCCTTCCCGGGCAAATGGATGAGGAGCAGCTGCCCACAACAGAGCTTTGGAATAATAGGGATTTTAGAGGGAATTTGTTATAATTTTGAAAGGATATTTTTAAGGATTATAAATTTATAAGGATTTTATAATGTTGTAACTCCTTCAGAGAGGAGAGCAGAGATCAGAGAAGCACAGAATGGGTTGGAAAGCACCTTAAACATCACCCAGTTCCACCCCTGCCATGGAACACGGAATCATAAAACCCTTTGGGTTGGAAAAGCCCTTTAAGAGCATTGAATGCAAACCCAACACAAGTGACCCACGTCCCCAAGGGCCACATCCCCTTCTTTTGGATCCCTGCAGGAATGGGGTGTGCCAGGGCTGGACAGCCTTTTTGGGGAAGAAATTCTTTCCAAAATCCAACCCTGGGGCAGTGTGAGGGCTGATGGCAGCTCAGGTGTCCCCACCCCGCGTGGCCACATCCATCTCTGCTGTCCCACACCTCTCTGTGCTCCCAGGTGCTCCTGCCACAGATGTTAAGTGGACGTTTGAAGCTGTTCCTGATGGTGAGAGAAGGCAGAGGGGAAAAATAATCAACAAATAAAAAAATAAAGTCCTTCAACTTCTATGCAAACTCCCATCCTCACTGTGTAAATGATATTTATGATCATGGTTTTCCCCTCTCTCCTCCTTTCCAGCGTGAAAATGTGGGTGTTCCAAACAAAACGAAATTAAGAAATTTCACTTCCAAACTTGTTTCTAAGGCCCTGTTTCTGCCCTTTAAGGACCTGAAGCTGGCAGAGTTTGCTGCACCTGCAAAAAGGCCAAACGTGCTGGAAATCAGGGCCTTGTGATGCTGATCTGGCCCTGCCACTTCTCATGGATTTGGGTTTTGTCGTTTTATAATGCAGTTAAAATTCTCCAGAGTTAATGTTTCTTTCTTTTTTTTATCTTTTTTTTTTGTCTTTGATGTCTTAATGCTCGCAAGGAAATGTGTGTGCTGCTCTTTTGTGAAATGTGAAATTTTTCTGACATGAAAATTTTGCCTTGAATGATCTTGTTTGCGCTGCTGCTTAATTCCTGCTTTAATAGCGTGCTCCTACAGCAAATTAAGGAGTTTTATTTTATTACAGGATTTAATTCAGAAATATGAAGGGGATCTCTCCCAGCTGTCAAAAAGATGTGATGAAATGAGGAAGCTTTATAGCAACGTGCTGGTACATATCATATTAAAATGCAAGGAAAATAAAGCTACATTTCTTTTTAAAAAGGGAAGAAAGGAGTGGAAAGGAGTGCAAGAAATCCCAGCTTGCTTTATATTTATACTGGCTGTAGAAAGAGAAAGAAAATCCCATATTTAACAGTCAGAGATCTTAAGGAAAGGGACAGAAATGCAGTGATAACCTCTGAAACTGGAAAAACCCTGGGATTAGGACATGACTTTAAGTGGTGGTGGCTTGGTGTGGTTTTGGTGGGTTTTTTTGGGTGTTTTTATTTAATTTCTCCTATTTTTCTTTATTTTTGTGAGGGGGGAGGGATTAGAAGCAGAGAAGTTTAATGATAAGCAAATGTTACCCAGAGGATGCAGCCCAGGAGGACCTTTGGGGACCTTCCTGAGCAGACACTGAAGATTAACGAGATGTTTGAGCACAGAAATTTAATTAGAAATGCTTTACTAAAAGCAATATTGTAAGAAGGCACCAGGGTTTTTTGTGGCTCCTGCAAACAGGAATTGCACCTCGGTGTGGGGCAGCAAGCTGGGTTTGTGTGCAGCACAGAAACAAAGAGCTCTGTCCCCAAAAAAGGCTGAAGGATTGGGATGAAGCAAGGAGAAAAATGGGGAATAATGAGAGAATTAATAATTGGGTTACAGGAGTGGAAACGGGTGGGAAATACTGGTCAGATTGAAACGTGGGGAGCCTTGTGCTGTGGGGAGGGTCCTCCTCCTTGTCCTCTTCCTCCTCCTCCTCATCATCCTCCTCGTTCTCCTCCTTCTTGTCCTCCTTGTCCTTGTCCTCCTCCTCCTCCTCCTCCTCATCCTCCTCCTCCTTGT
>VWZT01007291.1:3631-15146 GCA_013397055.1 Pachycephala philippinensis
TACTAATAATAATTAGAACTAGAATTCAGGCTTGCTGAGGTGCTAAATGTGTCATCTCTGCTTGAGAGGAGTATCAAAATGCAGCAGTAGCTGTTCCTGCCCTCTAAACTTGCCATCTTGTGTATTGCAATTCCTAAACTATCCGCTTTGTTAGAACACTTGGATGATGATTTTTGCTTTTATTCATGGCTAGCCAATTCTGTCACAGAGCTCATGGCTACAGACAGATGTCTGTTCTTCATATTTTAGTCTTAATCAGCTTTAAAACACACTCCAGTGCTGATTTCAATAAATATTTTATAGAAACACTAAGAAAATATTATGACAAATATTTGGATTAATTTCTTAAATTTACCAGCATCTTAGCAGAAAAAATTAATCTAGTTGTAGTACTTCTAGTATTTTCCCTTCCCCCTCTAAGTTTCAGATGTAAAAATCATTTATTTGTCATTCTAATATATTTCTTCTAGATATGTCATCCCATGCCACACCAAGGCTGCTCATTTTGATATAGATTGGGGTAAGGAAGATGATTCCAATTTGTTAATAGGCATCTATGAATATGGTTATGGCAGCTGGGAAATGATAAAAATGGATCCTGATCTCAGTTTGACACAGAAGGTATGTCATCTGCCATAGTTTATCAAGGACAATTTGCTTTGCTGATGATGCTGCTAAGTAGAGTTAGTGAAAGAACTTATGATAAATGAAATTGCAGAAACATTATACATCAGTTGTACCTTATACTATCCTTCTAGTGGTGTATTACTAGATTTTAGGGTCTTGAGTATTTTGAAGTATACATTCTAGCAGTCAGTTGTGTTTCCATATTCTCATGTGGTTGGCCCTGTGTCATTTGATCTTTTTTTCAGTCTTTTCCTTCTCTATTTCAGATGTTCTGGTTTTGTTAATTTTGTGTTCTTGATATTTTGAGAAGAGAAGTTTTTCTAGAGATTTAATTTAGTTTCTCCATCCCCACTTAATCCCCAGGTTCTTCAGTTGAAGCTGTCTTCCACTCCCAACATTGAGAGTAGCTGTACTAGAATTAGTGCAATAGCTTCTTAGCAATAGTGTGCAGCAGATACTGAGGAAAAGCCTGGGGTGAAGTAAACTTTGTGACAATGCCAACAACCTATAGCTTTGGGATTTGAGGAGCCAGGTTTGTGTCCAAATTTGTTTGATAATGATTCTTACTCCCACCTTTCATTAATTTGTCTGGCTTTTGAAACCACACATTTGTATTCTTGACATCTGCACTGTAATGTAGTTCTGCATTTAGAAGATGAATTAGTCAGAGCCAGGAGTGCTGTGACTGACTGGTACAGGTGCCCAGAATTTCTTAGATGAAATATCAGAGTGGAGACAGAAATCTGAGGCTGGTTTCTTGAGTCGGTTTTAAACTCTGAGACAATTTCTAAGGCTCTGCACTGGTTGCTTGCATTTGTTGCTTGCATTGGTTGCTTGCATTGGTTTCAGTGGAGAGAAACGAAAACTTTTAAGAAATTCTCCTTTGCTTTAAACATTCTGACATATTTACTAGGTATAGTTGGAGTGGATTGTTTACTACCTCCTTTTTCACAGCTTTTTCTGTTCTGTGTGCTCCAGGCTAACATCTAAAGTTGATAATCTTACTCACAGCTGTGATGCTACCATTTTCTCTTCAGATTTTGCCTGATGATCCAGATAAGAAACCCCAGGCAAAGCAGCTACAGACCCGTGCAGACTACCTCATTAAATTACTGAATAAAGACCTTGCGAGGAAGGAAGCACAAAGGCTTGCTGGAGCAGTAAGTAAAATGTGGCATTCATTACTGAGGTAAAACAATATGCTTATGGGCATGTCACCTGATCCTTTTCATTTTTTAGCTCTGCACTTTTTATTTGTGTAGTATTACTCTATTGCTAATTGTACTACACAAGACGAACTCAGGATATTAACTGCAAGTTTCATGTTGTATTATTCTCTTATTATTTGTGTGTATTCACTGCTGTTGCACTAAGCTCTGTCTCCAGTCCTGAGTCAAGTGGTGGTCATTAGTGGCAATAAATAAAATAAAAGGAACCCTCTCTTTGATGAAAACGCAAATCTTTTATTTTGCAAATATAGTGCAAAGATGTTTGTCAGTCGACATGATTAAAGAGATCAATTTGCATTCAGGGCAATTCGAAGAGGAGGAAAACAAGAACTAAGAAGAATAAGGTGCTGAAGGCTGCAAAATTTAAAGAGGAAATAAAAAGTGATTCTTCACCACAACCCTCAGAAAAATCTGATGAAGATGATGATGAGAATAACAAGGTGAGTATCTTCAATACAATAAAAATGTCTATTCAGTTCTTCCTGTTAGTATCAATTTGTATTTTATTTTCTGCTTGGCTTAATAAAATTAGAACACCTGAATGTCATACTTTTCCTGTGGCCGCTACAATTGATGTTGCATCAGTACAAGCACATGGAAGACTGTATCTATTTCAATTTAATGATAAACTAATAACTGGGGAATTACGAATTTTCCAAATTGTTATAAAAAATATTATGGTCTAATTACTAGTGATATTGCTGAGTTTCAGCATTCTTTAAAGACATTAGCACTGTATTTTCTAGATACGCAAATCACACTTGTAAAACTGCTGGGTTTTGCTCGTGTTACAACTGCTGCTAATGGTTCTTAAGGTAAAGGCTTTTTTATTGGGGCTGAGAAAAATATTATCGAGCTCAATTAGAATGAGCAGCATTAAAAAATTATATTTTAAGGTTTGAATATGACGGCTTGTGTATACATCATGGCTCTCATTTTTCAGAAAGACTATTTAACCAACTATTTAACCTTACTTGGTTTTGTTACTTCTGATTATTAATCTTAGTATTATGCTTTTGTTGTGTCTTCTTATTTTTGTTATTTATCACATAGCAAAATCAGTAGACATTAATATTTGGATAAAATTTAGGATCATGTCACAGCTAATTTGAAAGCAGTTGAAATAAGTCACTACAATTCTATATGTATCAATAAAGTACCCTCTACTTGGTTTAAAGCAAACTATTACAAACCATTGTAATTGTCAACTTGTTCTAGAAGAAGAAATACTTATGGAAATACACAGTTAAAATCAGTGTTAGAAAAACCATAATAAATCTATAAAAAAATAGTGATTTTTAACCACTCTTTCAGTGTATGTATTTAAATTGTACTATGAAGAATAAAATGTAAAGCCAGCAATAAAAAAAAATTCAATGTAGACTGCCTTGTGTTTATAGCAACAATCATTTGCCTGGAATGTAGGACTAAGACCTGTAAATGTTGCCACAGTTCCCAGTAAATTAACATGGACAACTGAACCCTAAAACTAAGCAATTAATTGTTCAGACTACTTTAAAAATGAGGGTTTGTCTTCATCTCCACTCAAACGAGAACACTCTGCCAGTCAGTAGATTGACTTAACTGTATTTTGGGAAACTGCCTAGAATGCTGTCCTCTCTTTAACAACAGGTACTCATCACTTCAGGAATTTTGGACATGATTAACAATTGCATTTCTAAAAACTGGACTGTATACTACAACCTTCCTAAGCAACTGGCTTTAGCTACTTAGATGCCATACCTTGTACAGTATTTTAAGCTTACGTATTTTACTGCTAGAATTATCAGGAAAGTTTTTACGTCACTGGATTTTTGCTAGAAAGCTTCCATAATACCTAAAGACTAAAACACAGCCCTGGTTGGTCTGATGACTTCATACGTCTTCTAAGTAACTTGTTCAGTTCAAGTACTAGACAGTCTTTAATCTGTTTTTATGCAACAGATAAACAGTTCCTATATGTGCTTTTCTGGTATGTTCAGATAAATTCAAACATGATAATTATTCTTCCACCTGTGTTATAATAATACTTTAATTACGGTATTTTTCTGTCTGAAAGGATAGTAGTTTCCATCTCAGATCTTCACAGTGAATATTATAAAGAGCAGTGAAGTGATACTTTGTTCATACTAAATGGGCACCTAACAGAGAGTCTGTAACTAAAGATATTTTTTAAAGCCTGGTAAAACGAACAGTTCTGGAAAAGAGAAAGTTGGGATTCTCTTACCTTCACCTGTGAGAGTTTAATAAGGGATTGGGACAAAGCTAATTAGATTGGAAGTCTTCTAACATCCAGCATGACTTGACTGTCCTGACCGATCAGGTCAGTTTTGCAAGACTTACTTCCTTTTAGATTTCAGTTCTTCAGTCTAATAACCTTTAAAGGGACCAAATTCAAACTTAATTCTAAGTTAAATGGATACAATTTCTCACACCCACTGACTCTGACAAATTTGCTTTGTCACATCAAGGAAGTAAGTGCATAGTTCTAATATTTCTTTACCAACTGCATTCAGTTCTATTTGATGGGTGATTTGATACATCTATGTCCAGAAACAAAAAATGCACAGATAAAAAGTGTTTTAATCTGATAGCTGTAAAACTTGTATAGATAGGAACCCCATTTGATGTGACATATATGCTTGCATATTGCAGGATGAGATTGTTTCAGTGAAACATCCACATAAAAAATTTAAAGCAGAAAAAGAAAATGAAGAAAAGCCTGAGTCAGATACTGGTATAAAGAAGGAAGCTGAAGAAAAAAGAGAGACAAAAGAAAATAAGAGGGATTTGAAAAGGGAGAAGAAAGAAAAAGAGGATAAGAAAGAATTAAAAGAAAAGGATATTAAAGAAAAGAGAGAAAACAAAGTAAAAGAATCCACACAGAAAGAAAAAGAAGTAAAGGAAGAGAAGGTAACTAGGTTTACTTATCTTACATAGTGCTGGAGAAGGCTACCAGGTTTATGTGAATGATTTTGAGATGAAAAAGTGTTTTGGATCTGATCAGTTGTCATTTCATCAAAGTCTTTTATGTCATTTATTTTTACTACCTGAAACCACAAGGACAGGCATTTGGAATGGGGAAGTACATCTTCAATGATATATCTCTTAACTGGACTGAACGTGTGAAAAAAATTCTTTTTTTCCATTTTCCTTTTCCATTCCACAGAGAAAGTAAAACGTACTGTCATTGAATGTCAGCATAGATTTTATTCTTATGTATTGAAGAGAATGCAGTAGTTATGGGGACTGTCATGTGTTTATAATTGCAGAACCAAAATAAAATGTACTTAAATATTTTTGTATCTTGTTTTTAGGTAAATGAAATCAAATCTGAAAATAAGGAAAAACCTAAAAAAATTCCATTGCTGGATACTCCAGTTCATATTACTGCATCTAGTGAACCCATTCCTATATCAGAAGAATCTGAAGAGCTGGATCAGAAAACTTTTAGTGTGGTAAGTCCCCTGTTGATAAATTGGTGTTCATATTTAATGGTCTAAATGAGGACAATTGCTGATATTCTTGATACTGTTACTTGGCACAGTAACACAGGTGATCTTTTGCCAAGTCTCAGATCAATTAATGTTATTGACAGTGCACTAAAGTAATTTTTGACTGTGTTCTAGCAGTTTTATTTTGGCTTTTTGCTGTATTTATGCAGGATAATAGAAAAACTTACCCAGTAGTTTGTAGGGATAGGTTGAGAATATACACTCTAAAGATGTGTCCTCAAGAGTCACTGGTATATCCTGCTTCTTAAAGAGCAGATGTGAATGAACTTAATTGGAATTGATGGAGTCTTTGGCTTCACCATATCATTTATGCTGTTCTTCTTTGTAAGATAGAAAGAAAAACTACGTTTCAGCATTTCTCTTCTGAAGTATTGCAGACTTTAGTTAGTAAACACAGGAAGGAACAATGCTAAAGCACTTAGAAATACCTTGCTGAGGTAATGTCTCTGACACCAAAAGAATTCTGTTTTATCACTACTTCTTACTAAGAATAGAATTAACATTTGAGAAAAATGCATATGCACAATTCATATGAAGTTTTATGGGCTGGCTGAGGCCCCTGGAAGAGTATCAGTGAGTTACTTTGAACAGCTGTGCTTGTTTTATCATTCAGATTTCAACAGCTGTGTTTTTGCCAGCCAGGTCTGTTGGGTCTGTTATGGGTGCTAGCTGTGACATGCGAGTAGGATTCCCATGAGTATGGCAGGTACTGGTTCATGGATTTATTCTAAACAATCTAAGTAAATCATATGTAATTTTCAGCATGGGTCTTGAGTGATTCAGGTGGATATGTCTGTGTGGCTAATGACAGAAAATCACTTGATTTCCATGTACAGTTATATTTTCCTGATCACTTCTATATTTAAGAATTGCACTCTATAAGCTGTCTTTCTAAAAGCTACTTTAATCTGTGGCTAGTGCAATATGTAAACCAGATGGTTAATTACGTAGTGGAATGAGATGGCAATGGGACAGCTTCCCCAGTTTTTCTGGGTTGTTCCTAGATGCTTAGCTGGTAATGGTGATATTCCATTTCATTCCATTCCAGGTATTTGGTTTTTCTAGGTTTGGTGCTGTGTAGAGGGGAAGAATGGGGGAAGGAGGTGATTATTGTTTGTCATTATGCCATGGTCGGGTGCAGTCTGACTAAACATATTTCAGGCACTTTCAGGCTTACCTGATTGTGCTCTTGGTGACAAGGAGGATATGATATGCCTGTCATGTTTACCATGCCATTGGAGTTCAGTGTGTCTGCAATTCAAATCATGCCATCTGGGTTTATCTGGATTTATCGTTAAAAACATTGGATTCAAAGTGGGAAAATTCAAGAATGCATGACCTTTATCTGTGGCTAGTTCAGGCGTTCCCTGTGGCCTCATCTCAAGTGCTGTGTTCAGTTTTGGGCCCCTCAATTCAAAAAGGACTTGCTGGAGCAAGTCCAGAGAAGGGAACGGAGCTGGGGAAGGGTCTGGAGCACAAGTCTTACGAGGAGTGGCTGAGGGAGCTGGGTTTGTTGAGCCTGGAGAAAAGGAGGATCAGGGAAGACTTTGTCACTCTACAACTCCCTGTGAAAGAAGATTGTAGAAAGGTGGGGGTCAGGTCTTTTCCTAGGGAACCAGTGACAGGACAAGGAGAAATGGCCCCAGGTTGTGCCAGGGGAGGTTTATGTTGAATGTAAGAAAAGATTTCTTCAGTGAAAGAGTGGTTAAACAGTGAACAGCTTGTCCAGGGATGTGGTGGAGCCACTATGCATGGAAGTGTCCAAAGGGAGACTGGATGTGGGACTTGGTGATACAGTTTAATGGGGATGATGGTGTTCAGTCAAAGGTTGGGTTTAATGATCTTGGAGGTTGTTTGTGCTATACCCAAAATAGCTTCCTTCTAGGTAGTATAACTTCTGCTAGTATCTGCATAGGAGTGAGGTTTAAAAAATGCTCAGAGAAGCAATTTTGATCCTTTGTTGAATGCCAAGTTTAATGGTTGCAGAAAGTATTTGTTTGAAATGTACTGAACACTCTCATATTTGATTTTGACACTGAGTTTGTATAGCTTTATAGGTGCTAAAAAGGGTAAGTCTTGTCCTGCATGATTGTGCTCAAAGTTTTAACAGTAAAATACAGTTGCAGTAAGTCCTTTTCCTCTGAAATCCCATATATTAAATCAGTGCTTTCTCAAATCCTAATGTGGTGTCCCACCCCTAAGGGCAAAGGATCACCCAAGATTCTTGGATGCTTGTGATGGAAAGGACCAATAAAAGTGAGAGGGTCTACAAAAGCTTACAAAATTCTCTTAGTAAATTACACACTTGTAATGAAAATCAGTATGTTAGTCCCTGATCTGCCATATAAGCCCACAGCAGTGGCTTTTGAACAGAAAAAAAAGTGGCTTCACAGCCATCCAACTGCTGGTGTTTGAGATATACACATTAGCACCTGTATCTTCTGTGCTTCTACACCTTGGTATCTGTTTTTTATAGAATCTAGTGCTTTCATAGAGAAGTGAATTTCCAGTTGGATTGATAATATTCCAAAGGAAATATGTCAAACATTTTTAAGACCTGCGACGAAGTCTTGTGTTTTGTTTGACTTCTAAGAATATTGTCTTTACCTATGGGTATATATCACAGTAAAAGGTGGGTCATGCTTTAGAATAATTTTTTTTCTTTTGAATTGATACATTCATTTTTTCCATTTTACAGTGCAAAGAAAGAATGCGACCTGTCAAGGCAGCATTGAAACAGTTGGATCGACCAGAGAAGGGCCTTTCTGAAAGAGAGCAGCTGGAACATACTAGACAGTGTCTTATCAAAATTGGGGATCATATTACTGAATGTCTAAAGGAGTATACAAATCCTGAACAAATTAAACAGTGGAGAAAGTAAGTTATTTTCTTGTGTTTTACTTGAAAAAGGGAAATCTACAATTAGTTCCATTGAGAAGAATAGGTTTTAGTTATTTCTCCTGTTTATTGTTTGCTCTTTCTTGTATCTTTCTGCTGTTTTAAATAGTTTTAATCTACTAAAAGGTGATTATACATTGTTCTGACCTGTAATAGATTGACGTTAAGCGTTGATGCAGAGCCCTGTATTTTGTCCAGAGGGTGGAGACATCTCTCTGCTTAACACTGACAGCAAACACTGGGGACTTGGCACTGCCACTGTGTTTAGTCAAAACCATTCTTACCTTTAAAGATCTGGTTTTTTTCAATTTCAGGTCATTTTGGTTTTTTAATAATTCCTGCTGAAAATACGCAGTTCTAAAATTGTGTTGAATGTATGATTCCAAGTTATAGAATTCTTTATTTTTTTAAAATGTACTCTAAAATTAAATGACATATTATGTATTAACTATGACTTTATAAGTATTTATCCTAACATACTTAGATGCACTTCAAAAGTGAGGGAAGAGTTTGCATCTGTATCAGGTGAAAATATAAAAAGAACTAAGGAAAAAATACTGGTCTTGTATTTCATTGATACGTTCTTAATGTAATTTGACTGTTGTTGGAATGTTTACTTAATGTCTTTATGCTTGAAAATACATCCTGTGATTATCGAAGTCTTAAGTGTTGCATTTTCTTGAAGACTTCTGTTAGTGTAAAATACTTCTGCTGATTTTACTTCCTTTACTTGAAAATAGTAAGGTGATCTGAGATACAAAAACAAGATCCATGTCTTACATTTTGGTAATTTTTTTATTATTTTAAGTGGAAACTTGTAATAGAGCTGTTATTCATAATAATACTACAATATTATGTGTAGATAAATAAAATACATATTTCAGCTATATTTGATAAGAAGTAGTGTAGTTTATATACAGTTAGAATGGTCTCATTAGACACCCCATTGACTGGTTGCCTACTTATGCAAACTTCTAGACAGAAATTGTCATGTTTAAATAATCAGAGTGAAGGAGCATACTCTTGCTTTCTGAAGCTCCACACTTTGAATATTTTTGAACAGTGTTATTCTGTAGACTCTTCTAAGCATTCCACCTGCAAATTTCACTAAAAAAAAATCTGTGTATCTGTTAAAAAAATCTTTACCTGTGATCATGGAAGGAAAAGTTTTCTTCAGAATTTTGGCATCTTGACAGGAAAAGACTTGATTTGTTCTTCTTTGGTTCCTTCAAGCACAGATTAGGCACAGATTTATTACCATACGACTTTCACCCTCTTTCACAGTTCTTACTTGGTTTCAAAAGCCTTGACTAGACTTGCAAATTCTGTGGAAAATTTCTCTTGCTGATGGTTTCATATAATAAAGTTTGTTGGTCAAGTGTCTCGTGCTGTAAGAAACTTCAAATTTGGAAGAATTTTTACTTCCTTTACTTACTTAAATTTTTTATTTACAGACTGGTAAATACTCAAAAGCCAAACAAACTTTTAGAAGACATATGTAAACTGATAGTTATAAATTTAATAAGCATTTCACAAAAATTTGACAGAGTTCTTATCAATACTACTGTCCATGCACTTCACACTCTGAAGTACTTATGATAAATATTAAAAAATGAAAAATTGTTAGAGGAGTCAATCTTTCAAATATTTTATATACAACTACATAACACTTGTTGTGCACTTAGGCAATACTGTGTAGATTATATAGCATTACAGGTTTACTGAAATCGCGTTCAGATAATTCCAGTTAAATCCATGTTCTGCTACATAATACAGGAAAAAGAAATCTAAAGAATAATTACAACTTCTCTTTTCTTCTTCCTCAGAAATTTGTGGATTTTTGTCTCTAAGTTTACAGAATTTGATGCCAGAAAGCTGCACAAACTGTATAAGCATGCAATCAAAAAACGCCAAGAGTCTCAGGTAATATTTTCAGACCCTTTCAAAATACACAAATATATCTTTTAATTATTATAACATTTTTTTAGAAATAGAGGATTATAAAGAATGTGGAAATACACTTCAAGTAGTATTTGTGTTTGCAGTATAGTAGTCTCTTTTGTTAGGGTATTTTTCAATGTATTCGGGTGAACTTTGGGATTTACCAATAAGTACATTTACCAATGTACTCGTCTTTTTTAGCAACACAACGATCAAAATATTAGCAGCAATGTGAATACACACGTAATTAGAAATCCAGGTAAGAAACTTTCAAGTATATTCTTGTATTAAATACTTTTAAGTATTCATCTTTATTTCATTTCACATGTCTCCTGGGTCTGTTTTCCACACTGCTAAGTACCATAGAAATAGGCTAATTCAAAAAGCTTCACTAATTTGCTGGTGAAATCCAGCGGAATGCAGAGTGAAGCTGGTACTTACCAGGTTATTTGAGTGTCCTTTAAAAAAATAAAGAAACATTTTTTGTATTAAATTTTGGGAAGGGTCTACTCAAAACCTGTAAATTTCTTGGAAATTCTGTGACTGTAGCTGTTGTGGTATACTGTGGTATAAGAAAGCAGTTTATTAGTCAATCACAGTCTGTCATTAGTTACAGGGGCTGTCTTCTATTGCTGACAATGACACTGATTTTTTTCCCCCACATGTTCCCACACCTGCCTTTTTGTATGTAGTGCTTTTTTTTATCTTGTGTCATTGAACTCTTCAAGTGTATTGTCATGAACTTAAAATCAACATTCATGTATTTTAGGAATACCACTGAAATTCTTTTGCTAACAAGGTGCACCTTTAAAACTGTTACTCAAACTAACTCCATCCCTTCTTAGAGAGGAAGTTGCTGCCGTTATATCTAAAATTGCTCTACTGAAAGCACCTCTATTCACTGCTCGTTTGGACACTTAGCTTCATAGACTGAATGGAGAAGCTGAGAAGTTAAGTTTCCAAGTCCTACACATCTACATTCTAGCTTGCTTCCCTCTTAATTCTGAAGTTTTCTTCTGTTGACTGGCATTAGTGCATTTGATTTTCAGCTATTTAGATCTTCTTCCTTTAAAATGATGTCCCTTTCATACAGCTGACAGGTAGAAGTGCTATTTGAATTAGGTGAAGTAAAGCTGTTATGATACTTCCTTTTAACCTCTGCTTTGTTAAACAGATGTGGAAAGACTGAAGGAGAATACAAACCATGATGACAGTAGCAGGGACAGCTACTCCTCTGATAGACATCTGTCACAATACCACGATCATCATAAGGACAGGCATCAGGGAGATGCTTACAAGAAAAGT
>VWZT01007292.1:1553-16348 GCA_013397055.1 Pachycephala philippinensis
GGCGGCGGCGGCGGGCGGGCGCGGGGCGGGGATGGAGACGGGAGGGTGCCGCATGGGCGGCGCGGGGCCCGGCGGGCCGGCCGCGATCACGCTGGAGGAGCTGGACGGGCTGAACGAGGAGAGCCCCGATTCCGCGTACCACAGCCACGGCAGCAGCCTGGAGGAGGAGGCGGCCGAGCGCATGGACGACGAGGAGCAGGAGCGGCTGCTGAGCTACTGGCAGAGCGTGGGCCGGGGGCACCAGGTGGACGTGCCCCGCGGTAAGGCCGGGATAAGCCGCTCCCGGGGATGCGGGATTAGGGACGGGCACGGGGGGTGGCCCCGGGAACGGGCTGGGGGTGCGGGACAATGAACACCCAGCGATAAACACCCAGCTATAAACACCGGGCAATAAACACCCGGCAAAGTCCTGCGCGAGTCTGAGACACCAAAGTCTGGCTCTGAAGCAGAGCTTCACCCGGGGCGATGCGAAGCTTTCCATAATGTAGGGATAATGTAACCCGGCAGCACTGGGGTGACCTATTCATACTAAAAACAACCAGTGCGAGTTTTCAGACTTAATTAAATATTAAACTGACTACCTGCAAAAGCATTCCTCCTAAGAATATCCCCTATGCCCATCCAAAAAGTCAGTTCTTTAAGTAAAGAGGGCTATATTTAAAAAGGGCACAGGGCAAACAAGTAAAGGATTGATTTGCTTTTGATGGCGAGGCTCCCAGGCTCATCTTAGTCAGAAATTGGTTGTTTTCAATTTTAAGAAAGACTGATGAGTCAGAGAACTCCTAACTAGCAGCAGACAGTCACTACAAGCCCAGCTCGGCCACAGACTTTAACTCTGCCCTGTCCTGCCCCGAGGAGCAGAGATCTGCAGCATCTCTGCCGTGCAGGGAACTCACCTTCCTCGGTGGGGAGAGCCAAACCTTCCCCAGACTGCACCGGGCATTACCAGTATTAAATTACTGTCCTTTAAAAACTCCTTCTATACTCCAACACAGCAAATTGAGTCCATCCTCATTTTCCAGCCACACCTTGAAGTCTCATCGTAACTCTGTAATGCTTTAACAATGACAATTAAGGTGCTAAAAGAAGGGTAAGGTCGGTCTGAACAGAGCTCCCTGCCTTGCCTTCTTCTCACTGCCCCTGGAGGGGTCTCTGGATGCCCAGTGCCATCCCAGAGTTTCGGTGCTCACTCCAGCAGCCACAGGGTTGTGTCTGGAATGCTGGAATCTGACAGCTCTGGGATCCCCAGGGCTCGCAGGGAGGGGAGTGCAGGGGGTCCCTATTTAACACACCCTCTGGATGCCCAGTGCCATCCCAGAGTTTCGGTGCTCACTCCAGCAGCCACAGGGTTGTGTCTGGAATGCTGGAATCTGACAGCTCTGGGATCCCCAGGGCTCGGAGGGAGGGGAGAGCAGGGGGTCCCTATTGAACACACCGAGTGCAGTGTGAATGCCTGGATGCTGAGCGGTCCTTAAGAGAGCTCTGTGCAGCAGAAATCCAGAGCCCTTCCCACAGAATTATCTGGAGTTCTGATGCAGAGTGAAACCCGGCATTGGAATTCCTAAGATCCATTAGGAGGGATGCAAAGTCTAAGGAATATGTCAAAAGAAGCATTTGACCATATTTTAGTTATACAGTTACAGATTACTGTTATAGTTATAGATTATAGATTAATTATAGAGTATTACAGGTTTGTTCTGTGGCACTCGGCACATGTTACAAAAATCAAGATAGAATAACACAAGGTTTTTCTTCAGCTCCTGTCCAGGGCTGAGGGAGGAGGGGAGGCAGTGGAGGGGATTTTCCAGAAGGAGGAATCTCCCTGTGACAAGAAGCAGACCATGCCCCTTTTGCCTCTCTGTTCCCTGGGAGCAGGGACAGGACCCAGGGAGCAGCTGGAGCTGTGTCAGGGAAATTGGGATGGATTTTAGGAAAAGGTTCTTCCCCAGAGGGTTGGATAAGCACTGGAACAGCTCCTCAGGGAATGGGCACGGCCCCGAGGCTGCCACAGCTCCAGGAGCGTTTGGATGCTGCCAGGGATGCCCAGGGTGGGGGTGTTGGGGTGTCTGGGCAGGGACAGGGCTGCACTGGGTGATCCCTGTGGAATTTAACTTAACCATGACTTAAAAAAACACAACTGTCCTTGTCCCTGCTGCCTGCCAGCCCGGCCCCGTGCAGCTGGAACTCTCCAGACCAGGACAACACAAAGCACAGATTCACAAACTGCAGGATAAAACTCCCCAAAGGACTTTAATCAGTTGTAATCCCTATCCTCTGCATTAATATGGAATTAAAAAAACATAACACCTCCCCCCCCAATTGATAAAGTAATCTAAAAATAGAGTTAACTTTTCTAGAGTCCTGGAAGCTTTCCTAACTGTTGGAAAATTCAGTGCTGAACTCTAATCTACTTCAATTTTTCCCTAGTTCTCCAAAGAGATCAATTTTACAAGTCAGTTATTAGTTACATTTTAAATGTTTCTCAGTGACATATTTCAAAGAAAAAAAAAAGTTTTCACTTAACTACATTGTATCTTTCTCACCTTTATTTTTTCCCTCCCCTTTGTTTAAAGATCTTTACTATTCCAAATAGTCTTAAGGGTAAAGCCCTGGACTGGATGCCAGGAGATGCAGGTTTGATTCCCAGCTCAGCTACAGATTTACCAAGTGACCTCGGCCAAGTTAATTCTCCTCTATCAAACAGGGGTAATGCCCTCTTCCCCCATCATCCTGCCTCTTCCACTGAGACCATGAGGCGCTTCAAACTCCCACAAAAAGGGCCCTGGGAGCTGAAACCCATCCTTTTCCTGCATGGCCAGTACACACCATGAGGCAGCAGGGCAGCAATTCACATCCAGACTGTCAAACACTGCACATAAAATTGAGTTTCTAATCCTCTAAGTACACAAACGCCTTCATCACTTCGGCTTTGGGAGGCAAGGGACCAACTCTTCTGGAAAAGAGACTTCCCACTCCTCAGACTGACCTTGTATCCATGGTTTCCAAGGCTGTCTGTCAGGGATCAACTCCTAAGCAGAGTTTATTATGCCCTTCAGCTAGAATTGATGTCAGGGCAACCACAGTTAGAAGTACACCTTTAGACATTAAACATCCTTGGGAAATCAATCCCCACAGTAGGATTTCCTTGAGCCTGTGAACAAGAGCAGCCAACCTAATTTACTTCACGTGGATACACCTGAATCCAAGAGCAAAAGAGGTGCTGGAACTGGGAATGTTCCTGCACAGAGGCAGGAAATGGGGCTCAGCCAAAGCTTTCCATGGACACTTGGGTAGCTGCAAGTACAGGGAATGGGAGAGGGAAACGTGCTCCTACCAGCTCAGGGGCAGAACCCAGGGGAGCTCTCCTAGGAAAAGCTCTGTCCTTCCCGGGTGCAGAGCAAACAACCCAGTCCCAAAGAGCCCAGAGGAAAAAAAGCACATTTCAGTGGTGCTCCTGCAGCCTCACGTGGAAATGTGTGCTTCTGTTGCAGACATGGCAGAGCCCATCCAGCAGCTGACCAGGAACAACAACCCCCAGGAGAGACAGACCATCCCCTTCACCCTGATCCAGCGCAAGGAGAAGGTACTGCTGCCCTTCCCTTCCCCTCCCAGCTTGGCATTCCTGGAAAGGGAATGCTCTGAAAGTTCTTTTAACTGTTTAGGATTGTGAACATCGAGTGCAAAGCATTGTAACTGTGCCGCTCCCTCTCCTCCAGAACATCCCATCCCTTGTACACGTGTAATTTTCTTTTTTGAGAGGTAGAAGCTATCAGGAAAGCCAGAAGATGGCCATGAATTACAGCCTTTGTGACATAATTAATTTAACAAATAATTAATTTTCCAAAATCCCCTCTTACTTTGCTATTTGAAATAAAATGGCATTTTCTTCATTGAAATCGCTGCATTTGCTCCTTTACAATCATGTTGATAAAACCTTAGCAAAGAGTACTTGAAAGAGATGAATATCTGAATTTAAAACCAAAAATATTTCTGTATCACGGATCATTATCAAACAAAGCAGCAATTTGCAAATCCATCTTACCCTCTAATAAAAAAAATGGAATTAATGTACAGCAAATTCCTTCCAGCTCAGGAAATGTGCAAACCAGTGTCTAACCTTAAATCAACAAACCATGAAAACCTTTACTGAACATGTGAGGACTTCTTGCTCACATTTCTTTTAAATAGATCTAAACAATTCACATTTATAAATACCATCATTTGAGTGTGTTTCATCTAAACAGTTTGGGACTCCTGACTGTTTATGTTGTAATTAAAAGCTTGAAAGCATTTTTTAATGTTATAGTATTACTGTAACAACTGCAGCTAAAAATAAGGTTATTCAGTGTTAATTGTAACGAAATGTTTAATAGTGCCAGTCCCAAAGATGACAGATCCTTATTTTAAAGGAGAACTACCTAGAAATTTGCTGTAAGTCAGTTTGGATCCAAAATCAGCAGTTTATAAATCCTTTGTTTACAGGAGGAAGGGTTAAAATTCATGTTTTTTTCAAGATCACATCACTGAGAGCTGAAAAAACGATGCAATTCTTGTGCTCAACTTGTATTTGTTTGGTTGGTGTTTTGAGGTGATTGAATGAAAGCCCCAAATTCCCCTGTGTGTGTTTGCAGCTGGGAGATCTGCTCTATGAGAAAAGGCAGTATGGGAAAGCCAAGTGGGCCTGTATCAAAATGAAAGAGAAGCAGTACGAGCAGAGCATCTGCCTCGGCTTCATGAAGCTCATGAGGTACATCTGCGAGCAGAACTCCTCAGGTAACGGCACCTCCATCCTCCAGCAGTTACAAAATCGGATTTCTGCACAGCTCCTCCTAATTAGGGAGGTGCTTTGATCAGCTTTTCCCAAATATACCACCCTACAGGGACATTTTTCCATAAAACAGCCTTTCCGGAAAAATCATAGAAATCATGGAATGGTTTGGGTTGGAAGGACCTTAAATCCCACCTATCCCACCCCTGCCATGGCAGGGACACCTCCCACTGTCCCAGGCTGCTCCAAGCTCTCCCCTGTAAATCTGGCATTTGCTGCAGGATTTTAGGGGTTTAATTTTCACAGCAGCACTGAAATCAGAGTGTGACACCAAAAGTTTTCTGCCTCTTTCCCTTTCGTTCAAGATATTAAATTGTCCCTGTCCCAATGGACATGGACGATTTGTGGTCGAAACATGTTTTCCACAAAGATAATCCAGTTTTTCTCAAAATAATGGCAAATCCACCGTGTCCTTGAGAGCTTGCGGCTGCCTGTAAAATGTGCACCTGGTGTCCAATCCAATTTAATCTGGTTTTCACTTCCAGACATCAGTTCTCGTATTTTTTATCCCCCAGTTATTACAGTTTTGCCATGCCCAGTGCTCTGTGCCGTAATTGAGTCAGCACTTAAATGTCTTTCCAAGGAACTACAAACGTTGATCACAAAAGCTTTTCCTTCCTCAGGTACCTTCCCCACTCTACCCATTCTTTTTAACACTTTAACATGGTTTAAAAGTAATTTTAGCTCCAGGACTGAAGGGATTTTTTCAAACTGCACAGAAGTGAAGTTCCCTCTGTCAGCCATCCCTGCCTCCCGCAGTCCAAACACACCGCAGTGCAAAAAAATACTGCAGCATTTCTAACAACAGCAAACCCTCCATGAATTCACAGAGCAGCCCCTTCTCTTGCCTGCAGTTCTGATCCCAAATATTTAAGCCATGACACAGGGTCAGTCTGAAGATAAACACAACTCTTTTAGGAGGGGGAGAGGACTTAAGGCAAACTCCCTGCCCTACATGAAGGGGGGAGAGCTCACCAAATACTCTGTTTCAGACACAGGGGCACAAACATTGGCACACACACACAAACTACAAAGCACAGTGAAATCATGGAGTCACAGATGGCTTGGAAGGGACCTTAAAGCCATGGGCAGGGACCCCTCCCACTGTCCCAGGCTGCTCCAAGCCCTGTCCAGCCCGGCCTTGGGCACTGCCAGGGATCCAGGGGCAGCCACAGCTGCTCTGGGCACCCTGTGCCAATGCTCCCAACTTGGAGCACACCCCAACTGTCTAAACCATCCCAGTGAAACCCTTTCACTAACCCCGTGGCATTCATGGAAACAATTCCGTACGAATCCAGCAGGCAAGCAGTGTACAAACCCTCTCTGGTGTCTCCTAAATCCTCTCACCCCCGTGTGTGCCCAGGGCTGTACCTGGGGATCACCGTGCCCATCGTGACCATCGTGCACACCAACGAGGCGCAGTCGGCCATGACCCAGGCGGTGACAGTGGCCTATTACCTGCCCGAGGTGCTGCAGGACGAGCCCCCGCACCCCTTCGACTCCGACATCATCATCGAGGAGTGGCCTGCCACCATTGTCTACAGCAGGTGAGAAGGGCTTTAACTCTGCCCTGCTGAGCACAGGAGAAAGGTGCAGTTCTCAGTCTGGGCACGTTACCATTTTTAGACCTTGTAAAAGGTAAGAAACGGTAAAACTTAATTTTCAGGAGTTGTAAAAGCTGCCTGTTGTATGAATGGGATGGGCAGGAAATAATGGTTAGCAATTTATATCAGGAAAGGTTTTTCCCCCAGAGGGTGCTGGGCACTGCCCAGGCTCCCCAGGGAATGGGCACGGCCCCGAGGCTGCCAGAGCTCCAGGAGCGTTTGGGCAGCGCTGCCAGGGATGCCCAGGGTGGGGGTGTTGGGGGGTCTGGGCAGGGACAGGGGCTGGGATGATCTCTGTGGGTCCCTCCCAGCCCAGGATATTCTACATTTATATCAGTTACTCAGTAAAATGATGCATGTGTAAATGTGTGATAAAACACCCTCGGATTACACCGAGTAGTCAGGAACAAAGCTTCCAACATGGCACAAAAAACATTAAGGAAAAATTGTTTGGGATCGATCACAGTCAGTACCCACTGGTGAAACACAACCAAATAATTCAGAGGGCATTTCTAGTCTCTGGAAAAAAACCAGTGGGTTTAAAAAGAATCACAGAATTCTTTTTAAAGAAAAAAAACCTTTGAGATCATCAAGTCCAACCTCTGACTTAACACCACCTTGCCAACTAAACCATGGCACTGAGTGCCCCATCCAGGCTTTCCTTAAACAGCTCCAGGGACGGTGACTCCACCACCTCCTGGGGCAGCCCTTTCCGATGCCCAGTCACTCTTTCTGCGAGGAGCTTTTTCCTAAAGCCCAGCCTAAAGCTCCCCTGGAGCAGCTTAGGGCTGCCCCGTTCCCTGGGAGCAGAGCCACCCCCACCGGGCTGCACCCTCCTGCCAGGGAGCTGCAGATACAGCCGTGCTTGATGTGAACTGACCATTGCAGGAGCTTCCGAGGCGTCACCAACGAAGACTCGATCATGAGAGAGATCAACCTGCTGGCAGCCATCCTGGAGAGCCCCGAGCTGTGCCTGCGCGACACGTTCATCATCGCCGGCTACACCAACCCAGCCGCCGCCAACCGCCACAACGAGATCTGGTTCCTGCAGCGGCCCTGAGCTCACCGCCCTGCTGCCGAGCCTCCTCCCGCTGCCCCCGCCTCGCAGGTGAGCCAGGGCAGCCCAGCACCCCCTCGCAGGTCAGCAACGGGGCTCTCGGCTGGCTTAGGAACGATCAGCCCGGCTCAGCCCCAACCCGAAGTCGTGCCCCACACGCAGACCCCTACGGCAACCCTGACAGCTTTTACACCAATTTAATGGAGGGTTTTAGCACTTTAAAAGTTAGGTCACCTTATCTATTTTTTTTTACAAGGTAAGGGAGGTAGAGAGCTCTCCCTTCACCCATTTTTGGCATCCCTAGCCTGCCTGTGGCTCGGGATGGTCCCTGGGGACATCCTGAGCTCTGGCCTGCTCTGGTGCTGCACAAAGACCCCGCTGGGGCTTTCAGTGGGACACACAACAAACCCACCTCTCACAGGCAGAGAAAGAATGTCCAGATCTTAGCTCCTGAAGAGAACTAGCAGATTTAGCCCACTGGATTAAAGCATGGAGTGGGAACAGGCCAGTGCTGACAGCTGTGACACAGAGATTCCCAACGCTTACCTCAGAAAGCTCCCAACCAAAGCACCCTGAGTCTGGAGAAGAGACCAAAAAGGCACCACAGCCCCACTGCTCGTTCAAGTGTTGACAGCAGAATTACGGGTTACCTTGATCACACCCCCCAGGAATCCCATGACTGGCTCTGGCATTCCTAAGGAGACACTGGGTATTTTTAACTCCAGTTTTCTGAACAGTTTATCCTCACGGCTTTGCTGGATGTCGAAACGCTGCAGCTGGAGGAAATTGTTCAGAACTTGTGACGCTGCCCCGGCAGCCCCACGCTATTAATGGGATAAATGACACAAATATCCACAGAGAAAACCCCAGCTAGGAGCGACCTGGGGCAGCCAGCTCTGCTGAGAGCAGGGCCAGGCAGAGCTGGCTGCCCCAGGCACCACAGCTGGGCTGCAGCATCCCCTGGGGTGGGGAGCCCACAGCCCCTCTGGGCCCTGTCCCAGTGTCCGACCACCCTCACTGTGAGAGGTTTTTCCTCCTAATCTCAATTTGTTGTTTGTTTTGCCCTTCACCCCTATGTTAACCCTTCAGCTGCCAGCCTGGCTGGCTGCAGAGGCTGAGCTCCCACATTCCAGAGCCCCCAGAAGGTCTGGGAGCAGCATTCCCACTGTTCCACACAGCCCAAAAGCACCTACTGCACTTTAGAATCAGGGTAGCAAACGATTTTGCTCTCCAAAATCCCTCCCTAATGTCTCCCCTTACTGATATGATGGTAGAGTTTATTCTTAATAGAAGTAAATGTCTTTTTATATAAAATTCACTGAGGACATCACCAGCATTATTTATGGATTACAGGATTTAGGGTTTCAACAGAGCTTCTGTGCTCTTTAATTACAACACACAGACCAGCAACCAGAGCCAGTGGCTGCTAACTCACAGCAGGGTGAAAAAATAACTCCAAAAACAGATTTGTGGAGGGCTTCTGCAAGAACCTGAAGCCTCCTGTTCCCACAGGGCTCTGTGCTCAACCCAAAACCTCTCCCTGAGCAGCAGGATCAGAGTGACCCTCGCTAAAGTGGGACCAAGGTGCCCTCTGGTGCCTGCTGGGCACGGAGATTCCTTGGCAAGCAGCAAGGAGAGGGGGAAAAAGGAAACAAAAAATAAAAGAGACACAAAAGCCTTAGTTTTAACACAAACAAACCAAGAGTCTTTATGGGGAGGGAAAAAAAAAAACCCCTTAAATCAACTAAAATGCAATGCAGTGTCACAGCCTGGGAAAAGGAAAATTAAAAATGCCAGCCAGTATTAAACTAAAAGCTCTTAAATAAAGAAAAACAGTAAAAATATTTTTAAAACTGAGTTGAATAGAGCACCCAGGGAGGCATTAAATAAAATGCTTTGTTCTCGTATCCTCCCCCAGATTTTTATAAGAGCAAATAAAAGTAATTTTCACCTTTGACAAGATTTTATGGCAAATTAAAGGAGTTTCTGCCATCTGATTGCTTTTGCCAGTTAGAGGAATTCTCGTAATGCTTTGGCACAACAGATGTTGGATAGCTCCTGCAAGCAGTGGAGCCGTCCCACCGCAGAGCACCCGTTTGTACATAATTTCCATTTTAACCCTCTCCTGAAGAAGCATCTGCTGTGTCTGACACTGTCCATAGGCAGCCCAGCCCCTCCTGTGGCTCAGCTCCCCGAGGGGGATGTTCTAGAAACATCCCTGAAGCACGAGCAGATCTGTCTGAGTGTGCTGACAGCCCACCTGCAGCCCAGCACTCCCTGCTGTTCATGGCAAACTGTGAATTCCCACATAGTGGTTATTTATTCTGACTTCTGTTAGATGGCTTCTGCTGCTGAGACAAAAACCACTTCAGCTCCAGTTTGGAGATACACTTTATGGCTTGGTACCAACAGCTGGCACTGGCCCCCTGAGCACAGGGACCAACAGTTCCAGTGTCCAGCTGACACCCAGTAGAGTTTATTTAGTTGTTACACCAGTGAATGCCAAGCAAAGATCACTGTCACTCAGCTCTGGAAACATCAGGTCAAGCAGGATTACCTAGAACAGGTATTTTGTTCTCCATCCGTGGCTCTGCTTTGGGAGCCACTCGTGGATTTTCAGTTTTAATGGGAGGTTATTAGGTTTCCACTCATGGAAGGAGGTAATAAATCAGCATTCACCCCTAATTTTGGAAGATTAAATGATGTAGCCTTAACAGATAAGTATTATCCTGCATACTGTGTATTTTCCAAACAAGAGTTAGTGCCTAAAAAGTTTATTCCAGCTATTGTGATACTCAGGGCCTTGCTTGTTGCATGTAAAGACATCTCAACAGAGCTCCTCTGGCATTGTTGCGCTGTGCTGTTCGACACTGTCCTTCGTTCACACTGAAATGTTGTCTTGTTTACTGGTACTGTTTGTCACAATTAAAGAGAATGATTTTACTGTGCACAGGACACCTGCCTCTCGTTCTTGGAGCAGACACAGGTGCTTGTGCTCTCCTGCCTTTGGGTGCTGCTCTGATTTTACAATTTAAGCCCCAAATTTGAAATGGTCACTTCAAAACCCAGAAGCTGAGGTCCAGGAGCCACTTCCCCAAGTGCTGAGGCCTCCAGAACTGAGGCTTGGCCTTGGCACACACTGCAAACCTTCCCTTCACCCTGTGTGTTACTAGAAGTTGTGTTCTCCAGCAAAGCAGCAGCAATTCAAATGCAAATACCAGACCAGAGGAAGGAAACAGAAACACTGCAGCCACAGGGCCAGCTCAGGCAAGGCTGCTGGAGCCAAACCAACGTGCTTATTGCAGGTTAAATCCCAAGTGAAACCCACCAAAATAAACCCCTGCACTCGACAGAGCGTTCAGAGGCACCTGCAGTGATGCAAAACTGCTTTAAAGTTTCTCTTTGTCAGTGGAAGTTCCTCATTTAAACACTCTCGGGTCACTGGGTTGAAAACAGCTGATGCACTCACAGGTTTGCCTTCCAGTGCTCCTCACAGAACTACACCAAAATCAACCAGCTTTAACCAAAGCCATGCTCTGAGGCCAACAGTGTGATATAAAAATTACTCCTAATTTTTTATGCCTCTCACTAAACAAAGAGCGGATATTCTGAACTTTCTAAAGTGGTATCTTATATAACATCATTTGCCTACCAGTACCTTACTGGGGAAGGCACAGATCACCAAGTTACAACTGACTGACAAACAGCTCTGGCTCCCAAAAATCTCTCCTATATTTGGGCATTACAGATTGGTAAAAAGAAAAAAATACGATCATCATCATCAAAATAGGCCCAAAAGAAACCAATAAAAAAAAACCTCCAGGAGAACTAATTACACTCACAGCTGACTTAAAGCTCTAAAGAATATTCTTAATCAGAGAAAATGTTCCAGTCCACACACAGATTCCTTAAGGCATTCTCAACATCTTAATACTACTGAATTCAGCAGAAATCTCAGTTTAGATCTGGTGTCAATTTTGCAAAGACTCCTGAAGGAGGGTGAGGAAACAAATTCAATTGCAAGTTTTCCACCCAAGCTTTTCAAGTTGCTGCAAGGTAAAAGGTGTCATTGGAGCAAAGTGAAACTGCAGCTGCTGGAGTTGAAACCATGTTGCTTAATTTACTTATAATCACAGTTAATTACATAGGAAAGTGTTGCCTTTATAACCCACTGCAAGTCTAGACAGAGATGATAAAACATTTACTGTCACTGGCCACTGATCAAAAAGGAAATGCAGCACTCACCTTGATGTAAGTGTTCTGAATTCCTACCAGTTCTTCCCCAAGTGGAACCACAATTTTTTCCACTTGTCTCTCGTGAGAGTAAGGCTGAATTTCTGGAGAATCTTCAGCACACACCTCGATCTGAGCAATCAGCAGGTTGGAGATAACTTGTTGCACTGCCTGGTAGAGAAGCCACAAAAACAAAGTAACCATTTCCATGTTTTAGCAAGGCTTAAACAAAATTGTAAGGAAAAGGCATCCACTACCTATGATGAAAAAGGAAAGAAAGGCCAGGAAATAGAATCCCAGACTGGTTTGCGTTGGAAAGGAACCTTAAATCCCACCCATTCCCACCCCTGCCATGGCAGGGACACCTCCCACTGTCCCAGGCTGCTCCAAGCCCCAGTGTCCAGCCTGGCCTTGGGCACTGCCAGGGATCCAGGGGCAGCCACAGCTGCTCTGGGCACCCTGTGCCAGGGCCTCACCAACCTCACAAAATAAATAATATATGGTTTATAGCATGAAAAGCACCGAGCCTCAACAAGTAATGGGTTGCAAAGAGATTCAGTCTTGATGTGGAATTCTAACAGACTTCAGGACCCTGCAGAGGCTTCAGGCAAAAAAACAGAGCTTCCACTCAACCTTGATTATTTAACTCTTACAAGTAGCTTTGGCTCACCTTGGTGTCACTGCCTGGGGTGGCGCTCAGGGCCAGGACCCGGAACTGATTTGTGTATTTGCTCAGCTCCCTCACAACCTAAAACAGGAACGTTTCATTAATACCCTTAAAGGAGATTATTTGCTTGTACAAACTACATCAATGAAAATTCCCACTAAGGAGGGAAGGCTTAACAAAACACACTAAAAATACTGAATTGCAGAATCCCAGGATGGTTTGGGTTGGAAAGGGAATCTTAAATCCCACCCAGTGCCAGCCCTGCCATGGGCAGGGACACCTCCCACTGTCCTCCAGCCCAGCCTTGGGCACTGCCAGGGATCCAGGGGCATCCTGGAAATGTACCAAGAACAACCTTGGCAAATTATGAAATGATTTCTCACTTGATTTAACAAAAGTATTGACAGCCCACTAACTCAGGAGAGCTGCCAAAAAGTGAGTCTGAAGAAAAACTCCAAAAAAATGTAAATCATGGATGATTAATCCCATGAAATCTGAACTCCACAAACATCCAGTAAATTCCTCCAGCGTATCAAAGTAACTTCTTAGGTCACCTATTGCTCTGAGGAGATCAACCGATGATAATGCAACAAACTCTTGGCTAATCAATACAAACCCCAAATATAAAAAGAAATCTTAAATGGATATTACTCTGTTAAAGAACCTTACAAAAAAACCTTACAGGATTTTTTTTTTAAACTGCCCAGTCTAAAGTATTTTTAAACCAAAATCACTATTTAATGTAGGCATTAAAAAAATACCTTACAGGTATTACTAATAAACAAGGCAATGACAACACACAGGAGTGCTGGATCTCTTTCAAACAAGGTTAAGGACCTCAAGGGCAATCTTCCCACAGCAGTGACAGTGACACTTCATGGAGATCCCATAAGTAATTTTGGGGAAGGTTTCTGTAACTGGGACAGAAGAGTGGGGTGGCTCCAGCCCTACCTGGCAGTAGGCATGATTGCCAAGGGCTTTGTGGGCTTCATCAATAACCAGACACTTGATCTCCACAGCGGGACAGGTCCCACGGGAAAGGTCATTGACCATGATCTGAGGTGTGAGGAAAAAGACTCTCTTGGTATTCCACAGCTCCCGCCGGCCCAGAGCCTGGGTTCCTCCTGGAAGTAAAAGAAATAACATCAAGGAGCTGTTTTACTGGGAATAAGGTATAGCCTGTGATCTGAGAGTGACAGGGCTCACAGACACATAAAATTATGGAATGGTTTGGGTTGGAAAGGGACCCCAAATCCTGCCCAGCCCCACCCCTGCCATGGCAGGGACACCTCCCACTGTCCCAGGCTGCTCCCAGCCCCAATGTCCAGCCTGGCCTTGGGCACTGCCAGGGATCCAGGGCCACCCCACCCTCACTGAATACAATGATTGGAAATTTTTTGCATTAAAAAATTAAATCCAGAACCACGGTAATCAAGGCTGGGAAGCTCAAGATGCCTTGTAGCTGTCCACTGCCCTAAACATAATTTAAAACACCTCTGGGAAAGGTCTGGGCCTAAAAACAGGTTATAGGGTCAGTCATTAAGGCTCTTGCTTCAGTGAGTAATAAACTGCAGCTCGGGGGGTCTGAAACAACTTTATAAAAAGGGGAAAGGAAAGGAACATGGAAAGCGACAAGGAAAACGACAAGGAGCGGGAAAAAGCCATGAAAAGGATAAAAAGCGCCATTATTCTTCGGCTTCCCCATCCCGCAGAGCCCTCTGTGCGTGCAGACACCCGCAGGCTCTGCCCCACCGCTTCACCCTTTATACAGGCGACCTGGGGTTTTAACTACTGCGAAACCAACACTTAACCCTTCAAACACCTCTCACGTTGTGTTTTTTTTCCCCTGCGCTGTGGCTTTTCACGCCTGGCAGCAGCCCGTACCTGTCATCTCCGCCATGTCCCGTGCCGGGATGCCCATGACGCGGCCGCACGCCTCCATCTGCTGGGCCACCAGCGGCTTGGTGGGCGCGAGGAACAGCACCTTCCCCGAGGGGAACCAGCGGTAGAAGTTGTACATGACCACGGCGGCCACGAAAGTCTTGCCCAGCCCCGTGGGCAGGCACACGAGGGTGTTGGCCAGCAGCGCGGCGCCGGCCATGCGCTCCTGGTACGGGCGCACCGGCAGGTTCGTGGGGTAGATCCAGATGGAGCCCGCCGCCTCGCTGAACCCCTCCACCGGGCCGGGGTCGGCCGCGGCCGCGGCTGCCAGCAGCAGGTCGTCATCGCTGTCACCGCCCGCGTCCCTGTGCTCAGTTTTGCCCTCGGACGCCCGCCAGACCTGCGGCAAAGTGCGCTGCCGGCCGCCGCTCATCCTGCCCCGCGCCGCTTCCCGCACGCCGCCATCTTAGCCCTGCCCACGGCCCTGAATTGAAATCGCCGCCGACAGGGACGGGGAGCCGCCTC
>VWZT01007292.1:16950-36542 GCA_013397055.1 Pachycephala philippinensis
GCGCCTAGGAGCTGCGGAGCGAGGCGCTGGCCAAGAAGGAGATCATCAAATTCCTGCAGGAGCACGCGGCGCAGGCGGTAATTGCGTGGGATAATAAATGATTTGGAGTTGCGTTTGGGAGGTTTGGGTTTGTTTGTTTTTTCCCCCACCGTCTCACGCGCGTGTCCCGCAGTTCCTGGCGGAGCACAAGCTGCTGGGGCAGGTGAAGAACNNGTGGATGCGGCTCCTCATCCTCCCCCTCGCAGCGCTTCAAGGGCACGGACGGCGCCGAGAAGGCGGCGGAGAAGGCGAAGCCGGCCAAGGCGGAGGAGGCCAAGGGGAAGGCGGTGAAGGCTGAGGAGGCTGTGGAGGAGGTTTGTGCGCTGCTCTCACCTCGCGTTTTTCGCGTGGAAAGCCCAATTATCCCGGTCACTTGTCTCGGGGTGAGGGTCAGGGGGATCTCCGGGAAAGGTTCTTCCCCCAGAGGGTGCTGGGCACTGCCCAGGCTCCCCAGGGAATGGGCACGGCCCCGAGTCTGCCAGAGCTCCAGGAGCGTTTGGATGCTCCCAGGGATGCCCAGGGGGGGGTTTTGGGGGGTCTGGGCAGGGACAGGGGCTGGGCTGGGTGATCCTTGGGAGTCTTTTCCAGTTCAGGAGATTGTGTGATCCTAAGTCTTCAAAAACCTGGTTACAGCAAGAAGTCTGGTGTTTGTACCCCACCTTAACCTGAATCTGCTGCATTTTCCCCAAATGTTGCAGCCCTGCAGTAACATGAATACATCATTCACTAACAGTGTCTTCTTTTATGCCTTAAACTCAGTGGTTGTTCAATCTTGAATATATCTGAGACTGTTTTACCCACCAGTCATAACTCTCTTTTTACAACCTTAGGGGCCACCAAAGTACACAAAATCCATTTTAAAGAAGGGCGATAAAACCAACTTCCCAAAGAAAGGAGACACTGTCCATTGCTGGTACACAGGAAAGCTGCAGGATGGGACAGTCTTCGATACCAATATTCAATCAAGTAAGGTTATGGATATATAGATGTGCAGATAAACTGTTCGGGTTGGTTGTAATGCTCCTAGAGGGAATTACCTGGGCTCCTCCATAAACACGGTTTTGCCTCTGGAAGGTGTGTCTGGGGGCATTCCTGACAAACAGCTTTATCACGGTGGTGTGGTGGGTGGTGTGGTGTCCTGCAGCTCCCGGATCCCGATTTTCCATGAGGTAGCACAGGGCAGTATTTTAGGAGTGGCTGGTGTCAAGTGACAGGGCTGCATCCTGCCAGCCCTGGCTTCTGGCATTCCAGGCCTGGGGAATGTGGAATGCAGGGAGTCAATCCGGGCTGGAGCTGCTGCGGCGGGGGGAGATGGCTCCTACAGAACGCTGGCACCAGCAGCGTCCTGAATTTCTCTAAACAAACACATCCTGGGGCCCTTCTGTGGTAAATCTTTAAATATGGAGGCACTGGAATGGGAGGGATTTGAGCACTCTGGTGTGCAGTATTCCCTGCTGGTGTTTTTGTGACAGATAGGAGGGTTTTAGGGGTATGAAAACTGGAAAGGCTTTCCCAGCAGTGATGTCCCACACTCAGGAACAGTATTCCAGAGTCACTGGGATACTATCTGTAATTGCTCATATATGTTCCCTATTGACTTCCTTCAGTTCCTTAATATGTCCATGACTTGTACAGTCAGCTTGAGTAATGCAGGAATGAGTCTTTGGGGTTTGAAAGATGCTTTGGTGTAACTTGAACATTTAATGAAGCTTTTAGTGCACAGCACTAATATTTCCCCTGAAAATCTGATACTGGGCTAAAAATAATATTATAAGGACAGATATTTGTATAAAGCACGATTGTAATGGCAGTTTTACCCAGAAGTGTGGAGTGTGCTGGTGTGATGTTAAAGCAAATGAACATAAACCTCTTTTCCAGGTTCAAAGAAGAAAAAAGCAGCCAAGCCTTTGAGTTTCAAAGTTGGCGTAGGAAAAGTGATCCGAGGCGTAAGTAAAGCGTTAAGGGCTCCCTCAGAGTCCCTGGGGAGTTTCATCCTGTGATTTATGGCTGGGGTGCAGTTTTTGGGCTGTTCTGTCTCTCGTGGGGCAGATTGCAAGGGATTACCCTGGGAGGGCTGGACATTGATCCTCAGAGTGATTCCCTCCTTGGGCAGTGCATGGAACACAGGCTCTGTTCAGTCTCTCACAGCAGCCAAGGCTGTTGGGATCCCGGGGCTCCATCCACCCGTTTGCATTCCCTGGGCTTTGCTCTGTGCCGGGGCTGGACAGCCCTTTCCATGGGGAAATTCCTGCTGATGTCCACCCTGAGCCTCCCCTGGCCCAGCCTGAGGCCGTTCCCTCTCCTCCTGTCCCTGTTCCCTGGGAGCAGAGCCCGACCCCCCCGGCTGCCCCCTCCTGTCAGGGAGCTGTGCAGAGCCACAGGGTCCCCCCTGAGCCTCCTTTGCTCCAGGCTGAGCAGGAGAAAATCCTGCTGTGGGATGGGATTGGAGCTGGGAAGGGGCTGTGTCCATGGGCAGCGCTGCAGGCGCTGCAGTAGCCCGGGTTTATCCCTGTGTTTATCCCGGGTTTTTGGGTGCCAGAGCCTTCCCTCAGCAGGGACACGGCACCAACCCCTGGGCACTCCTGGCAGGCTGCTGGGAAGGGAATTCTGAACCTGGGAATGCTGATGGAAACAGGAGTGTTCCCATTGCTTCCCACTGCTCCCCGGTGTCATCCCAGCACGGAGCACGGATCTGCTCTGTGGGACTGGTGTGGGAGCAGGGAACACGTCCCTGGAGTGTTCCACAGGGCTGGGGAGGATTCCCGGGAGCCCCAGGAAAAGCTGGGAAGTGCAGTTGTTGTTGTCCCTGCTGTCCCATCACTGGCTGGAGCTGCTCTCTGTCTTGCAGTGGGATGAGGCCCTGCTGACCATGAGCAAAGGAGAGAAGGCCCAGCTGGAGATCGAGCCCGAGTGGGCCTACGGCAAGAAGGGGCAGCCCGATGCCAAGTATCCTTCTGTGACCCCTGACTCCTTAGGGAACCTGGGAATGCTGGGGCAATGGGGCACTTTATGGACAGGGATATTACAGAGGGGTTCACCTGTTACTCACAGCAGGCTCAGGATATTCCCCCTCAGGGCATCCAGGGCACTTCCTGGGGGGTGCAGTTCCCCTTTTCTTTTGGAGAAAAACTCGTGCAGGGGGAACCTGCTGCCGTTTTCCACCCCCATTTTTATTCCAGCTGCTTCCAAGTGCTTTATGTCTGATGGGGATCCCAGCCAGTGTAGGGAGACAGGAGGGGAGGTATGTGCTGCAGCTGTAGGGACAGAGTTACATTTGGTTCTGGGATACAGTAGGGGATGGAGGAGTGATCCTGCAGTGTTTTTTGCAGCTCTGTTTTTTTTTCCAACACTTCTGGAGGAGGGGGAGGGATTGTTCTGTGCTGGAATCCTGTAATCTGAGGGGCTGCCTGGACACTTTTCCCGTGTGACAGTGGGAGAGTGTAACCTCCCCAGCCACTGCCCCAAAGCTGCTGCCAAGGCTGCGGCAGCTCAGGGAAATGAGGAGCAGGGAGTGTTCCTGAAGGTGCATCCCTGGAGCTGGCTGTCTCCTGACAGCTCCTGCTGGGCAGCAGCTGTGGCTCCCTGCTGGATCCGGGGTGTCCAGCCAGGTCGGGGACATCCCAGGCTCACGGGAGAGGCCGGGCAGCAGCTGTGGCTCCCTGCTGGATCCGGGGTGTCCAGCCAGGTCGGGGACATCCCAGGCTCACGGGAGAGGCCGGGCAGCAGCTGTGGCTCCCTGCTGGATCCGGGGTGTCCAGCCAGGTCGGGGACATCCCAGGCTCACGGGAGAGGCCGGGCAGCAGCTGTGGCTCCCTGCTGGATCCGGGGTGTCCAGCTGGGTCAGGGACAGCCCAGGGACACAGGAGAGGCCGGGCAGCAGCTGTGGCTCCCTGCCCAGGGCGGGGTCACTGCAGGGGCTGTTTCCTTTCAGCTTCCTTAACACTTGCCAACAGGATCCCACCAAATGCAAAACTGTTCTTTGAAGTGGAGCTGGTGGATATTGAATGAAGAATTCCCTGTGCTGCTGGGAATCCATTTCTGCCAGAGAGAGCTCCCCGCTGGCATTGTTGTAACTCCTGGCTCCGGTCACAGCGGTGCCTTTGTGGAGATGAGTGCTGAGTGTTGTCCCTGCCCCCCACTAAACCGAGTTTGTACCTGCCAGTGCCTCCCTTCTTTGTGTCTGTGCTCCCCTGCTCCTCTGCAGAGCCCCCGGAGCAGCAGGGCCCCACACCAGCCCAGGCTCCTTCCCTCCTGTGCAGCCCAATCCCGCAGCATTCCCACCCCATGGCTTCTCTGACAGCTCTGCTCGCAGAGCTCCGGGTGTTCCAGGGTGCTCCCGAGGTGTCCCTGTGCCACAGCCCCTCCTGTGAACACCACCAGGGCTGAACTTGGGCATTCTGTTCTCCCTCCTGGCTCAAATGAGGCAGTCCAAGAAAGCTCAGAGCACTACTGAATTCCTCGCTTTTATTACAAAAATGGGAATGATCACTTTGATCAAAATGAAAAAAGTCTTGCTCACACCGTGTACATGAAAAACTCTAAATACAAAACTCATCCCAAACACAGTTTGTGCTTTTAAAAAAGAACGAAGGTGGTTTAATCCCTGCCCCCTCCCACACTACAGAACCCGTGTGGCAGCTCTGCCAAGGCCCCCAATCCCAACACAGCCCGGGCCTGGAACAGCTCCCTGACAGTTGGGCTGGGAGCAGGACAAGCCTTGGCTCCAGGGCCGGGCAGCAGGGCAGCTCTGGGGCAAAACCAACGCAAACCCCCACAGCTTCACCCACTCAATTATGGAATCATGAGACCAACGAGAATTCTTCTGATACTCCATAAATTAGTGCAGGGAATTAGAAAATTTCGTTTATGGTAAATGAGAATTGTACAGAGACCATTTATCAGTTACCAGCACACGAATCTTGCTTCACACATACCCTGTGAGCAGCAGCTCGGTTCACATGCAGAGGACCAAAAGCAGGTGGCACAACAGTTCTTTCACAGCCCAAAATTAGAAAAATATATATTTTTTTTATTCCATCTTTGTTGAAACTGCAGCACAGTGAACTCCACTCCCTCTGGGGATCAAGTTGTGTGGTAATACTGTCCGTAATTCCAGGCGTTCTGGTAGTTGTACTGGAACCAAACACAGCAGCAGTGTCAGCCAGGATGGCCCCGCTCCACACGGAGCCCGTGCTCCTGGGGCAGCACAGCCCACCCCAAACAGCACCCCCGGGAATGCAGGACCATGGTGCCATTCCCTCTGGAAAACCCTGGGAAAGGCAGGGAAGGCAGGCAGGGGTGGAGGTACCGAGCAGCCATGGGACAGATCCTCATCAGCAAAGTCACAGAATCAAAATATCCTGAGCTGGGAGGGACCCACAGGGATCAGAGCCCAGCCCCTGTCCCTGCCCAGACACCCAACACCCCACCCTGGGCATCCCTGGCAGCGCTGCCCAAACGCTCCTGGAGCTCTGGCAGCCTCGGGGCCGTGCCCATTCCCTGGGGAGCCTGGGCAGTGCCCAGCACCCTCTGGGGGAAGAACCTTTCCTGATCTCCAGCCTGACCCTCCCTGGCACAGCTTCAAGGCTGCCATTCCTGCAGGGCTGTGTGTGAAACCCAGGGCATTTTTCCTGGCCCAGCACTGGACAGGGGCTGTGCTGGATGAGACTCCTCCCACTGCCTGACTTTGGAAAGAATTCCCAATCTGGCTGCAGGCACTCCCAAACCAGGGCGACCCAGGGGTTGTGCCCCAGTTGTAGCACTGCCCTCTCAGCTCTGGGGGCTCTGCACAGCCTAAACAACACTTTTCCTTAAACCACTTCAAAACTTCAGTGGATTTAAAAAACACGTGGATGTGGCAGTAGGGACATGGGTCAGTGGGGGCCTTGGGAGTGCTGGGGGAACAGCTGGATTGGATGGTCTTAGAAGGCTTTTCCAACCTCCACAATCCTATTCCAAGCTAAAATGCCCTGCAGGAACAAGCCCAGAGAACAAGCTGATGTTGCTGATTGTGCTGTGTACCAGCAGAACCCATTCCAAGGCACTACAGCATTACTGGCTGGAGACAGTCACTGTCCAGGCACATGGGAAAGGGGCACCCCAAGGCCAGTCCAGGCAAAACATTTCCACACACAACAGCCCTGCTGCCCTCCCCTGTCCCCCCCTGTGTGACGGGACAGCCACCAAACCGCTCCTCGCTCCACATGGGAACATCTTACACTTGTGGAGCAGGCCCAGGAGGGATCAACAGCCCACAGGAGCCGAGTTTTCCTCTCCAGGAGCTGGATGTTGGCAGCTGCCCCTGGCCAGCCCCGTACCTGGTACCAGGCGTTGTAGTTGTAGGCGGCCTGGTTGACCTGCATGTCCCCGTCCATGAGCTGCGCCGACGCCAGGCTCGGGTCCTCCGTCAGCAGCTTCTTCTCGTCCGGCTCCTCCGAGCTGCAAGGGAACACAGCCTTGGACTGGCACCCTGGAGGAATGCTGGGCATGTCCTCGAGTGGGGAATGCTGGATCAGGTGAAACTGTGTTCAGCTGGGTGCCCTGGCCCAGCGGGGTGAGGGAACTGGGGTTAGGGAAGGACAGTTTGTGTTGTGCTTCAGAACAGGCTGGGTTTAAAGCTGCTGCCCAAACTGAGACAGCAAAGGCACCTTCCTGCTTAGAGACAGGTATTTTACCAGAACTCTTTGGTTCAACTCAACAAGTTATTTTCCAAAAATGTTTCCATCCCTGGCAGTGTCCCAGGCCAGGATGGATGGAGCTCTGAGCAGCCTGGTCTATGGAAGGTGTCCCTGCCCACGGCAGGGGTGGCACTGGATGGGATTTACAGTCCCTTCCCATGTGAAGCATTCTATGGCTCCATAAGGCAGCAGCACAGCTCTATTTAGTGCACACTTCAAAGGACTAAGATAAAGCCATTCTATTCTCACATCAGTGGGTTCAGAGCTGACAAACACCTGTACACACATTCACAGGCTAAAGAACCCCCCCGGAGTGAGGCTGCTCCCTGCACTGCCCCCAGAGCTGTCCCAGAGCTCTCTCCCAGCCCTGCCCAGTCTGTACCCGTTCTCTGCCCGCCGCTTCAGCGTCTCCTGCTCCTTCAGCAGCGCCTGGTGCTCGTCGTAGGCATCCAGGAGCCTGGGGAGAGCACAGCTGTCAGGCCTTGGGAACATTTGAAACACCCAGCAATGCCTACTCACAACTGTAACCACACAGCAAACTGCAGTGGAATAAATTGTAACCAGTGACCCACCACAGACAGGGGAAAGCCAACTCAGTTCTATTCACAACAGCTCCAGTTCCCAACCTGCTGAACTTCCCTCACACCTGAGGCACTTTTTATCAAGCTCCTTTATAAAGAAGTTTTCTAGACGTGATTTGTGAGTAGGGTGCTCCTTCAGTGCCTGCTGGTGATGCCACGCACAGCAGCACAGAGATGTGGGAATCAGCATTTAAACACTGGAAATTATTCCAGTCCCAAGCAGCACCTGCAGCCTTTGCCCATCCAGCAGGGAAGAACAAGCATGGTTAATGCAGCACAGGAGAGTCCTGGCTAAAATCGCCACAAATATTGAAATACCCCTTCATCTGCAGCATCTCACAACACCTGCAGCTTCTGTCAGTGTGCTCTGGGTGAAAAGAGTTCCTTGTACTCATTCTGTGCTCTGGGATAATTTGGGAGCTGCAGAATTCCTTGTGTTTGATCTGTCTCAGATCCCAAACGTGCACTGACTGGCTGCCACGCAGAGGCAGCGGAATTTAAGGACAGCTATTGTTAAAAACATACAAAGCAGAAAAACTGACTTGTCATTAATCCTTCCAGGTTATTTAGCTGCAAAATGTAAATAAAACCAACAGACAATTAAGAGGCAAAAAGTATTGTAGTACTGAATCAAAAACTTGCATTTCTGGTGTATTCTCCCACATAAGTGCACAGTTGTTGACAGTGCTGAACACTGAAAAATGCAACCAGTGCAGTTTTGGAAACACACAGCAGCTCCAGGGAACAGAGCCTCAAGGGACCCCTGTGTAACAGACCTGCCCCCTTCCCTTGGGGAGCACCTGCCTTCACAGGGCCTAGCAAGAGGGAACCACAGGAAAACCTGGCAGGCAGCAAAGCTCTGCTCTGTGAGGTGCTGGGCACTCCAGAGAAAAAGGGGTAATTATCTGAAAAGAGATTCCAATTCAAAAATCTATTCCTGTGTAAAAATCTATTCCTGTTTAACACCGGGAGGTTGGCTTAGAAAAGCAGCTGCTCCTTAGCTAAGAGCTGATGGTACAAAGGAAACAATTTTACAGATGCCACTGACCCCACCCCTTCCCAGCTGCTCCAGCACTCTCCCAGTGACCCCAGTTTGGCCACTGCCCACAGGACATCTTACTTGTTCACATCAGACCCAAAATCTTCCAGGAATTCCACTTTTCTCTGTGAGAACGTGATCCTCATTTTGATGGACAAGGCCCCATGGACAGCCTTGTCAAAGCAGCTCAGGATGTTCTCCTCGTTCTGCTTGAGGTCACCACTGTACTCCATCTCCAGCAGGTTCAGGTACAGTTTGGTGTTTTCCTGTGCAAAACAGGCATTAGGAGGTGCACCCCGACCCTCACAGCAGGTACTTAACTCTGACTGTTACACACCACAGTTCACCCCATAAATGCACACAGTGACAGGCAATGAAGGATTTCCCTTTCTCCCTGGGCTGGTTTGTTGCACAAACAGACCAGCAGTGCCCAACACCACAAAGCCAGGTGCTGCACTTTGCTGGCAGCATCTGAGTGCCAGGTATTTCTGTGCTGACACCAAACCACCAAGTACTGCCCACACCAGTAACACCAAACACACCAAGAACATTGAAGATTCTAAAAATTAAAATAAAGGTGCAAAGCACACTGTGCTTCTGATGGGAAAAGAGAGTGCAAACTTCCAGATTTCCTAGCTGGGACCCTGGCAACGTCAGTTTAGAGGGACTGTTGTCTCCATGCAGTAATGGGACATTACATCCAGTTACAACTCCTGTCATCACTGTTGCCATGTTTTACAAAACGCTTCAGAAAGAGAGAAAGACACCAGGGTGGTTTGAGTTTTGGGTAAGACAGCCAAGAGGAAACACATACTTTGTCCAGTTCTATGGCTTCTGACAGCACTTTTCTTGCCTTTGGCAGGTTTTTCTGCACTTTGAAGAGGTGTCGGGCGAGTTTGATGGCATAGAAGGAGGCTTCACTGATGGACTTGGCATTCCTGACAGCATCTTCCAGCAGCTGCTCCGCCTCCTCCATGTTGCCGTGCCGGCGCTCCAGGCTCACCCTGCGCAGGCGGATCATGGCCAGCCCCAGGATGCACTCCTCAAACGTCTTCAGGATCCTTCTGGCTTCATCAATGTTGCCTGGAACAGCAGGGAGATGCTTTAGGACAGGGCAGATCCCAGAGCTCCCCCGGCAGAGCCCCCCCAGGCAGGGCTGTCCTTACCCTGCTGCTCCTCGAAGGCTGCCCACAGCATGTGCACCATGGGCTTCTTGGGCAGGTGGATGGTGCAGGCCCTGCTGTACACGTGCCTCACGCCCTCGATGCTGTGGTTCTCCATGTATTTGGCATACTAGGGTTGGAAACAGAGCAGAGACCAGCCAGGTTAAAGCTTGTATTTGTCTCTAAGAACATGCCAGAACGATAAAATTCTTTTGTTTAAACCCATTCAGCACCTTTATGGAACCACTAGACTAGTTTCTGTAAGGAAGGACGTAGAGAGGCAACGCAGTTGGCAAATGCAGCAGTCAAATCTGGTTGCAAGCAGACCATCTCCTAATGCAACAGATATAGTTATAGATGAACAACGTTCCACAGGGTACAAGGGTTAGTCACCAGGTCAAGGTGTGCACCAGCAGAGCTGTGAGCTGCCTCCCTTACCTTGATCCAGAAGTCCTCATAGAGGGCACATGAAATGACACATCTCTCAAAGAGGACCACGACTCGCTCGTGAGTGCCATTCTCTATCTCAAACTCTAAGTACTCTTTCCAGTTTTTCAGCTGAATTTTCTCCAGAGGTTTTACATGAAAGTAAGGCCTCTTGATCTGCAAGAGTCACAGGATGCAACTGGTGATTACAAACACACCACCAAGGGGGTTCAAACAATCAACAGCCACACAACCAATACTCAGTTACTGCCATTTCAGTGAACAGGGCTCCAATGACACCTCCTCATCTCCTCAACCTGGGGTCACCCAGCTGTGGATCAAGGGATTTACTGCAGTGACATTCCAGGCTACAAACTGCCTTTCCTAGAAAGCTTTTGGAGTGCAGAGATGCTGGGGAAGGACCCAAGGCAGCCCTGTGTCAGTGACATTATGGACACACTGGACACTGCCCACATCCACCCACACAACTGAAGTGCTCACTGTGGTACACCCAGCCCACAAATTAAACTCAGAATTTGGCTGAGAATCATGACAAGGAAAGACAGAGCACTGAGCTGGACTTGCTATTAAATATTTACATCAAGCTGGTTATAGCAAAACCATGAATTAGCACCATCATGTTCTTGTTGATGGCTGCAAGAGGGGCTGGGTGGGACAGAGCTCAGCACAGAGAATTAAACATTGCTCTGTTTAAATTTAAATTGCTTTGTCTGGCATCCTGCCAGAGATCCTTTGCTTTTCCTCACTGCCTTTAATTGCATTTGATTATGTCTCTGCTGTGCTGCAACTCCCTCTCAGATCCAAACCCACACAAATGGATGAAGAACTTACAGTAATTAAAGAGCATCCAATTCTTCAAAGCCACCTGAAATTTAAAGCCAATCCTCCCCTCCATGCTCCTCACTGACCTCTGCTGTGGAACCCAACACTCTGTGGCCATTTTGACCAGCTCACAGTCCCATTCCTGCTAAAACCAGCTCTAAGCAATCCTCAAAGCCTGGGTGGGATCTGTGCCCACCCACCTCCCTGCTGTCCTTTACAGACACACTCAACTTTCCATGTGCAGCTCCTCCCAGCCCCTTAGTGCACCAGAGCAGACACTGTCTTGGTAACAAGAGCACATTGTGGCCAGGAGCAAGGGACACTCAGCTTCCCACACCTTTCCTGCCCACTGCCCACATTCCCAGTGTTCTCCCAAGTCCCACAGGTTTGCAGCTTAAGGCTTCCCAGGGCAGGAATCTGGGACAATCTGGGACACTCTGCCTGCTCTGCTCCCTCCTGCCACGGGTCACTGGTACAGAGCTCACCGACAATGGCTGCACACTCTGGTTGTGAGCTCCTGGGCTGTTGAGGCACCTGGCCCAGTCCAATCCAGTGCAATAAATCACACACCAGTTCTGATGTCACCCAACCCATTAAAGAGTCTCTGAAAACCTGCCCCAGCTGGGTAACAAAATAGACTCTTTAAAATAAGCAAATTTAAAACAAGGACCATGTTTGCCAGGCAGATATAAAGACTGAAAATGAAAACCTCCAGTTATTTTTTTCAAATGTAATCCAACTTAGTTCTACAGCAAAAGCTGTATATTTGCAGTGATCAAATTATTAATTTAATTAATTACTTTTAACAGGTTATACACAGGAGGTCCAAAACAAAAGTTACTTGATTAAGTGTGCAATGTTAAAATACAAAACCACAGGAATTTCATTCTCCTTTGAGGACAGGCTTACCTTTCAAAGGGAATCCCCTCCATCCCCTCATGCCTTTGCACCACCCCAGATGCACGAGGCAGCACTAACTCTCAGGACTCATTGGCTTAGCAAACATTACAGCACCTTGCCTCTCTCCAAACACTGCTCAGAGATCTTTACATCATCAGGTGCCTCTTCACAAGAGAAACGGCAGAGAAGTGAAACTGTTCCAACTTTGAGTCTTTGTTCAACCCCCCCCAACAGTTTAAGTTAAGGCTGTTGCACAGAATTCCCAGCTCCCAGTCCTGTTTACACACCACTTGCTCGTGTTGCCTCCCACAAACCCCACTTACCGCTTCCTCAAATGTCCACCTCTTACTGACTTCGTGCTCGTTGTGGTTAAATATCTCCTGATGGATCTCAATGATTCTGTGCCTCATGTTCTCTATCTCAGTGATTAGCTAGAACAGAATTTTAACAAATGTAACACAGGCAGACATAGTATCACCTTTGTAACTGCTTCCTGTGCCAGTGATGTCCACGGATTGCCCCTGAGCAGCCAGGGAAAGGCTGGGACACTGCCTGATGGAGCCTTGGCCCTTGGCACGCACAGCTGAACTGGTTTTTATCTTGTGCTAAAGCTGATTTGAGATTAAGGATGGATTTGGATCCCAGTCAGCCCCAGTTTCAGTGCATCTGTGTTTTCAGCATCAGCAATTCCTTTGGACAGCTCCAGGCTTTCCTAGGCCTGTCAGAATCTGGACCTGCCCAGGCCACTGCTGATGAGGAGCCTTCCTAGACCACAGATCCCAATCTGCAGATCTGGAATAATTACTGTTTGCTCCTAAGGTTTGTAAAGTGCTTCTTTCATTTTCTCACTCATTTCTTTAACACCTCTGCCAGCACTGGAAGGGGCTGTCCTGTTACCACACGAGCCAAGGGCAGTAGTGATGTGCAGGAGCTCTCTGGGCACAGCTGAAATGGCTGCAGTGGGACCCTTGCCCCAGCCCCAGGGAAGGACAGGGGTGCCTATGCCCATCCTGTGCAGGTGCCCTGGTGGGGTCAGTGATGTCCTCAGTGCTGCAGGGCACTGATGTGCAGGAGATTTCTGATTTCTGGGCACAGCCAAAGTAGCTGCAGCAGAGCCCCAGCCCCAGGGAAGGACGGGGTGCCCGTGCCCATCCCGTGCAGGTACCTTGGCGGGGTCGGTGATGCCCCTGGTGCTGCAGGGCACTGACATGCAGGGGATTTCTGATTTCTGGGCACAGCCAAAGCGGCTGCAGTGGAGCCCCTGCCCCAGCCCCAGGGAAGGACGGGCTGCCCATGCCCACCCCATGCAGGTACCTTGGCAGGGTCGGTGATGTCCTCGGTGCCGCAGGGCAGCTCGTCCCCGTCCTCGCCGCTGTGGCCGCTGGCGGCCGCCAGCTCCCGGCGCAGCTGCACAAACTGCTCGGTGGTCAGGAAGTCTCGGGGCAGGTTGTTCTGGATGTGCTCTTTAAACCTAACAAGAGCCACAAAGGGATTGTTCCGTGCTGCACTGCTGCCCAACAGGGCACAGCCATAAATCCCAGGGGTTCTGCTTTACTTCACGGATCCTGAGTGACACAGAGTGCTGCCAACTCACATGCAAAATGCAACTGCCAGCACCCATCACCCTCACACGTGCCATGTGTCACAGGGAAATGGCAGCATGGCAGGCTAACAGAACCCTTGCCATGGAAAAGAGGTGGCAAAGGACAAAACCAGTTATAAAGGAAATACTTTATTTCCCACAGCAGGAGACCTGTAGAAGTTATAGGGAATATTGTCTGTAATTTAACTGAGGTTGCTGCTCACCTCTCCCTACAACACAGAATTCCACTACCTAAAACTTAAGCAGGATTCCTCTTTAGTCAGTTAAATTGGTGCTTCACCACACGTGGGCATTGCACGAGTATTAAAATCCAGAACTGCTCATTCTGATTTCTTAAAGACATTATCTCTTCTTCCCCACACTTCCAAGGCCTCTCCTTATTCCTCAACAAAACCTCTGAATTTACCTAAAACCAAATTCCTCAAATGTGCATCAGAACTTTAAAACAATCAGTCCAATTGCCTGAGTATGTAAGCAAATAACTACATAAAACTGTTTCAAGTTCTTGTGCTGAGTATTTCCACCTTCCACATGGCATTAAGTCCCTGTTTTCCCTTTACCTCTGGAAGTGATGGCTGTAGAGCTGCGTTGGGATTCCCAGGATGCGGTCATAGATGGATGTCACTTCCCTTAGGTTTCCCTGGTCATTTTCCCAGTTTATATACATTTCCCAGAGTCTGTCAGAACGGAAATCTGTCCCAGCAGCCAGCACTGCATGTTCATAGGCTCTGGAAAAGGGAATCGTTTTACAGTGGTTTCTGGATGCCGGGACAGAACAAGGAAGGGAAGTCCTGGCTCTTACTAAAGGTTATGAGCCCCTCCATTTATTTGAAACTAGACTTATACAAATTATTTACATTCTTCAACATGTTTTCTAGATATCTGCAGCAAGGTGTCTAGAGATTCAGAAAGCTCACACTCATTTTTTTCACCCAGCACTTCCACAACAGAACAAATAAAGGCAACAGCAAAAGCCAATTGCAGAACACAAGATATTAGGAAAATACACAACCTTTACCACTTTTGTCTTGTACAGACTCCAAACCCACCGGTGCAGCAGTGTAATACCCAAAAGCTGTGCAGCAATTCTGCAGCTTGATTCAGATTCAGTTCCAGTTCAATTAAGCTTTCTGATCAAGCTCTAGTCCAACCCTTGAACCAGGCCCACTGCCAGCCACAGCGAGCAGACACATCCTAGCCATACCCTGGAAACCCCAAGGAATTAAATTCCAAGATTCCCAATACTGCACTAAGTATTTCTTAACATCCAGTCTGAAGCTCTCAAGCCACAACTTCTGCCATTTGTACCACACTGCACCGTCTCCCCCTTCTTATGGAATTTGGCTCCATCATCTCTTAGAAGTCCTTACAGCGACACCAGGCTGCTATTAATCTGCCTGTTACCTTCAAAACACAATAACCTGACCCCACTGGTGTGCAGGGATATCAGGCTGCTCCCAACTCACCCCCGGATGGTACTGTTAGTTTCGGGATCAGCAGGGTCCAAAGTCTCCTTTAGGAAATTTATATAATGTATCCAAAGATCAACACTAAGAGGAATTGCCTGAAGCCCTCGGCGATAGACCTATGAAGAGAACATGAACTGTACTTCAAATCCTTAATGGGGTCCTAAGAGAGAGGCAACACTGTGTTATCCGGTGAACCTTAGAAATACTAATTACTGGAATTTTGTTTAAATAATCTACCATTACCATTCGGGTGGAGGTTGGATAGAACATGGCAATGTTCTGATCTCCACGTGCAGAGTCTTGATCTTCAAAGCGCAGCGGTCCCTGCATTCTGACCAGGTTGTGTGGGCAGGCTTTGGGGTACAGACCATAGGGCACAGACCCATTAGAGCATCATTGACAGCGTCTGACCAAAAATGCAATAAGATGGAGCAATTGTGACCAGCAAACCAACTATACTGTTTTGAAAATGAGTAATAAATGGAAGTGACAGAAAAGCCCTGCCCTACTTGTTAAGCTGCAGTGTAATACAGAGGCTTGCACTGCAAAGCTTGACAAACTGTAGAGGTTTAACGCACCTGCCAACAAAGAGAGAGAACATTAGCTCCAAATGCCACAGCTGGGACACGTGCAAACACGTCCCTCGAGCCCTGGCCGTGCAGGGCAGGCACTGGCAGCCCAATGACTCGCAGTGGGACAGTCATTGTTGGCTTTGGGACTGGTGGCAGCGCTGGCCCCGGGCCCTACGTACCTCGTCTGACTGCTTGACGTTGTCGTGGCGCTTCTCCAGGTCCGCATACTTCTTCCAGTACCCATAGCAGTAGGGGTAGTGTGTGAAAAACCTGTCAAAGGCTTTCCTGGCTGCTGGCAAGTGGTTCTGTGGGAAACACAGAGTGAGCACAATCAGTTCTTTCCTTAGGAACAACTTCAGGCTATTTTACTGACAATTATTAACAGTGTCTCAGAAATGCCTGGTGTTATTCTGACACTGAGCAACCTGGGCTCACGGAAGGTGTCCCTGCACACCGCAGCAGGGTGGAACTGGATGAGCTTTAAGGTCACTTCCAACCCAACCCATCCTGGCATTTTATGATTAAATGACAACAGTGGCAAGGACAACTGCCTTAAATCAGCATCCATGACAGCCTGATGTCCATCTTACATTTGCCACTAGAATCCCAGGTCTTATTTTAGTTCTTTGTTTATTAATTTCTGGGAGACTGAGGAGAAAGGGGCAGGTACTAACCTCCTGCTCTACATACTGCAGTAGATAAACCCATCCTGTGAAATCCTGCGGATTGTCCTCTACTACTTTCCAAAACTTGTCAAAATCCGGAGGGAAGCCAGCCTCGATATCTGTGGTCTGTAAACTCTCAATGTTTGGAATTTCACTCTCCTGCGTGTTGTCCTCATTGAGGTCCGGGGAGCTGTCCGGGGACTGCTCCATCTCGGTGACACTCATGATCTCAGTGCTGAAGTCCATGTGCTGCTCCTCGGCCGCGCTCTCGGCGCCGGCCTCCGCGCTCTCATTGCCCACAGTCGGCTGCTCCTCCTCCGTGCTCTCCGAGTTCTCCATGGCACCGCTCTGGGACTGGGTCCTGTGGGAGCAGAGGGGGATTCAGTACTCCTGTGGCAAGACTCAAGCAGAGCTTGGGTGTGAATCGGCAGCTCAGAGTGTCCCAGGTGCTTCAGGCATCCCTACATCACCACAACCCTGATTACACCTGCCTCACTCATCAGCCTTGTTCAACAAAAAATATCAATAGCAGTCACAGATTTTCACGTCTGCACATGGAAATCATCGTGGGTTAGTAAAAAACTGTCACAGGGAGCTATCGAGGTATAAAAGCGAATCATTACAGTTTTCCTGTAGGAGTCCAGTGGAAGTTTATTTTAAATAAAGAATTATGCTCAAATTCCACAGAAATGTTCAGGCTGGAAAAGCTGTCTGAGACCATCAGGTCCAAGTTACTCCAGCAGTGCCAAAGCCACCACTAACCCATGTCCCTAAATTAATTCAATTCTCCCACCCAGGACAAGTCAGTAACTTCTTTGTGAAGTGAACAACTGTTAAAAGATGCCCTCAACTCTATGCTAAATCAAAGACAAGAACTACTGTCAGCACCAACTCAGTCCCCATTAGTGATGTCCAAATAAACCAAGCAGCACCAGAGGCCCACAGAAATGCTCTGGCTGCCCCTAACCCCCAGCCCCTCACTTCCACCCACACCCAGTGCCAGGCGCTTCCTCCTGCCCCTCAGGACAGACTCCTGCTTCCTCCCACTGTTCCTTTGATGTCCCTGCCAAGAGCCACGGCCTGGCCCTGCCCTGCTGTGCCAGCGCCAGGCCAGCCTGACCTGGCTGCATGCCACCCTGCCTGCGCTGATCCCGGCCTTCCCTCCTGGAGCCAGAGCAGGGGCACTGAGCCGAGCCTTCCCCATGCCCCTCATGGCTCAGGGGTCCTATGGAACACCACCCTGCAGGGTACAACAGCTCCCAGCTGTGAGTCCAGCTGGGATGAAGGACAGTGTGGGATTGTCACCCTCACACACGGCACTGCCACTCCTGGTTCCTTCCAGTCTCCTCAGAGCAGGTGGCAAATGAATTTGGGATTTAAAAAAGAAGAAGTCCCTACCTCAGAACTCTCCACAGTTCCTTCACACTGAAAGCCTGAAGAGACAGCACCCAGACCACTGCTTTCACTTTGACAAGGACATGGGTAAGACACCACTACATACTGGGGGGAAGTTCTTGCCAGAAAGGAAAAATCTCTCTCCCTTATCTTCAGCAGCTTCAGCTCTGGGGATAACAGTTCATGTTCTCCCAAGAGTTCACCAAGCCAAGGAACTCCAGCACAATGCTAAAGAGTCCACGTGGTCTACCCTGCAAGCTTTCTAAGAACTGCTTTTTCAATGTATTCCTGTTCTCCAACATCTGGCAGTCATGGGCTCAGAGCAGGCTGGGATAGTGGAAGGTGTCCCTGCGCATGGCAGGGGGTGGAACTGGATGAGCTTTTTAAAGTCTCTTCCAACCCAAAGCATTTTGCGATTCTACGATTTTGAGAAAAAACATAATTTGTAACATTAAGTAATACATTAAGTATCAAGGAGAATCACTGTGCCTTTACCAGTGCAACAGGCAGAGATCTGGATCATTCAAAGGCTGCTGCACTTCAGAGGGTACCTCGTGCAGGTTCTAAAATCGAGGGGTAAGATGGGGCCCCGGCCCCAGCACCATTCACAGCTCTAAAAGTTGAGGTAACCAGTGACAAAGGTAACTAATGATGAGACAAGAGGAAATGGCCTCAAGTTGCACCAGGGGAGGTTCACGATGGATATTGGGGAAATTTCTTTTCCAAAAGGGTTTTCCACCCTTGGCACAGCTGTCCAGGGCAGGGGTGGAGTCCCCATCCCTGGAGGGATTTAAAGCCACATGGATGTGGCACTTGGGGACATGGGGCAGTGGTGGCCTTGGCAGTGCTGGGGAAAGGTTGGACTTAAATGATCAGCCTTAATGATTCCATGCATTCCATGATTTTTAGAAAAGCAGTAATTTATGACCTTAACTTATTCTGATGTCTAACAGATGTTTTCTCCCTCTAGCCGATTCAGAAGACATTTTCCATCTTAAAAAAACAGCCCTCCAAATCCAGCTGTCTTCAGATTAGGAGGGAAAAAAGAATGAGGGAGAAGCAGTACAGATCCGCACACAAGGTCTGAGCTGCACACGAGGCTTCAAACTGAAAGCAAGGCTGTCTGACAGCTGTTCCGGCCAAAGGCCTTCCAATCTTGTCCCCGGCATATCCCCAAATCTGACAGCAATCTGTGGTTTAAACCAGCCAATGCAACACGCCATGCCTAGGCCACCAAATTCCAGGGGTGGGCATGAGGCTGGGGCACACCAGGGAAACTTAATTCCGGGGGTTTTCATATCACACAGGCTAAATAACTGAATCAGAGTATCAGACAGCTACGTGCACTGGTATTAAATAATTGATGCCAACATGTATTATTCAGCCCCTTACCAGCAAAAGACTGCTGTACACAAAACTGTCGCTCATAAACCTGAATGAACTGATGGAAAACAAACAGGGAAACTGCAGAGGGGCAGGAATGTGGAGCCTTATCTGAGCTCTGCCCAGAACGCTCCATTCACAGCCCTGATAAGGCGCTGCTGGAACCACCCGGGGCAGGGCCGGCGCTGCCCGGGCCAGGGCCGGGATTAGGTTTGAATCACGGAATCATTTACTTTAGAAAAGCCCTTCAAGACCATCGAGTCCCAGCTGTGCCCGATGCCCACCCTGTTCCCAGCCCACAGCTCTGAGTGCCACGTTCAGGAATTTCTTAGACACCTCCAGGGATGGGCACTCTAAACCTCCCTGGGCAGCCCTCCCAAGGCCTAAGAACCCTTTCCATGGAGAAATTGCTCCTGATGTCCCACCTGAGCCTCCCCTGGCGCAGCTCGAGGCCGTTTCCTCTCGGTCGGGGCCTCTCTGGGGCCCGACCTGAGCAATAACGTCACAAACCGCGAGGCGCGGAGCGGCTCCGCGAGGGCCCGTTACTCGCTCAGCGGCCGCTCAACGCCCAAAACGGGGACACAAGGACACAACAGGGATACCGGGATACACCCCCACGGCAGAGTTCCCTCCTCGGGCACACCCCAGGCCCGGGAGCGGCCGCGAGAGGCGGCGGGGCCGACACGGCGCTCGCAGCGCCCCGCTCACGGCCCGGCCTGGCCCAGCCCAGCCCCCGACCGCCTCGGCCTCCCGCCCCGGCTGTCCCCCGACCCAGCCGCTCCCGGAGCGCCCCGCTCTCCTCCCCACCGCCGCATGCCCCTCGCAGCCCCCTCACCG
>VWZT01007296.1:0-52670 GCA_013397055.1 Pachycephala philippinensis
ACACGGGAGCACGGATGGGAACATGGGAGCACGGACAGGAACAAGGGAGCACGGACGGGAACGCAGACAGGAACATGGGAGCACCGACAGGAACACAACAGCACCTCTGCCCAGCAGCACTGGGCCCCTCTGCTGTGCTGGAGCCTTGCAGGCTGTTCAGCAACCACCGAGGGGCAGTTGGGAAGGGGCTGCTGCTCATGTAATATTCTAAAAATATATAATTGTTTTTATAAAAAAGACAAGGAAAATCAGGTTTTTTCCAGCTTGGGAGCTGCCTGTAGCTCTGATGTTACAGACAAAAGTTCAGATGTGATCATTCCCTCCAGATGTTATGGCACAGCTTTGAGTATTTTCGCTTTGCAGAGCAAATCAAAGAGCTTTAACTCACCAGTCTTAGGAGCAGAACTGAAAATGGACATGGCATCTTTTCCATCAGGAACTGGTGTGGAATGGCCCGGTGGGGGGATTTCCTTGGTACCAATCCCATCTTCTGACTATACAAAAAAATCAAAGAGATTTCATGGATATGAATTTAAGCTGTGTAAGAACAAATGTCTTCCTATGTCCAGCCAGACGCAGGGGTCTGAGTTAAATGTAAGATTTACAAAGGTTTCCATGGACCTCATTCAGCTCTGACAGCCAGTCCAGGTGATTAACCACCTCAAATTCTCCAGGAAAAAAACATCTTTTAGAATGTTTGCTTGCACAGCCAGACACTGAAACAGCTCCTTAAAGGATAAGATACTTAAGGAGCATCATGCAGGTGACAATAAAAAGAATTAAAAATTACATATAAATATAAATATAAATATAAATATAAATATAAATATAAATATAAATATAGATATAAATATAAANTATAAATATAAATATCTGATTTTGTTCTGTGGAACAGGCTTGTGTCTTCCAGAGAGCTGTAGAGCAAACGCTGTGCTACAGGATAAATCCCACAAGAACATTAATGCCAGAGACTCTGGATTTACACCTCACCTTGTTCTTTTTCAAAGGATCTTTCTCAGCCCCAAGTTTGCATTTTTTATTGACAGTGAAGCTGTACTTGATGTCTCCATCTTCGAAGGTGTAAGGGTCACTGGTGTCTCCCCAGCCTTCTCCAGGGGGTTGTAGTAGAGGCAAGGGGTCGAGATAGTTCAGGGTCTGCACTGGTTTCTGCTCTTCCAAAATTTTAAACCGTTTATTAGGTTGTGCTAAGAGCCTGAAGTGAAAATAAACAAGCAAAGCCACCATGAAACAAAACCAGCATGATCTGTCGCTGTCACACAAACACAGCCCATGGCTCACTCCATCCCCCTTGATCAAGAAGAAATGGTTTTTTCCTCAAAAATAGGATGTACTGGCTACATTTAGTATTAAATACCTTACTGTATTAAGACCTACTTTGGGACAATGAAAGAAGAATCAATTTTGTCACTGTGTAAATGAAAACATTTTCCAGCCTTCCCAGGCTGTATTTTTCAGGCTGAAACCCTTTTCAGCCTAGCAAACTCCACTGTAATTACCAAATCAAATATTCTTTTAACTCAACAACTCTTCCTCAATTAATTTTTGCTTAAACATTTTCATTAACCACTCTCTCTGGTGCATTTTTAAAAATGCATTATCAGAATGCTAGAGTAATTTTTAGGCTAGCGTAAAATACAAAAATAGGTCACAAAGAGATTGATCGGTTCCTATAGTGTCCAACAGAAAGCCAGATATGGAACCGGACAGCATCCCGCAATAGGGTGTTTCTATTTAAGTATCTGGTGTTCTCTCTCTGATGGTGAAGTGAAGCCTTGGCCTTTTTCATTTGAAAACCAGAAATTCGAGTGTGGTGATGATTAAAACCCCCCACCCCGTGCTGGGTGTGCACTCTCACCGTTTCAGTGCAGTGCTGTCGGGGCTGATCTCCATCCTGCCATCATACCGCTCACAGGGCAGCTCCGGCGGCCGGAACTCGGGGTCGTCACTCGAGGGGACGCTGTAGGTCCTCCACATGTCCACGGCCTCGTTGCTCTGAGTTATGCCACAGTACAAGGCTGTCTCACTGACCTCTGCCATCAGAGGTAACCTCTGTCCCACCAGGACTGTCCTGTCATCGAGGCTGGGCAGTGGCTGCAGCTCCAGCCCGCTGCTGTAGAGTGCTGGGTTCACAGGAACGGAAGGGGGGTCCAGGTTCTCCGCCTCCTGACCTCTGGGCTGGGGGCTCAGGGTGGGAGGCAGAGGGGAGGTGGGGGAATGGGGTGAATCCATAGGATTCATATTAATTTGCTTGCTTGGATTTCTAGCAGGTAGCGAGAGCGGCTTCTCGTATTTCCTGGAACTCGGGACTTCCAACGCGGACTCCATCCCGGCCAGCCCCAGCTTCTGCCCGGGCGTGTCCTGCTCCATGCATAGCTCTTCAGTCACCGAGGGCCGATGGTGAAATGGCATCAGGGGCCTTTTTTGCAGTTTGTCTCCCTTGTCCTGCCTCTCGGTGGTTTTGTGCTTTGAGGAGGCAGGAGGGGGCAGTGCCGAGGCGGCCGCCGGCCCCACGCCGAAGCCGGGCTGGGGCAGCGAGGGGGGCCGGCCCGAGGCACCGGCGCAGCGCTGCTTGAACACCTTGTGCCTGCAAAGGGAGCAGAGACAGCTCACTGCAGGGGCAGGGCAGGCACCTGAGCTCAGGGCAGAGCCAAACCCAAAGAGCAGCACTGAGAAACCTCCTGGCTGCTCCTGATCTTTTAACAGACTATTAATTTCTGCCTGATGGAGGAAGTTCAACTAAATACTTTAAAACATTCAAAACAAAATAATGCCATACCATACAATCTTATTGCTGGCTTCATATGGCTTTTTTGACTTTGCATCCAGTATCTTTGAGACTGGGAAGCACAGGACTGAACTTCAGTGTTTCAGGTACTGCTAAACAGTATCTTCAGCAGACTGGTGATGGTTCCCAAGGATGTGACAACAGGGATATAACCCTGCCCATACTTTTATTGGCCTTTTTTGTTGTTCAGGGTTTTTTTGTTTAGCTGTTTATTTTATTTTATTACGCTAAACAGAAATTGAAAGATGTGTTTGTGCTTAACATTGAAACCTGTTTAAAAATAAACACCATTTCAAAATGAATCACTCCATCCCTATTTTATGAACAACAATAGGACAACAAAAACCCATTTCAAAACATGTAATGTGCCTTTTACTTAGAAAGATAACTTACATGTTCACAAGTGAAGTGGACTAGATTGGAGACCCAAGCCTGTCTAAGGGTGCAAACACAACGTCTTGTGCTTGCTGCCCCTTTTCCCTGGGAGCATCCACACTGTGTGGGGTTATCCCAGCTTTCCGTGGGGCTTTGCTGTTCCCAGGACATGCTGCAGATTCCCTGCAGCAGCAGATGGTCTGTGGCTGCAATCACCCTAATGTGGAGCTAATGCCCTGGCAACTGGAGATTTGCCTTAAGCATGTTCTTGTAACATTTCATTGCCTTAATTCTCCATCATTCACCGTATTTTAACTGCAGAGAATTATTTCAGATGTTCTGTTCCTCACACACCAAGCTGGGGCTGCAGGAGACTGAATTTGATGCTGAGTACCAGACAGCCCTTTGAGACTCCAGATCTGAGATCATATCTTGACATTTATCCAGTACATGGAACGGGCATAGAAATGACTAAAACAATTTCTATATGACAGTAGCTGCTCAGGTTCTGCAGCTACACAGAAAGTATTTATTGCTGTTTGAAATAAGGTACTGCCTTCATTTTAAGGATAATGTTTCCATTTCCCAGCTGCTGTGTTCACCAACTCCAGCACGATGCAGTTATCACTGGAGGGATGAACAGTGTGAAATTCCAAGTGCAGCTGAACCTGCCCATAGAACCAGGCTCCCACTGCCCACTGTTCATTCCCCATGCTTTCCAGGCAGAGCTGGACCTCAGTTTTCCACAGGAAACACATGGCATCCTGACAAAACATTGATCTGTTCCACATTCTTTGTATATAAATACAAACAATGTGTATAATCAGGGGGAAGAGCTGCAGAAAGCACCTCTCACTCGGGATAGAGCAGGGAGTCTCCAGGCTGAACATTGCACCCTTGCAGGATACACAGCCCCTTAATCTCTTCCTCTGACTACACAAAGAAGAACTGCGTGCTTAAGGAATAACTTCCTTTGGTAAGGATGCTTTTATCACCTCTCTTACAAGCAGATGGTGACCTTGGGAGTTAAGAATTTCAGCAGAAGTGTTTCACAGGATTATTTCACTGCAAATTGGGGTTTTTCCTAGCCCTGTAACATCTCTCTGATAATTGTAAGAATGGTTCAGCAAGATTGGTGATGATGGTTTGCCTTTCCTGAGTGAGGAGTTCTGGGATTCTAACCACCCATCAAAGATGACAGATAATTTAATATCCTCCTGAAGTGTTTGTGTGAGTGAGCTGTGAATTCCTTCTGATCCAGTGACAGTGGCTGACCAGGCTGCAAAGGTTTAATATTCTCTTGGGTGGGTTTTGGTGCCACAGCAGACTGACCAGAGGCACGTGAAGTGATTTGCAGGGATGTTTTCCCTCTTCCTCCAAATATAAGGATGCTCACAAATGGGCAGATCCTGCCCTCTTTGCCACAAGCCTTAACCATTTAAGCAAAGGTTACAGCTGGTAAAAGCTGCAGGATGAGCTCATTGTGAATGGGAGCTGTTGGAGTGATCCTGGCCCCAATACCATCACTTTTGCACTTGGAATGACTCCTGCACGTGACAGTGGGCTGAGATGCAGATCCATCCCCCAAATGTGATCACAGGTTTGATATTACAATTTCCTCTTGTCTCAGCTGAAGCGTAACTCCCTCCTGCAAGTGCACCTCTGTCTGAACTAAACAGGGCTCTCCCAATATGACAAATGTTTATTCTCTTCAAAGCTCACCTGGAACAAGAACAACTGACTCTTTGGACTGGATCCACAAAATCCCATGAAACACTATTGTTAGGAACTTCCTCTTCCAAATTTGCAGCTGTAATTTGATTCCTCCTGAAGAAGAGAAAATTATTTCAGTAATCACCACCTTTTGTAAAACAAAATTTTAAAAATAAATTCATATATGTTCCCCTCAAATAAATTCCTTCCTTCTACCTGACCTTTGAAATAGACAGCAGATCCCTGTTCTACTCCTTAAATTTACAGTTTGATTTATGTAGGAGGAAGGTCCCAGCTCTGCATCAGATAACTCTGTCTGGAGTGTGAGCACAAGAAACAAGGGGAAAGCCATTTAAACTGATTCTGGAAATTAGTCTGACATGCCCAATGAGGAAATTGCATGGAAATAGGAAAGAATAAATATTTCAGGGCTCATCATGCCACACTTTAAATCTCCAGTACTAAAGGCCTATGATTCTAACATCAATTTATACACCCTTGTCAGTTGAAGTTGTAGTCCAACTCCTGAAATGCTTTACAAATACTCCCCTTAGAGCCCTAAATATCAAACATATACAATCTGTTCTGCAGTCACCCAGCTTTCAGTGTAGTAGCAACAACTGCAGATAGAAGCTGCCATGACTCAATCTGAGAGCCCTTGGCTGAGGGCACATCCTATGGATGTGTGGCCTCAAGGACTGGCACAATCAGGCCACACAACTGCAAATACAACAGCAAGTGTCAGGAGCTCTCAGCTGAACACACTGACAAATCTTCAAACATTTTCCTTGATAATGCTGTTTAGCACCATTAGCTCTGATTAGTGGCAAAGGAATCTTGTAAGGAATAACATTACAGGCAAACTATGAAAATTTTAACTGCATATTTTGTGTCATAAATAAGCAAACCAGGACTGCTGCCATACTTGGACTGTGCCCTGTTGAGGATGCATTCCTTCCACACACGGTGAACCATACGGTTGTGAAATTTTGGAGTAATCTTGCTTGATTTCTTTGGACTGTGGACACTGACTGTCCCCTCCTGCACAGCTGGATGGCTGACACTGCTCTGAGAGCAGCCACTTTCTCCTGCAAGAGAAATGAAGCACTAATGTCAGAACTGTTCTTCATATTCACAGCTGATTTTTTCCTGGAAGCCTCTTAGCAGGCTGCTGTCTCCACAGATGTGCACATTCACTGGGGAATGCTCAGAGCATCCTTACTGAACACATTTCAAAGCAACCCTTCCTTTGAGGTAACAAAGGTGGCACTGGGCTGTACCACAGACACGGGCAATGGAGTTGTGCATGTGCTGCACCTCAAGTGATGTGATGCACTCTGTATATTATTTATATCTATATGGATACATTAAAATATACTCCCTAATAAATGGAGGTATTCTAGATAGCCCCTACAGGCCTGCGTTGAATCACTAAGAAATAGTGCAGACAGAGCTTTTTCACAATTATCCTGGATGTTAAACTTGAATTTATATAGTCTTTGGTGAGTTGCTTTAAAGACAAAATTTATTGTAATATAGATGCTTCTAAAAGCATCTATTAAGAAATCTAATAATTTATGTGGGCTATTTCAAAGCAAGGATCTGTTCTTTATACTCAGTATTAAAACTCACCAAGGAAATGAACGGATCACTGCTGCTTTCCTACAGACACGGGCTGGGAGAGCTGGGGGTGCTCACCTGGAGAGGAGAAGGCTCCAGGGAGACCTCAGAGCCCCTTCCAGGGCCTAAAGGGGCTCCAGGAGAGCTGGAGAGGGACTGGGGACAAGGGATGGAGGGACAGGACACAGGGAATGGCTTCCCACTGTCAGAGGGCAGGGATGGATGGGATATTGGGAAGGAATTGTTCCCTGGGAGGGTGGGGAGGCCCTGGCACAGGGTGCCCAGAGAAGCTGTGGCTGCTCCTGGATCCCTGGCAGTGTCCAAGGCCAGGGCAGACAGGGGTTGGAGCACCCTGGGATAGTGGGAGGTGTCCCTGCCATGGCAGGGAGTGACATGGGATGAGTTTTAAGGTACCTTCCAACCCAAATAACTCTGGGATTCTGTGCCATTTCCTTATAATATGCTTGAGCTGAAAAACCAGAATCAAAACTGGCTTTGGTGAGATTTTCCAGTTGAGATCTGTACCCCTACAGAAATTTCCAGCTTATCGCCAGCAGATCTGCTATTAACACAGCATATGATAGTCTCAGTATGTATGTTCTGTGTGATTATCAAAGAGGTAACAAATGAAGCTATTACTTCAACATGTTTGAGAGCTCTGCACTCAGTTCCTGTGATGCAGAAGCCTTTACCCGCTGTTGCACGAGCAGATGCTTCTCTTCCTGCCCTGCAATGTGTTTGTGTTTAGCTGAACTCCAGCACATCCATCCTGCCAAGCCCCAGCTGCAGCAGCAGAGGGAGCTTTGGCTCCGTGTGGCCTGGGCACGGAGTCCCTGCTCTGGGCTGGGGAAGGAGCAGCACGGAGGGATGTGCTGCATTTTCACAAGGTCACACCGGGGTACAGAACACTTCGTCCTCCTGCCTGACGCAATCCAAGCAGCCTCAAGTGCGAGGTGCCAGAGGGACTCTGCTGCACACCACTGCAGCTAGCAGGGGCTCCTGCTGCCTGCCACCAGTGACCTGCAAAACACAACTTCTGAAATGGTGCACGAGCTGCCTAACCCTGCATCTTCTTCCATTCTTCACCCTATGTATTTCTTTCTCCAGTTAGATCTTCCCTGATTATCCTTCTGTAAAGTCAAACCCCAAAATCCCTGGACATGCTGAGGCTTGTGCCTGTAAGCGTGTATTTCACTGTGTTTCCAAGGTTCTCCAACAGTGGGAACTTGACAGATGATGGAAAAAACAGGTCAGAACTGGCAAACGTGCCCTCCTTTGGAGAAGGGGAGAAGGAATGTGTGCATACAGACAAACATCACGTGCACACAGAGGCATCACGTGCATCAACAGCAGGAGGAAAACAAGGAAAAGTCTGATGGGAAAGGAAGGACAGGAGGCATGAGAGGATAACCAAGGAGCTACCAGGGCTTTCAAGTTACATCGGGGTGCATTAATTGTTGCTTTCTATAATTATGTAATATTTTTATACTATACAGTACAGCAATGCACAGCGCGAGCCAGAACTGCACAGCAGGCAAAACCACTTTGTTCTCCCACACTGACACTAATTTTTATCCATGAACATCCCTGACACAGTCCTGGAACACACACAGATATCTGTGTCAGGTAATGGTACAATGACTGAAGGACATAGCAGCCACAGAGACTACCACACAACCCCTGCAGTCCAGACTGGTTCCACTGGTGAAAAATGCCATTCCCCAGTTCCAGCAACAATTTGTTTTGTCACATACTTTAGACACAACCATGGAAAATTTGATTAAAAGAGAACTGAAGAGATTATCTAGTTCAGTCCTTGCTTTAAAGCTGTAACAACATATTTAACTAATCTGTGTCTTAAAAAAAATCTTACAAAATGTCCCAACCAAACCGCCCAAAACCCATCACCCCTCTGCTAATGGAACTTCTGTAGCTTCCCAACAGCCAATTTATTCCAACATTTCCTTATCCTTCCTCAGAGCAAGTTTTTCCTCCTGTTTAACCTAGTTTTGCTTTGTTCCAGTTTAGATTCATTACATACTGGTTGCAGAGAAAAGCCTATTCTTTTTCTCCTTCAAATTCCACTTCTCTAGACTAAACCACCTCAGTTCTGTCCATCTTTTCCTGGAGGTCCTGTTTGCAAAATCCAGGATCACTCTCACTGTCCTTCCCTGGACTCCAGCCAGTTTGTCCACATCTTTAGGTGCTCAAAACTGGACATGGCACTAAAGCCACATTTTCAGTAGTATTGGGCAGAACCAAAGTGTTATTCCTGTGCCTCACACTAATCCAGTTTGTGGATCCCACTCATGATTCTGGACTGCATGGCACGTTTTTCCAATCCATTTCTCCAGATTTTCAAGGTCTTTTAAAATGGTTTTGACAAAAAAAGAATCCTTTCCTTGTTTGCTGGAGAGGCACCCCTCTGATACAAATTCATACTGTCCTCAAACAATGGCAGAGATCAAACAGAAGCTGTGACTGCCAGATTGGACAACCTGAACACTTCTATATAAATGATAGCTTATAAATATTCAAAAATAGAATCCCCCTTGTGATACTGTACAAGTTTAACAGGGTTCTGAAAAACTTAGAAATACAATAGCACATTAAAATATGCATCAATACTTGAATAGAGATTGTTATTTAAATGTTGATTGTCTTGCTTCAGTTAGTTATTAATTGACTTTTTGCTTATTTTAACTCTCAGTTCCTTTGAAAAACACAACTCCAAGTGAATTTACATCTCACATTCTGAATTATTAGCAGTAAATACTAAATGCTTTGATTGTCTTCATCTATAGGCTCTAATCATGGACAAGTGAATTCAGACATGTTTTCCTTGGCTTTGCCCCAAGGTTCAAAAGTTGGACTTGATGATCTTAGAGATCTTTTCCAATCTCACTGACTCTGTGATTCCAAGACTGACCCCGTTGATGTGACAGAACTATCCCATAAAGGCTAAGCTTGGGAGCTCCTCTGTGAGGGTATAACAAGGGTTCCTTAGCCCCATCTGCCTGCACAGTCTCACAGACACTTGTAGGGCCTTTGTGTCTCTGACACTTCCATTGCACTGTGAAATTGGACAAATGCTGCCCAACAAGTTCAAAACATCTCCAAGTTTGAGCAGAAGGTTGCCCAGTGTAGAGGTTTGTGTGTTCCTTTGCAGCACTGCATACAGGTGCACCCACAGAAAAGGGAGCTGAACCCAGTTCACCCCAGTTTGTGTAAAGGGGTGCTCACAGCACTGGCTTTCCTTCAGCACAGACCTACAAACCCTCCCTTAACATTCTCCACTGCCTGCCTTTTCCCTGCCCTGTTCACACGCTCACTCCTCAGGAGCTGAGCAAAACCCAGCGTCTGCCTCCAGCTCCCCAGCCCACTGCTTACCCATAACAGCCTGCTCTGGAGAGGTGGGGGGAGTCAGGGGCATCCCACAGGTACTGGCAGGATCCTTCACGCTTCCAAGCCCCTGCTGTCCCACATTTATATGGCCTGCAGCACTGGCAGCGTTCTGTGACACGGGGATGTCACTCTGGGAGATGAGAACAAAGGCTGAAGGATACACCATCCTCACACCCCCTGCAGAGAGATGGAAAACCACAAGTCTTAAACACACCTGATAATATCCAGCAACCACAGCTACTTCCACTTGTTTTCAATGTCAATTAGACAAAACTTATTATCTGAAATACAAAGAGCTAAAGAATTTCCATGCTAATACACATCCAGCCCTCTGTAACCAGTACAGAGCTGAAACAAGTAGCTCAATCCAGTGAATAATGGCATGTGGGATACAGGGAGTACAAAAGCTTGAGGCGACAGAACTACTCAGATGTCCCGGTGTCAAGAGAGCTACAAGAGAATATAGGAAAATTATAATGGCTGTTTCTGATTAATTAGATTTTTTTTTTTTTCCAAATCATGAGGAGGAAAAGAATCCTTCAGGCAGAATATTGAAACTTACCAACAATGACTTCGACTGCCACAGGGAAATCGTTGTCATATCCCAGCTCTTCCTCCTCTTTCATGCCTTCCTTTTTCTTCAGCACCATGGGGTAGAAGTACTGCCACTCCTCCATCAGCTTCCGAGTGGCGGGGTCTGACATCTTGTAGGACTGGCCCGTGAGGGTCCCGTTCAACCCGTAAGGACTCACCAGCACTGCAACACAACAAACAGCAGCCCTGAGGGAGCCAGCAGCACTGCAGGACAGCAAACAGCAGTGCCACAGCAGTGCCACAGCCCGGCTGCTCCAGCCATGGGTCAGCAGTGTCTGTCTCCAGCACCTGTGGAATGAAGGATCCACTCCAGGGAAAGGCACTGCAACACCCAGTACAGGTGTGAACCCAAAGCTACAGCACTGCACTGCTCCTGCACAGCCCCTTCTGAGCTAACACAGGAGCCTGAGGCACTTTGGGTTCATCATTTCCACAGTGAATGAATTTGCAGCAATCCCAGTGTAGTGAAACAGCACTCAGGGGTGAGCGCTCATGGAAAGGACAGAGGACAGGAACATTTGAGACTTCTCAGCTTTAAAAAGGAGAGAAAACACACAAAGAAGAGTCACAACAAATAAGGAAAACTACTTGCTTAACAACAGGTATTTCCATTCTGACTCAATTTTGCTTTTAGTTGCATTTGATTTGAGTCATGAATTCAGCTCACTGAAATAAAATGTATGAAGTGCCTGAGCCTCTGTCAATGCTTTACATTTAGACACAAAATGTTTTTCAATAAAGCTTCTATAAATTAACATCTCTATAAATGATCATTTCATGTGTCTCTGGGGGTTTTTTACTCTATCTTGAACTTTACAAAGATTTCTTGCTTTAATTGCTTTGAAATTATAATTTCAGACTGTAGTAAAGACAGCATAACTCAATGACTCAAAATTCTTATGTGTTTTTCTTTTTTTTTTTGTAGAGCATCACATGAAAATTGCATTATGAATTTACTAAGCCATCAACTTAACTCTGTAAAATTCTAATTTCTTACACTGGCAAATAAATAGTCACAGATACTTCAAGTTTTTCATTGTTTCTGCTACATTTTCACACCCACCCACCCCCTGTTTTTAAAATAAAACAGTAAACAGTTGCCAGTGTATGAATGAAAAGCAGTCCTGAACCAGATAAGCTCAGTATTGACATCCACATAGGATTCACAGAGAATCAGAAAATCACATGGGTGCACCGACTTTCTTAGATACTAAGTTTTTTTAAACAAATGTGATTGGTTTGTCTGGCATGTGATGCTAACAACAGTGTGAATGGATAGGAAGCTCTGGAGAATCCCTGTGTGGTTTCTGTGGTTCGTGTCCCCTCAGCTCGGTACCTTGGAAGGGCGAGGGGGAGGACTGGGCCATGTGGATGTGCTCCTCGGTGATCAGGTAGATGGGCTGGTGCTGCGCGATCTCCACGCTCGTGCACACGTTGCTCTCCCCGTGCAGGAAGAACGTGAAGGCACACGACAAGTGCTCGCTGTGGGAGAGGGGAGACAAAAGGAGACATTTATCTCTGTTCAGAAATTCGGAAATTCAGAGCCTTGCAGGCCAAGCACATACCCCCGTCCTGTCCTGAGGCTCACTGCCTGGCTGATAATCATGTGACAGAGGGATCTGCCACCAGACAAATAACTGACAATATTGGCAACTATCTCACAGATGTGTTTTCCTACTTCTTTTAATCGACAGATTCATTACAAGTAAATGGGATTTTAACCAGGATTCAAGCAGTAAAAATAGGCGTTTTCAGAAATTCTTCAAAGTTCACCCCACAACAAGGTCCAGCTGAAAAGGAATAACAAGGGAATAGGAAAGATGTTTGCCTAACACCTCATGAGAATCTTGATTAAAAAATATAAAAGCATGTGAATATTACAGAAAGTTGGCAGCAACCTAGAGTGAACTGTGGATTTACTACTGCTGACCAAACTCAGTTTGAAATGAATGGTACTGAAAATATTTTCACTTTATTCTACCCATGGAGTGACTCCCATCACAGCTAACTATTTGCTTAAATATTCCTTGCTACAAGCCACAAGAAAAAAATAAAACAAAGCACATTTCATGTTTTTATCATCATTTTAATCAACTAACAATGTACAGAGCTGCAGTAAGTGTGCAGAGATTTTCCTGTCCAGTTCAAGAGCTGTGCACAGCTTTATGGGTGTTGGCTTTGGCACTGGGCCAGCCCTAACAGGACCTGATTCAGACACAGCTCTCGCTGCCTGCACCAAGGAAAAACCAGAGGTAACTCCAACCACTTCACTTCAGTGCTGAACTCAACCAACTGCTCTGCTGCTGCTGCTTCCAGCTGTTCCTAAACAAAGGCACTGCTGGTCTAGAACAGGGAGCTGCTCTAATCTCACTAAATCTCTGAATGATTCCACACATAGGGCAGAATAACTTGTCATCCTGTACCCCAAGATACTCTTCTGTGAGCCTCAAATCCTACCACAAAAAGAGACCAGAAGAAAAAGTTCAGCTGAGAAAAATCTGGAGAGAAAAGGTTACTGGAATGACAGGTAATGCCTATACTTCCCTGGTGCTGCCATCCACGAGTCTGAAGTACTTTGTAACAATAATTCCACTAAATAAAAGGTTTCATTATGTTTCAATTTTCACAAAGGAAAGGAATTTCACTATCCTCAGTGTTGAAGAAGTAAATTGATCATTTAGTTACATGTGGGGGAAGGGAGGGAATAGGACATGGGACAAAATGGGTCAGACTCTAGGTATTTCTATCCTGCCCCAAGAAGAGGAGCAAATCAATTAATGTAATAAAACCCCTGAACAATGGATTTCTGCACATACAAGAAATATAAAATTACAGCAAAGTCCAATTATTTAATCAAAGCTCATTAGTTTTCTTACACAGGGTGAACACCTTTAATATAAAGAAGGTTTTAATAAATAAAACGCCCATGAGAAATCTGGTATAAGAGCAAGTGAGGATAATGTCTGCAGAGAGCTCACGGGCAGCAGGTCAGCATTTCCAAAGCAGAGAGCAAAGCTGTTTGCAAAGCAGTGATTTCCAACTCCTGCCTTCAGGATACTACACAGAAACACTCCAGATTCTGCAAGCTTCCTACAGGATTTGACTGTGGGTGTTGCTGGGCTGCTATTGAACTGGGAAAAAAATGGGACATCCAGGGACCCTTTCAAGTGTCTTGCAAAGTGGTCTGGCATGAACAAATGTGCAATCTTATGCAACACTCACAGCTACCCATAAACACTGTGAGGATAAGGAACACACCAAATCACACCTTCAAACACAGAAGTTTTGTTTGTTTTTGGAAGGAAGGCAGTGCATGCCATGAACTTTCAACTGAGAATCACCTAACACCAGAATTAGTAATTAAGATCAGAAAACTAGATAGCTTCAGACTAAGAGTATAGAAAACCAATTACTGGGGGGAAGGTATACAGATACAGTATCAGCCCGTTTCTCTTCCCTGAATGCCAGATTAAGGAATAACAGTAATGAATGTTACTGCTCACATCCAGCAATAAGGACTTCATCAGTGAAAGATGGAACATTTCTAACACTGGATCCAAATTAAATCAAGTGCAGCTCTAGGAAGAGAACCACAAAGCTCGGTCAGTCCAGCAGTGCTTTCCTCCAGCCCAGAGCTGGTGGAGCTGCTGGCACAAGCCCCTCTGCCCCATAGGTCTGACTCCAGCCAGAGCCTGTGTCCTGCTGCCCTCCCTGGCTCCCCCCAGCTTTGCCCCAGCTTTGCCAGGGAAGAGGCACCGACACACAAGTTAAGCTCCCTCTGGTGCCAGTCATTGCCATAAGCTCAGCTTTCAAGACCAAAAATAACAAAGATCAAGGCCTGGGGACTTCCTGCAGCCCCCACCAGCTCCTGGCAGGCCCCGGGTGAAAGGTTTCCTTCAGTAACAAACCAGAATTTGATCTGAGCACACGCTGCTGGGCTGTGTCCCACTCTGGCATGTGCTCCCAGCCTCCTGACATTCCTGTCTGCAGTACAGCTCACACCATTCCTGAAATACCAGCCCCAAGAAATCACTCTGGCTACAAATGGGAGCCAGATCCTGGAATAACAGCCAAGTGGAGAAACCTCACCCAGCTCCAAGCAGGCAGCCCTTCCCACAGCCCCAGCACAGGGCTTTACCTGATCCACCACTGAGCTCCCCTGTACATCCAACCTATCCACATCACATAAAGCTCCAAAACACACTAATGCTTCAGGTCCTCACTAGAGTCTTCCAACATTATCAATACCCAGCTTTCCTACCAGATCCACTACTCTGCACCAACAAAAAGCTGAACACAAAATGCAAATCAGACCAGGGTTCCTAAAAATATTCAGCACCATGTTCAGACTGATCCTTTATTTTATTTACATTTATTTCAACCCAGTTCAAAAACTGAAGCTGACAGGCTTTTGAGAAGCTGCTCCACTATCTCTGAAGGTTTTTAAACATCCTCATTCCTGTACTCTTTCTGATCAGATGATAGAACTCTCAGAAACTACAGAAAGGCACATGAAATGGCTTCTGAAGTATCTCCCTGCTCCCCAAAGCCTGTTGGAACACCTCGTGCTGCCAGCTCAGGACAAGTACAATCACACAAATGTTGCTAATTGTGCACAGCTGTGCTGTACATTCACTTTGCACACATTAATGAATTACACCAGGAACTAAGGGCACTCAGAGGCATGGTTTGAGTCAATGCTCCTACCCAGAGGCGAGGGAGAAGGACAAAAGTGTGGCAGTAAGGTGACATCCTGAGCAAGCCACCAGCCATTCCTGATCCTAACGGGGGAATACAGCATGCCATATATTCCCTACAAAAATTCCAAATCAGAAACCTGAACCAGACCGAAGCATCCAACACATCAGAAAAGGAAGCTGGGGGCATTTCAAATTATTTATGCCTTGGGTGTGGTGTAAAGTGAAAATGCTCAGCCACGTGCCCATGAATTTAGCTTGAAATATATTTCAGCTGGATTAATTCAGCATTAACCCTATTAGGATTTACCCTACCAGTTAAGAGTCTGAGGTTTGAATTTCTTCCTTTTCTGGCTTTTTTCAGGCATACAACCAGTGCCACCACAGACAGCGGCAGCTGCAGCAGTTTTCCATGGGAAACTTACAACACAAACTTAAGCAAGACCTCTTCTTTTCATCCTATTTTATAAAAATTATTTTAAAGAGTATAAATCTGTAACAGTACTCCGGTCACACTACGCAGGAACTCTTTCACAGGTACTTTTTCAGAAGCCTTCCTTTGCTTTCCAGGTGCCTGACAGCTGCCTTGGTTAGGATGTCATCTCCCCCAGTGGAAGGTAGAGAACATATACAGAATATATGTTATTTCCAACTCTGGCTGCACTAAGGCTGAGGTGGGAAAAATGCTGAGCACTGTGGCCTTCAGCCAGCAGAACACTTTGGCACACACCTTCAACAATATTTCCACTACATTCACTGAGACCTATGTGCTAAAATTAAAACAACTGCTTAAATAAAAGGCATCTATTAACAGAAATACAGAGAAATAGCAATGTCACGTAACCTTCTGTAACAAAAGATCTGTGTCCTTTTAACTATTGCAGGTATTTTTTTCTCCACAGCACAGAAAAATCCACCCTTCACTTTGGCACCTAATCACCTGCAGCTGACATTAACTGTCTTTCAGGTAGTTCCTCTGGGATTTCAATTACCTTAAATAACTTTTGAGATGCCTAAAAATGTAGCTGAATACCTTGGCAATGTCATATTTAGGACTTCCCATAATCTTTATGAAAGCCAATTCCTCAGTTACTATATATGACTTAAAGAAAACAACTTTACATTAAATTTACTTACATATAAAAATCAGATGAGGATTATGAAAACCTGACTATGCTTAAACTCCACAACACTGGCAGAGAAAGGAGAACAACTGACGGATTCAGGTGTTGTTTTCATTTGTTGGGAGCTTTAGATAAATACCCAGTGGAACCTGTGCTATTCTGCATTCAAACTGTACATGAAAAGAATGCCAAATACTGCAATTCCTAGCAGAGTTTGGAATGTATGTACTAATGTACATCCTTGTATAAAGTCAAACTGCACCCCACAGATTTCAAAATACACCACAAATGTGGAAATCAAAGCTGCCAGGAACAATTACTTTGGGATTTGAGGAAGAAGATGCTACAAAAAACCTTAATTGAACACAACTGAGTTTTCTCCTTATTAGAGGGATATTAAAACAATAGTTTTATGGTATGAATGTTGTCATTATTATTTTAAGGACTTGAAACCATTCCCTGAAAACCCCTTGCTGCCATGCAGTGCACAGTGTCTAAGCTTGCTTTATCCCAAACACTCAAACCCTTTTACACACCTGGAAAGTGCAGTTGGGAGCCAGATGCCAGGACTGACACTAAAGGTTCCTTAGAAAAACACAGTGAAAATTTAAGAATCCTATATTTGTACATATGAGTCCTATTTTTAGAACAATTTCAGGGCTGAACACTTTTTAAATACTGACTTCTCCACAGAGGAGCTCGAGCTCCCATCCCCTGCCCTCCAGGCTGCTGGCAGCCTCTTGTTTCTCCTTTACTTCATAAGCAATTGTCCATAAAGCCACTGACTGTGTACAATTAATTATATTTTATGACCAATAAATTGTATGGCTGCTCTAATTCTCCTCAAAATTAAGGTTGGGATCTGAAAGCCCTCAAGTCGCAGTTACCCCAAAATAGCTTCATCAAGCCTGATGTCAGAAAAGAGGCAGCAGCAAAGGCACAGCATTAGGAAAACAGGCAAATCACTTGTTTGATGTGGACTACAAAAAAGAGGGCATGGAAAGGCAAACTTGAAACAGAAGAGTAAGTGAGAGCAAATGAAATAATTTCCTTTAAAGTCGCTAAAGCAACAGGACAGGAGCAGGTCACAGTGGGGTCTGGGCAGGAGGTGGCAGCACCTGGACACCCCTACAGTCAGTAACACTCCAACCCCCCAGTGAATTAACAGTCCAGTATGAAAATCACCTCTTCTTAAGTAGTCTGGAAATAAATATCCCCAGAGAAGCTGAATTTGAACAAGCTGCCACAAAGGGAAGAGAAGAAAGGCTGCCTGCTTTGATGTTAGAGAAGGCAGAGCCGCAGTTCCAGGGCAGAGCGGCCTTAAAGGTGCCAGTGCCCAGTTAAGGCACTGCCCTTAGCCGAGGGCAGTGATGCACTCCCAGAGGGCCCAGATCCCCCAGGACACACCAGGGCCCAGGCGGGAACTCCAGGGCCCCGCCAGGCCGCTGTGTTAGCAGAGAAAGCTTCCTCACATACACCAGGAGGGCAGAGGAGCACCTGGAGCAGCAACCAAAAAAGGCCAGGCCATTTTCTGGCCCTTAGGGGAAATGGCACGTTCAAAACCACAACTAAACCTAGAAGGAAAGCATTTCCAGGCAGGAGACAATTCCAGAGTTTTCTGGACACCACAGCCTGCCGACAGCACACAGCCCCCATTTCTGCACCAGGCATGGGACCCCCACAGCCGGGTTCTCCCCACTCTGGCCCCAGACACAGATCCACCCTGAAATATGGAAACACCAACCTGGAGCCTGCTGGGTGCTCTGTCCCTCTCCACATCAGTCCCTGGGAAGCAAGGACCCCCTGCCCCACTGGACCCAGCACTCTGTGTGCTGGAGCCAGAGCAGGGCTGAGGGCTGTACTGCCCTGCAGCTGGAGCTTGTCCCAAGGCTAACAAACTGAACCCAGGTGGGCCAATTATTTCACTGTACCACAGCACCTGAAACAACTTCTCTTCAGGTGAACACACTGCTGGCTCACGAACACGGGAAACTGATGCCTGGTTACACATCTCTGCCCAAAGCCACTAATTTTTGTATGGCACAGAGTAAGAATGGGGGAGGCCAAGCTGCAGATTAAATCATATTGCTTTGGCAATGACTCCTTGTCTCTTGATTTTGTTATCTCTTTCTCTTCATCAACTCAAAGAAATAAAAATAAGAGGGGTGAAGAGAACATCAGTTCCCAGAACTACCAGGTCCTTAATAATGGTATCTATAAGTCCATATGTTGTGTCACATATTCTATTGGATTTTTTTTAAATGTATGAGATGCACACACAGAAACTTTGTATACATATTAATTGCCTTTAATGTTTTTCCAGTGGTGAAGTAAAGCACTAAGATAAGAGTTTCACAATGCAGCAAGCACTTAGATAACATTATCTAAACACTTGCTATGTTACAGACTTACTATCTCATCACTGCCTCAGTTGTCACCAGCACAGCCCTTGCCAAGGCCAACACAGCCTCACCACGGGGATTCCCTCCCGGATCCCGGATCCCATCCTTCCCTGTATAATGTATGCACGGGGTGAGCCGCCAGCCTGGGGGACGGGGGGGTTATTCCTGCAATGGATCCATCCATCTGCAGGGTGACAGGGTAGGCACAGCAGCACCTGCACAGGTCCAGGGGAATGCTGCACATCCCATCAGCCCATTCCGAGCAGCAATTCCACTGCAGGATCAGTAGGAACAAGACCCATATCAGGTCTGTGCTGGAGGCAAGGTCACAGCCAGCCTCTGTAACCTTCAACAGGAACATGGGACAAACTGCTCCCGTTTCCTGCCCTGGCTTATCCTGATGTTGCAGGCTGGGAGAGCTCTGTGTTTGGGTTTTTGGAGATGGACTGGACTGTTTACATACAGCTCAGCAGAACAGGCTTGGCTGTGAGGAAATGATGCAGTGACAGTGCTCCTGCTGAGGAGGAGTTTGCACTGCAGGGAAGCAGAACTTTGCCCCACGGTGCCTGCAGGGAGGAACAGGTTCTGCAGCACAGCCATCCCATGCTCGCCCTGGAAACTACACATGGAAATAAGCATATTCTTACAGTGTAGTGAAGCAGTGTTTAATATTTGGTTCTGGTTTTATTAATGGATAATTTAAATGTATAACGAGATCCTCCAGTGTACTGGCACTGAGAGATTCCCTTCCATGTACAACTGGAGTAGTTTTATTCCTGTGATCCTCAGTGAAGTACTACACCATAATAGATGAAAATCTCCCATAAATATTCACAATAATCCCTTATTTTTCTATATCAAGTAAGTTTTGGGTGTTGAACACGGAAGTTTATTGATTTATTATTAGCTGCACATGTGCATAAAATGTGACTTGTCAAAATAAGCTGGTTTAAAATTGTTTCCCACAGTTTTTAAGATGAACAGCAGTCATTCCCAGACTGTTGATGGTTACTGAAGAAATAATCCAAAATAGCACCCTGAATAACTAAATCAGGCAGCAGGGCTGCCACAACCACTGCAATGTATTTCTTTTCTCTACATTCAGGGCCAAACGCTGCTCTTGATATCAGTTAATCCCAAAGGCAACATGAAGCAAGAAGGAAGGCAGGTCCCTGGATCAAGGATAGCATTTCTCTTCATCCCATATCCGCAGAAATATGGGACAATGACAGATGGCACAGAAGGTTGGTCAGTACATCTGCCAATATGGAAATAAACCAGTGAAGTCAGAGTACAGCAATGCAGGATTTTGGTTTTCATGCTGAAAGCTCAACCCATTCGAAAGAACTGTGCAGGATTGCTGCTCTGGAAAGGGGCTGTGATCCATCTCCAGTGGGATTGTCACTGGCAGATCCAACCACAGCAGTCCACCAGTGCTGCTCAGCAGGTGAGGAGCATGTGCGCCCTCCCACCAACACTCCAGGGTTAGGAACAGCTAAGGCATGGCAGCTTAGAAAAATCCTGCCTGCAGTAGGTGAACAGAGGTTGTAGGGTAGATAAACAGAGCAGACCAACAGAGGCAGTTTCCCTGCAGCAGAAATTCAGATCACTTAAAATTTTATGTGCTAAATTATCTTTCCTAACTAAAATCTGATTTTTACTAAATCTAATCAATGCCAGATAAAGCTGGCCAAACCCAAAGGGTCCCCTGGATCTCTGAAATAAAATTCCTGCAGTGAAATCCCGGTGAACATTCCTCCCTTGGCAGAGGGATGGTGAGCGATGCAGTCAGCACTGTACGACACCGTGTAGCTCGAGGCACTGAGGATTACTGAGTCCATTATTTGTTACATTTGTGCTACACTTCAGAGCAGCGCTGATTTAGAACTACAACTATTTTGAATTATTTAAGATGTCAGTACCAAAAAGTGATTCTGCAAGTTTATTGCATTCATTATGAATTAAAATTCATTGTGATGAGACACTGGATCCTGCCCTATTTAGAAAACAGAGAAGATGTTGTGACCATATTTTTACTGTAATACAGACCATAGACTTTAAAATACAATATAAATGCATACCAAAAAAGAAACATGGAGGTTATTAAAGTTACTTTCAGGTTAATGCCAAAACAAACAGGTATTTTTCACTGGAAATTCTGAGCTTTTTAAGATATATGTCCTTAAAAATCAGGAACTTGCTTATATCGGTAGCAGCACTACCAGGTATTCTAAAAACAATAGTACCAGCTGGTGAAAACTACAAAATGGATTATAATTAACTAGAAGATTGTCAGAATGGATGCAATATTTTTTGCTTTAGCATACTCAAAATACCAACACATCAGGAAAAATTGCACATAAAGCTTCTAAAATCCCTGCTGTTATCACCCTCCTGCCATCTCTCTTTCTGTCTGAAGCACTGTGTTTCCACACAGGGTCTGAAACGGGTCCTTTGGAAAATCCATTTCCATAAAAGATCTGATACTCTTTCAAACAGGAATGCAGGCAGATAAGCTCATATATTCAGTGTGCCCCATCACTTATTCATGGCACATGAATAAGTTACATGTTAGTTACATGTGGAATCTCCCCAAAAGCCCTCTTTTTGTGCTGTTAGTCTCAGCATTTCTTAAATACCATCCGGGCCTCAGAACTGTCATGAGCAGTTGTGCTCTGGAGATCAGGACTGAAAAAAACCCCTTTGGAATATTAATAACCCCAAACTCCAGCACGAGCCTGACGAGCTCTGATGGAGGTTCGCCAACCAACTACTGCTATTTTTTTCCAGCCTAAGGCATAAACTGACCTTTCCTTAACAGCTCGGCCCTGCAAAGTTTAAATGCTGGGTTCCCTGAAATGGAAGCTTTCTGTGGCAGTGTTATCCCAGATAACACAGCTATCAGTTACTCTGGCTCACAGCTCCAGCTGTATGGCTGACTGGCACAGTCAAAATGATTTGTCTGGGGGTCACAGACCCAAACAGAGCTGAAGCTTTGGAAAAAGGCTTCCCTCTAAAGTGGGGAAAAATATTATCCTTTCTATTAAGGATATTTTTCTATTATTTTCTATTTCTAAGATTTGTGTTGCACACCAGCCATCAGTGGGCAATCGACTTTATCCAAACGAAGTCAGCCCAGTTTTCAGTCTCACACCCGAACTGCAGTGGTTGTGTGTGAAGTCAGTGACAAAATCATGTTCAGCAGAGAAACAAAAAGGGTATTTAAGACTCAGGTATGGGGGAGTATCGAACCACATTTACATTGGGAACTTCATTGTCATAAATTAATGCTGCTCTAGGAGTAAAGCCACAAGTCATTAGTGATCCCTCAGTAATTGCTTTAGACAATTCCTTATTTTAAGATGTCCTTGTAGCACAGTTTCACTCAACGCCACAGCTGAATTTGTCACCTTTGCTCTGTGTTCTACTGGATTCAAAACTGCACATTAAAGAAAAGTATCAACATGGGATAACACAGAAATTTATTTGTAAAAACTTATCAAAAATTACCTAAATTCTGTCTTGATTTATGTCACAACTAGCTCTGAAAGCTAGAAATTGAATGCATCTGATAATCTGTTTTGGCTTGAAATGGCTTTGGTCTCAACAGGCATTTGTGAGACATGATTACTCTAAAAACCACTGGAACCTGAATGAGCACTGTGACGTGGGTGAGCATTGCTGTGCGTGGTTATAGGGCTGCTCTGTTATTGTGTGTGTGAGTCTGAAAGGTCACAGTGGTTGTTTACGTAACACACGTGGTGTTCTCACAAATAACAGCTCTGAGCTCCCAGGAACCAAACATTCCCTCACGTGGGAACACCGAGCTGGAACAACCACCCAGTGCTGTGCAAACCAGCCAAGGGAGACCTAAAACAATTAAAAACATGGGAACAAAACCAGCTGTCAATGTTCTACAAAAACCCTGACTGGCAGCTGTGAGGACAAGGGGAAATAGCACATGAACATCAGATCATTCTCAGACTGCTCACAGCATGGAGAAGAAAGTGAAGCAGCCACTGCCACTTACTCCTGCTTGGTTAAATTAGGGAGGGGTTGTGTGCAGCTTTAAAATTTTATCCAAAGTCTTGCAAGATAATCAGATAATTCTACACAAATCCTAAAAATGGAGCTCAAAAATAATGAAAACTAAAATCTCAAAGATGTGTTTCTTATAACCAAAGAACCTAATTTCCCCCCAAGCAGCCAGCCTTCTCTCCCTGCTCTGTGAGTAAGTTAAGCAGCACGGGCATGGTAACCCAGTGCACAGTAATTCACACGTTAACAGACACACAATTCATTTCTCTCTCGCAATTTAAATTCCTGCAGTCTCAGTCACAGGGATGCTCTCCAGACGTGCACACAGGCTCTGGCACCACAGGCAGCAGCCAGAGCCCGAGCAGGGCGCGTCCTTTCCACGTCTGAGCCACACAAATAGAGGCCAGCCCCTGAGAGGCTCCTCCTCTGCTCTGCAAGGCCGGCACTGCCTTGTTTCTGCTGCCTGCTAATGTAGGTTAATGCACCCTTCTCCCCTTCGCCCCACGGAGGCTGAGTGCTATTATCCAAAGCAGCATTATATCAGATTAAGGCCATCCAGAAAGGAGATTCCTGGAAAAAAACCAGCAAACCCAAGGGGAAGAAAGGCCATACGTCCATTTCTTGTTGTCATTGAGTTCACTCATGAAGTTAAATTTATCGGTTTCATTCACAAAGCAAGTACATCAGCAGGGGGAACTCTGGTTACCCAGTTTGTTCAACACAGAAATAACACGAAAAATATTGTTCTCAAAATCTCAAAACTATTAATGCAGTTTTGATTTGTGCTGCTTACTGCTCCTCAAGGGAAAAGGAGAAGTAAAGCATCATATTGCGAGTTTTATGTCACAGATTCACACAGCCTTAAAAAGGAATTCAGACTCTCCAGGTATTAAATCCCTGTACCCACTTTCAGTGTGAGCAAAGTTTAGTTTTTCTGGCAGGAGAACACCAGCACTGGAAGCTCTCCAGTGAGGAGCAGCCGTGCTCTCAGAATGTGGGAGCTGGGGACCTTCTGACCCTCTCACATCCATTTAAAAGTGGCAACTGGAAAAGGATTTGTAAGTGCTGCAAGACTTGATCCCGCTCTAAGTTCATTTCTTCCCACAAACCAAATCTTCTGATATCTTTACATGATTATAAACCTATAACAATAACCCAGCATTTTCAATTACAGAACACGAAGAGAGATGAATCCTGATGGAGAGCTTTGATATTCCTAGGACTTGCAGCTGAACTCTTAAATGTGGCAGGACAACAGCACTACTGCAAAATGAAAGAAAATAATGTTCAACTATACCTTGATAAAATTAAACAAAAAGCCAAAACCCAACGCATAAAATACCCCCCAAAATGACAAAGCAAAGCCAAGTGCCTAAATCTCTGCACATCTCCTCGCACAGCACACTGTGTTCAAGCACCAAGGACCAAGCATAAAATGTCCTTCACACTTCTACTGAGGGCCACAAGGTTTAATGAGCTACACAGGACTGAGACAAAGTTTTAAGAGACCTGAACCTCATTTTACAGCACGGTCTCAGAGAAAATTTGTTCTCCTTTGCTGAACGGTGTGTAAAAGAGCCTGCAAAAGCTGTAAACACCTCCTAATACACACTGAAATTCATGCTGTAAGCCTGCTGCCAGCTGTCCTTTAGGAGGATGGCTGCACAAAATTATTTCACATGCGTCCATTATGCAGCATGATCACAATTAATGGAATAAATTTTGTGATTCAAAACAAATTAAGCAACATGTAGAAAATTCTAAAACCATGAAAAATGCATTAATTTATTCATTGCCATGCATTTGTGATCTTTCCACTTTCGGAGTACAGTTTAATTGACTAGTTTAGAGACCAATTAATCCCTTTACATTTAAGTCAATCACTGAATCCTCTCCAAATAATTTAGTTCCTACATGCTGCCTCCCATTTGATGTCCCTGGAGAGTGACTGCAGTTGAAACAGGTGGCACACAAATCACATTTAGGAATGGAGAAAGAACGGCACTAGCAGGGATATGAAGCATTAAAGATGCACGATTCAGTTAACCACGTTCACTCTGATCTCCACTACTCCAGCTCCCAGTCATGTCCCGAAAGTTTGGGGGGTTTTAAATTACAATTGCAGGTCACATAATTATTTTAATTTTCGTTAGTTTCTAGTCCTCACCTACCTACTGCTCTTCTCTTCATTTCTTTGCAAGGCACGTGGAAATAATTCAGTGTCAAAGACAGGGAGAGGCGTGTTTGTCACCAAGGAAATCATTCCTCAGGAGGGGAACAGACGTATTGGACACCAAACCAGTAACCTTCAGCAACACAATCTTAAGAGGACAGAAAAATCCAAACATACTGAGTTTTTTTGCCCATTAAAACCACTGACAATCTCACCAGTATTGGAATGGGACACGACATTTTATTTTCCCACAAAATAGCACCTTAAAATGTATCAGAATGAATGCAGGATTTCTCTATTTAAACAATACAGTAAATCTGAAAATGAGCCAAGGAGTTCACCCCTTCTATAAGCTGCTCAGTCAAGCAAAAAGCTTGAAAAGAAAAATTATTTCAAATAAGCTAAAAACAGCTCCTGAAACCACATGAGGCTCAAGTAGAAAATAGAGGAAAGTATTATTTTTGTACATCAGTCCGGATTGTTGGATTTTAAACATTTACACAGACACAGGATAAACAAGTTATCTGAAACCTAAAGAAAGTATGTTCCAAGAACACCAGTCAAGAAAAATCATGAGAAGGAAAAACAATTATTCTCATATCAAATGCAAGATTTCATGTTTTCATTTCCAGCAAGTAATCTTATAATATAAATTATTTTCTTCCTGGTTTTCCTCTTGAATTAAGAACAAGTTTCTGTCTGAAAATGAAAAGAAAAAAACCCAACCCCACCACTGCAGAAAAACATTTCTGCAGTGAGAAGTGTTTTATAGAAATGCCTGAAATACCAATTCAGTGTCTTGGCAGGACTGAAACTCCACCCGGTGCTGCCGAGTGAGCGAACCACACAGAGCTCTGGTGAGCAGCACCCACCTGCCCTGGGACACTGACACAGAGTGACCCCTGGAGAAAGGGAAACCAGGATCTTTATCCATCCTCGAAACCAGGATCTTTATCCATTCTCCACCTCGAGCAGTGCCCGATTTCTCTGTTCTGAGAGCTCTGTGCAAGCCCTCAGTGAGCTCAGCCCCTGTGAGCCCAGTGCCTGTGCCCCAGCCTGTGCTGCCATCCCGAGTGCTGACTCAGGATCTCTGCCAGGCCAAACAATTCCTGAGCTGCAGCCATGGCTTTGTGCTGAATTCTCACCCACGGACAGCAACGAAATGCCTCAAACCTTCAGGCTTCTTCTGTGGTGCTGCCTGTCGTGGTGGCACAGGTTTGTTTGCTGCTCAGAATGACTCCAACCCAAACATGGAAACAAAACTAAAGAAATTGCTCTAAAAGCTGGATCAGCCTATGAATTACCAGGCAGAAATGACACTGCTCTGCCATATGTACACAGCTCTCCACATGTGGAATGCTGAGCACTGTGCACAGTGCAAACCCACAGAGCAGTGAGGAAAAAAGGTGCAGTTTGCCCTGATCTTCCAGCCAGCCTCAGCAGAGCCAGCACTGGAAGGGAACAGAACCACAAGGAAAAGCTGAGCTCCATGAACTCAGCTGTTAAAAGGTAAAGCAGCCATGCTTACATGGACTCCACAGTGTTCAAACAGTACAAGTTCACAAAACTTCTCTGACAACCCCTAAAACTTCATTATTTCTAATAGGTCACTGAGATTTGGCAGGATTTTCCTCAAGGTCAGAGATATTCTCTTCATGCTTTCAATTAAATACTGTTAAATTCTGACTGAATTATAGCATGAAGGAAAAGTAAATAACCAGTTCCCAGTTCTGGTTCTTCCTCCCCCAACCTGGTCATTTGACAAGCTGCCAAAATTTCTGAACGTTCAAACTCCAGTGTGTGCTACAGCTATGACTGTTACCATCCCATTCCTGAAGGTTCCAGGAACAGAGAAAACCCTGAGTTACCAGTGAACGTGGGAGAAGGGAAATGAGTTAGACTGAAATCACAGTGATACCCCTCAGTGTAGTCTGCAGCTTCAGGATCCCAGTTCTTCCTGTCTAGCCCAGAGAAACTGTCTCACACTATAATTAATAAATGGAACCACAAGAAAAGGAGCTGTACACCCATTTCCTCTCCTCTCATTTTTTAACATCGGCAAGAGTCTCTGATGGCTCTTCAAATGTTGGTCTCTGTGTTAGCACATCCTCCTCCCTGCTGGGGACAACTGTGCAGCCTCACCCCATCCTCAGTGTGCTCCCCAGAGAGATCTACCAGCCCTGAGCCGTCAGCATCCACCTCTGCTCCAAAGGGAAGACAGCTGAGAGCAGAAAACAGAAATTTCTTGGTAGCACTGAATTGCTCTTTTTTCACCCCAGGCACCTGGAGACAGGCAGTCTTCACAATATTGTGTTTACCTGGCCTGTGAAAGGGGAGGTGGCTCCCTTTTGAAAATATTCTGGTAAATGGTGGGGCTGCTCACCAGCCTGATCTCTATCAGGAAACACGAGCAGGTTTTTGGAGGTGTGAGCACAATAGGCTGCATCATCTCAGCACTGCTCCCACAGAGATGGCAGGCCTCTGTACACAGGCCTGGACCAGGCTCCCTTGTTTCAGCACCATCAGCTGCTGCAGGAGATGCACTGACAGCTCCAGAAAAAAGGACTTGTAATGCACAAGAGCAGAGAGGAAAGTCAGAGTGAAGGTTATTTATAGTGCGTGGGCTTTTGTGTGGAATAGGTTGGAAAAGCTAAGATTGAAGACAAGTGAAGTAAAGAACATGCAAATTATGTCACTTTTTCCTCAGTACCCAGGCTGCCCACCCAATCTACCCATCAGCAAAACAAAAGCCTTCTTTGTTGATGCTCAGTGACCTATTCAAAAATCCCAGTGTAAAATGAGATGTTTCAGGTGCTGCAGAAGGTCTTGAGAAGAAGAGATATCATTATTTACTGATGGCAATGGTTACATCACACAAAAAGGTACCACCGAGATCCTTTATTCTGACTGAAAAACTTCCCTGACCTCACAATGCCATTGCCTGTCCTGGAAATGGCAGAACTGGCCGAGGGACACGTCCTCATCAAGAGAATGGCAGAAAGGTCAAGGCCACACTTGCATTTCATTCTAGAATTGAAGTCTAACATACAGGAGGGAATTGTTCCCCCAAAATGCACAGATTTATTAGAACAGCAAACTTCAAAATGGCCAAAATACAACAAGAACGCTTAAAAGTGCTACAAACATCACTCTGAAAGGAAAGAGTATTTTCTTAGCACTGATTTGCTTTTAAATTATTTTTAAAGGAATTAATCAGAAAGAGAAGATTCTCTTAGTAGTCCATCTGAGAAAAAAATTCTGAATGGATCTGACATTTTTGGGCAGGCAGAAAACACGAACTGTAAAATAGGCTACCGAGTTAAGGAGACACAGAACAAAGGAAAATATTGAGCTTGTAAAATATGTTTCTTTTTAGAGGGAGGAAAACCAAGATCCTTATCCCAGAAAGCAGAGTACAGCAGTTTTGTTTGTGGGGGTTTGCTGTGTTTGGGGTTTTTTGAGGTATAGATACCGTGACTGTAGATTCAGAGTAAGTCAAGTGTTTGCTGCAAAGAAAATCACAGGAGTGCTTTACATGCAAGAGCAGGGAACGTGTCAGGAGCTAGAAAAGATCTGCTGCATTCCTGCTGGGAGCTCTGCTTGTTCCACACACCGTTCCTACAGTTATGTCTTACTTTGTTACTCCTCAAAGAACAGACTGCAGAAAGCACATCCCTGGGAACTTCACCTTCCTCCTTGGCAGAGGAGACAAAATAAACAATCCCCTGTAGCACCTCTTGTGTCACTGATGGAATTGCCTGTTTGTATTTTAAACAGCACTGGCATAACAGAAATTAAAACTGCTCTTAAATAACAGTGTACTCCAGTAAGCCCATCAACAGTGTAAACAAAAGGTTTTGAATGTCTTAAATCAATATTTAGCAATGAAATACTTTTCACATACCTACACAGGGCAGAGAAATGCCACTTCCAACTATCAGTACTTTGCAACTTCCTATATCCTGCAATAAATCCACATAATGGAAGCATGAGGAGAGATACTACTGCTCCTGGATGAGAGAAGCTGGAGACAAATCAGTTCAAAGAAAGCGCCTGAACAACCAGCTTAAGAAATGTTTTCTAAGAAACAACATATCCTGTTTCAGCAAAGAAAAAAAATGAAGGTTCTGCCATTATTCTACATCCAACAAAATGACTGCAACTTAGGAGTGAAAAGGGTGAAACAAATACAAGACTCTAGAATTTCTCATTACGTTAAAATGCTACAGTAAGCGATGAAGCAAAATACCCAAATGGAAGAAAAAGTTTTCCCGTTCCTTCTCATCCTATCAGCTTCAAGGACAAAATCCAAAGGGAGATGTAGGCAATCACTCTTCAGCTACATCCATGCAGTTACATTCCTGTAGTTTAGCTGCACCAAGCAGAGATAACAGCACTGGTGTAGGAAACTCTTTAGGACGTGGCAAGCACTGCAGACAGGAACACAGACAGGCAATAAACAGCTTCACACGGGGCTCTGCTTCAGCCTGATGCCCACTGCAGCACTGGCTGGCATCGCTGAGCAGCTGGCAGGACACGGGTGTCACCTATCAGGTGTCCCTGTTCTTGGCACTTAGGGGAGCCTTAAAGATTGGCCCAACCCAACAAATAGATAAAAATCTGTTTCTTCATTAGTTTTCACTGGAGCTCCACGAGAGAACTGGACTCCACAAGAGTCAAATTCCTGCCCATGGAAGAGAAAAGGCTGAATACATGAATGAATGAACTCAAAGAATTTCTGCAAAAACAGAGGATTGGCACTCTAATGAGAGAAATGAGAGCCTTGAAGGGCAGGCTGGATGATTAAAAGACTGCAGCAGGGAAAATAAATTGATTTATATTCTCATCTCATCAGTGTAACTTCTGGTCAAACACAACCACTTAGACTTAAGCACACAACTCCATCTACATTCCTCAGTGAAATGAAGTTTATTAAGCAACTTCATAAGGCCCACAGAGAATTCAAATGAAGAAAAAACAAACCAAGGAGCAGAACATTTATGATCTTGAGGAAGCAAAAGATCACAGACCATGTCCCAAGTGCAAACCACCAGAAGCAGCAGTGCAGCAGCTTGAAGTTATTAAATGTTATTGTGCTTCAATCATCAGCAACAGAATTTTACAGGAATCACTCCAACTTCAAAAAGAAAGAAAAGCCCCCATGCCCAACACAACCCCCCAGCTACATTAACCAGAGGCAAGAGGGATTTCACACCTTTTTGGTACTCCAGTGGCCTAAAGATCCAAGTTCCTACATTCCTTATGCATTCTGTGAACGACATCTTCCCTCTTTCAGACACTGGTAGTTAAGACATTTTTAAGACAGGCTTTCAGAGGAAAAAAATTCCCTGAGAATACCAAAGAACACAGTTCTTATGTAAAAAGTAAGTGTAAAGTTATCATTCATTAATATTAAAACCCATCAAGTGAGAGGTTTTGTCACACTGGCCAATAATCCCTAGGGTGACAGAAGCTGTGAATATTTTCTATTCAGACAGCCAGCAATTTGCAACAAGTATCAGCAATGAGACAATTTGCTTCTGTCAGTGTGTCTGAATCACACAGAAACTGCTCACATCACATAAAAAGCTACACTTTAGTATTTTACACAAATGGAACTTTCAACAGGTACCTGCTGGAGGAAGACACATTTCCAGGATAGAAATGAAATGGCATGTTTGTGAAAATACATGACATGTTCATATGTAAGAATTACTTTTGTCACACAGTCATCTTCAATCCAAAATCCTGCAGGAATCTCCTGTTGTTTTACCCCAGCAGGAGCAGGGCATAAGTTCTGCAATGGCTGGAAACTGCCAGCTGAATGTGCCATGGATCCTTCTACAAGGAATTCTGAGTGCACAGGGATGGAACACGATATTCTTATTTCAATCACACAACCAGTCCTGCACCAAGCTTCCAGGGAAGCTGTTCTTTCTGGGACTCCTAATAATATCCAAAGTGACTTGAGAGATTCACAAGCAGCTCCTCTCATTCCAGACTTCTTGTCACTTCTGACTCATTTCACTGATTTCTTCCTGGGAAAAAAGCCCCACCAAACATCAAGAGAACAAATACAGTGACCCAGCTTAAGCTGAGATGAGCATGGAACACTTTGAGAGGATTTTCAGGTGTAAAAATCCTAACAAAGCACAGCCAACCCTTGACAACCTTTGCTGATGTACGGAGCAGAGCTCCAACCCCTCTTCTCCCCACAGACACAACGATGCTGGCAAAAGCCCCACTGGAAATGAATTTGTATTACCCAAGAGTTCACTAAATTTGTTAATACAGCTTCTCAAGACCTGCTTTAAACCGTTTGAATACAATATTTTGTGCAAATTTAAGCTACACCAGCATCAGACAGGTTTGGTGGTTTACATTTCTTCATAAATTCTAAATAGAGAGAGATTTTTCAGTAGTCCTACTTGTTGGGTCACTACAGTCACCATCTGAGGTGGGAAGGGTGAGGTGCTGCTGAAAACAAGACGTCTGTCTTAGGGTTTTAAACACTTTGTCTGTAAAAATATGCATACACGGATCACACAGAGTACAGCTGAACTGTAAGGATAAGGTCAGCCAAGTGAAAAAACTGGATTCCATACAGCTTGGTTTTTTTCTTAGCCAAGCAATACCAAGATTCTCGAAGTACCTAAAAACATGTGTCTCATGAGAACTTTGTAGTTAACTGTGTTTTTCCTCACAATTTTTCCTTCTATAACATAAAGGCTGATGATAAGTAGTGCAATAGCAATCTAAGCTAGCCCTGAAATTTCCATTTCTAAACCTCTCTCCATAAAGCGGAAAGGATTTCAATTTTCCAGCAGCCATGGGAATTCAGAAGAGCAGGAAGGGGGGGAAATCATTTCAGATAGATGCCAAATTTTATCACACGTGGAAGTCTGAAAGAAATCTAAATCTAGGAAAATTATTTAGAAAGGCACAGTCTGGCTTTGTATAAAACTACATAGATTTAATACCAAGGTAAGACGGTGCCAGCAAATGGCTTTAGCAGGTTCTGTTTTCCTTGTGTTGGGATCAATTCATGAGCTGAGCACGAGGGAAGACTTCCTTCAGGGTTGAAAGGGTAATTTAGTTTCTATGGTCCATTAATTTCTTGGCTTCTTTCCCCAGCCTGCTCATTAGTGTGAAGTGCGGTGACGAGGTTTAGAATATGGAAGTTGAAACAGCACCTAAAAAAATTCCTTCACACAATGATTGCAAAACATCTATCAGAATCAGCAGGGCTTTGAGATTTTTTGACCTAGAATTCAGACTGGTGGCCTGCATCAATAACCATTTCTACCTTTAAAAATGGCACCAAGTCAGTTAATGACATTATTAATGGCTCCTCACCATTATCCATCAGCGTTTGCTCCAACAGCCTCCAAACAGACAAACTAGTTTTACTTCAGCTGAATTAGTAACAGATGGAGGAGATGCATTACCCTCAGTGCTCCGGTTAAACAGATAATTATGAAAAAACACCCGCAAGTCTCCGATATTATCTGATCCTATTAATGGTGCAGGCGACGGAGTAACACTGAGCTGAGCAGAGGAAGCAGGAGAATTATTTAGGTCACTTGAAGAAACAGATTTCTCTCTGATTTCTTTCTTTCCAGAAGCACAGACTGCAAGTGAAGCAGCCAAATTTGGCAGCATGGAGGCAGATAGAAACCTGGGTGTGAGTTCTAGACTCCCAGGAAAAGCTCCCACTCTGCAGCAGCACTTCCCTGGATTAAACACTAACAGGCTTTGACCCTTCCCTTCCAGAGGGCAGGAGGAAGAAGAGGTTTATGTTTCATTCTGCTGGCCTGCATAAGCCAACCCTGTCCCACACCTTTGTGTTTCCCATCTGTAACACACAAACAAGTGCCAACCCTTCCCACATGGAATTAAGTGGTTAAAAAAGGATAACCATATTAAAGCACAAGGAATAGCCAGAAAAAAATTTAGGACTGTCCTTCATGTTATTCCCACCCCGTCCTTCAGGGCAAGGGTGTTCATTTTCTTTTTAAACCTGCAGTAAAAAAAAGGTAAAACCTCAGAAATTAATAATTCTTTCATTAGAGCCCACCTTAAATCTCAATATTTAAAGTGGATTCTCAGCAGAATAAAGGAAAAGTTTGAGTAAAAACAGACGTACATTAAAAAAAGTTGAATTCAACCACTTCCTGGGGCTTGGCTGCTTCACTGACAGCACTCAATGAAAGAATATAAACTTTACTAATTCCTGCAACCCAAGATGTCCATTCTAGAACTTCCTGTAAGATGCACCATTCCTGACACACCTGGGTGGGAGCAAAGCCCACCCCACTCCCGGAGAAAGTGCCTGTTCCCTGTGCTGGAACAGAACCGGGCCTGCTTTTTCCTCAGGGCAGGTTTCTGTGACTGCCTGGAAGCCAATCCTTGTCACTGTTCCACACAACACTTCAGTACACCTGACTGTGGAGAGGCAGATATTAAATAAGAACTCTGCAGCGGGATGATTTATTTCCCTGGAAAAGAATCAGACTAGGTAGTTCCTTTCTTACAACAAACACGCTCCCAATATTGAAAAGGCCTGGGTGGAAGAGATCAGCTCACATTTTCCAACCATTAGCGAATGTTTTCCTAATGCTCCTGTTGAAAGACAAAATTTTAATAAAATCTGTTAAAATTCTTCAGATGCTACTATCTGTTAAGAAGACTAGGTCAGAGCAAGCAGCAGACAAGAAAAAAAATCTAAATATTGACTTAAAACTATGTTACCTGGCCACAAAATTGACATGTAAAATGAAGTTCCTAAAAATACAACTACATATTTGAAGTGCTCCTTGAAATGCAAGCTCTATTGTGTGCACTCTGCCAGCCAAGTAATCCCATGGAATCAATTAGAAAAAAGAAATAACACAACTGTGAGGAGACCATGGCATTTCCAAATACACATCCAGAGATACAGACACAGCCATCTCTCAGCAATCTCAAATAATCACCAGGACAAAATCTAAAGGTCACCCGGGGAGGAGGGAGGAAGCAGCAAACTCCCTTCATCCTGTGAGGAAACCCAGCCAAACACACCGTGTACTTTGGAACCTCATGTCATGGTGGGAAGTTCCAAGTGTGCAGAGGTGCATGGCTGGTGTCAGACAAATTAATCCCAAAAACACGTGAATATAAGCACTTAGCACAGGACAGAAGGACAGGAGTACACAGTTCCTGTTTCTAAATGTGGTGGTACAGCGGGAGGGGTTTTATTAATACCCATTCAGGATTGCTGAAGTGCTTTGCAAGTGGAAAGTCCAGCAATGAGTTAGGCACTTAGACACTGGTTAAGCCCTCCCATCACACAATCTTCTATCCCAAACACAGCTAACACCTCCCTCAGGACACAGGCCAAAAGTTGCCCAATTTTAACCAGAGCCATGGTTCCACATTGAGATCAGAAAGCTGGAGGATCCCTGGCAGCAGACCAGGCTGGGAAAAGAATCTCTTTGAAGCTGCTCATGAGTTTGGAATGTACAAATGAAGACTGTATGTACCCTAATTCAGCCAGACAGGGAAGGCAGGACAGAGCTTTAAACAATTATGTGGTTCCAACGGCTTCACTGGAATGTGATAGTCTGAAATTCTGTGCAGCTCAAGTGCTTTTTAAATAAGAACTTGAAGGAATCCAAGTGCAGGGAAGGAGGCAGAGGACTGTTAAACCAGCAGGCATCAATGCTCTGCACCTGATGGTGCAGCTGAGCCACCCAAAGCGCAGCTCCCAGCTCCTGCCTTCCCCCAGCTCAGCACTCCCTGCCCTGATGGGTGCTGGTGGCGCCCAGAACTCCCTGCCTGATGGGTGCTGGTGGCACTCAGCACTCCCTGCACTGGTGGGTGCTGGTGGCGCTCAGCACTCCCTGCACTGGTGGCACTCAGCACTCCCTGCCCTGATGGGTGCTGGTGGCACTCAGCACTCCCTGCACTGGTGGGTGCTGGTGGCGCTCAGCACTCCCTGCCCTGATGGGTGCTGGTGGCGCTCAGCACTCCCTGCCCTGATGGGTGCTGGTGGCGCTCCCTGGGAGGAGCTCACCCCCAAACCCTGGCTCCTGAGCACTGCTCTCACCAGTTCACTTCACTCGTCATTGCTCACGGGGTTTCCCTCAAACCTACAGCAACAGTTTTGTATTTCCAAGAAACTCACTTGAAAAACAAAAACCTGAACAGTGGTTAAGTATTCCTTTGCTCTAGGATTTTTAATATTTTAGGACAAGTCTTTTGTTGTGTCTGGGGTTTGTTTGTAGTTGAAAATATCTAGTTTTAAGGTGTACTGGTACAATAGCTCTGTGGCTGGGGTTTTCCAGCCCCAATCCACACAAGCATAATTTAATTCTTCAAACATACCTAAATAAGGTTTTATAAGTAACCCCAATGGAACTGTTGTCATGCAAAATGAACTAAGAGTGAAGTGTGCACCACATATTGATCTTAAAGCAATTCCATTAGGCTTAGGAAATTTAAATTAATTCTAATTGCTGTTATTTCAGTTTTTATAGAAAAATTTCTACAGAAAAAACATTCATTTATTCAACTACAAAACAGAAAAGCAGCTCTGTACAAGCATTTTGGTTTTCAACTAAAAATATCTGAAGATTATTCTCCTTAAGAAAAAACCTAGTTAAAAACAAGGGCAGCAACACATATCTATCTATAGCTATGCACAGATGATGTAATGTGTGTGCATATGCAGCAAGGATCCTACAGGCGCAGTCCAGCATCCGTAGGCATCACATTTTTGGCCTGCCTTTACAGTTTATTTCAGTATAAAGGGCCTCTAAACTAATAAACAAAGCAAAAATCCAAGGGGTTGTTAAAAAGATAATCACATGCAGATGTGCCATTTGTATTAAGGCAGAACTTGAATCTCATTTGATCAGAGCCATTCTTTGGAGCATGCAAGGAGCCATCTCCTAGCTAGAAAGGCCATTATCACAGGAAATCCTCCGACTTCACTGACAACACGGATAAAAGCACCTCATCGAGGGTCAGGTTTGCATGGTCAGCAAAAAAGAAAGTAAAACCAGCTTTCCACTCCCCCTTCTCCTGGGAAGGCTGAATATTAGGCTATTAGGTAGTCAGATACATTATTTTATAGCGTGCAAAGCCCCTGGGTAATAAAGAATGAGTGCAACTGCCACAGGCAGCTTTACAGGAAATCGTGTGAAACAATGACAGATGCTCCAGAATTGTTTCAAAACAAGAAAGCCAGGAAGAGCCGTGTGTCAGCTCAGGGGTTTTGCCCACAAACCATATTCTCTAACATGCTGACAGAAACTGTGCATAAAAATTGTGTTTGGGATTATGTGCACGTGCTCACAAACAGCCCCATGAATGCAGAGTTAAATAATTCTATCCATAATGAAACATTTCAACAAATAAGTATTCTATTGCCACTCTCAGAAACAGGTGGATAAGCCTCACTCATTTAACAGGAATTACTTGAGAAGCTACAAAGGAAAGTAAACAGGAGTGACAAAATTAAAGCTTTCATACAGAACTTCCAAAAAAAATTGAACTACTGGTCAAAAAAACCTACTCAGGCATTTAAAATACTAAATCTCACAAACACTCAGTTGGATTTAATATCCTTTACTCACTGAACACAGGACTTATGTCACCAACCAACTTCAGAGCTAGATTTTAAAAGCAATTGGTTGCTGTTAGATGGAAAAAGACACCAAGCAGGATCTTGAAGAAACAAATAATGCCCAATTCCCGCTGACAGGAACATGAAGTAGGTGCCTAATGGTGCCAGCAAACCCTACAAGCAGCTACCTGCACATTAAATCGCAGAGATGATATTAACTGCCTCCAAACACAAGATTTTTAACTACAACATAAAAATCTCTTACAGATTTTGGAACAGTAGCAGAGAGATGATTCTTTCCCCCCGCCCAGGTGGCAATCTGCTGCTTTTGGCAGAATGACACTGATATGATTTTGCAGTGCCATCTGACTGTTTAATAAATAGGGCTGCTTCTCTCTGATCTCCTGGTTGTAACTAACCACATCTTTGTCTTGCTTAAATCATGTTTACATTTCCAGCGTGCTTTTTACTATAAACTGCTTTAATCTATTTATTTGGTTTAACACGCTACCAACGCAGTATGTAAAAATTCACTCGACTGGTTTTTATAGAGACTTTTAGAAAAAGTAATAATATTTAAAAGCTTAACAGTAAAATCACATCAATAAAGTCAGCTCAGTACTTTTTCAAACAAAGCAGTGGAATTGCAGTCCAGGACGTATCTGCAAAGAGTAAAGACAGGTGAAATTACTGCAACATTGCCAACTGCATAAGTACTTTTGTTTCAGTTGTGATTCTCATTGCTTTTTAACATTTACAGAAAATATCATTACTTTTAAAAGACTTTGGTCCAAATTACTTCTTCAAATTATCAGCATCTTCATTTAAAGAATATTGCTGAACTTTCTCAAAAGATCTCTGAAACTCTTGAAGTGTGAACCAACTGTATCCCCAAAGCTCCTATAACCTTTCATGGCGACGACAGAACAACATCCCCTGGCTCCAGAGGTGCTGCAAGCCAAGTCTTCCGTGTTTCATCTCTGGAGTTTTACAGCAAGGAAATTGTGTGCTCAGCTTTATCAGAGCAGTTCAGAACAAAACAGGGAGCAGATTGCAAAAATCCACCTCCAAGCAGCAGACAGGTCACACGAGCACGTCAGTGACACAAAGCACACTGCCAGAAAAGCAGAGAGGCATCAGGACAGCCTAAAATAAAGCACTGCTATTTTTAGCTCTTTGTTGCTGTTGATTGCACTGTACCAGAAATAGATTCTAAAATAAGTATGGAGGTTTGGTGGAGACTTCATTGGTCCATCTGTTCTCCAGGAGACTTTGATTTCTCTGTAATACCACACAAATGACAAAGCTGCAGTACATGGAGGTGTCCTTAAATATAAATATATAATCAAACGAATTTTTCAGGAAAACATGCCATAAACTAAAGTCAGTCCAGCCTCAAAACAGTGGTTTGCAGTTTGCAACTTGAGCAAAACAAACCCCCACCAAACTAACACTCTTATTTCAAGATCTCTATTGTGACAGTGTATTGTAAAAGGATTGACTGGTTTATTTTTCAACTCAAAGTAAATCATCTCCACTCATGCAAAACCGTCATTCAAAATTGGAACATTAAATAGATTTCTCTTTTTATACTCTTGAACTGGTAATTTACATCCAGAATGAATCTTCAAAGATCATAAATGCTACATAAAGGGAAATGGAAATGCAGTTGAAATTACCAGTGTGTGTGTGTGACACGATTGGGAACAATCATGGATTTGTGAGAAGAGTGGCCTTAAGAATAATGAAGTACAACAGCAAATCCTGCTACGCTGCACCCTTTATTACAGGAAACAGCCACTACAACAGAGGATGAGAGATTCGGTGTCACTGACAGCGTTATCTCCTGTAAATAAAATGAACATGTGACGCACAGGGTGGGGGAATGGACAATCAAACTCACCGGCCAGAGGAATTTCTCAATCAACTGGTTCACAGTATTTAATTCCTTCATTTAGAACAGCATTTTCTGTGCTAACTTCCACCAGTGAGATATTTATTTCTCTGTTCATTTTTACCATCAATACAAGTGCTACAGGTTTGGACTGAACTGTATTAAACAGGTCTGTGTGGGCAGTTCATAAAGTGCTCCAGCTTACTTTAACTAGTTCTTTTAATTCTCTCACTTAGACAAACACTACAGCTACTTAAGAGCCTCTCCTGAGATCACTTAGCCCTCTTTGATTTCTTCCAGCATTGAGACACAGTCCTTGACTTAACTTTGCATTTAAAAGAGACGTCACAATTATTAAGGCTAAATAATGAGAATTAAAAGAAGGCAAACAACACAGAAACAAATTCTGCTCTGATTATGATATTGGAAAAATATGAAAACTAGAATTAAAGGCAAAGAACTGTAGTACAACTTCAGAGAAGTCAGAGACTGGATGAAGGGAAAGGAAAAAAAAAAACAACAGGGAAAAACCCCCCACCAAAACCCCCCACCAATTAAATTCAATATAAACAAACATAAAGAAAAGGAGCAGGAGGCAAAAATAATAATAACTCCATACAAAGAACATGAAGAGTTTTCATTGTGAAGGAGATGAACTGAACAGGGAGAGAGCAGATGTGTACTAAAATCAAAAGGCTTGAGACAAAAAAGGATGAAGAGAGTTACAGTCTCTCCTTCACACAGGATGTAGGAGCCCTAAGAGGACACTAATGAATGAAAAAATTAAACCAAAAATCCCAAACTTTTTTCCAGCCATTGCATAGATGAGCTATGGTATTAATTACCAACAAGTATTTATGCAAGCTGAAATTCTGTGTGGGTTCAAACTCAATTAAATGTACAAAAGAAAAATTCATCAACAGTTGTTAAACACAAAAATATGTCAAGTTGTATTGTCAAACCCAGCAGGAACCTGACCGAGTGTACAGAAAAATAACTGAACTCTTGGCATGATCTGAAGACTCTTCCCTGAGCTGTCCCACTTCTGACCACTGCTGGAGACAATTTTTACGGTAAAGAGTTATTTAGGAAGAGGATCTGGGTATATTTCTTTTTAAGAAATTAGAAGCATATAATCACAGGCAGCTTCCTGAAATGCCCAGAGTAACTGTATTACACTGATTTTTATCTGACTTGGCCAAATGCTACATCTGTCTCATGGCTGGGGCCAAAGCAGGCAGAATCTGATACTCTTCAGGCAACATTTCCGCTCCTTCCTAAATTAAATCTTTTTCTAGGAATTGGGCAGGGCAGTAAATAATTTCCCTGTATGTCCCTGTCCTAGGGAACTGCTCTCCAAAATGTCAAATCTAAATGTGCTTTCAGCAACACTGTGTGCACACAGACGTGTTTCTACATAATCTGAAAACTAGTAAAGAGAGAATTCCATACATTAGACACCCAGTGCCATATTTTAGACTGTTGGATCCTTCAACAAGGAAAAAAAGGAAGATATTTTAATGTTCTTCCTTCAGCTCTTCTCCATCAGCTTTCCAGTCAGCAGATGGAAATTATATAATTAGATGTACTGACATCATCATCCAAAAAACACTTGCAGTTCCCCGTGTCTTTAACAGCTGGTAACATGAAGAGATTAAAAAGATATGAGATCCCTCAAAGTAATTTTTGCAGCTTGTTTTCCTCAGGAGACAGAAAATCCCCTTGGCTAGTGGGAAATTCAATCTACCCCTGCATTACCACCTTGTCCTTCAAGATTCTTCTCCCCATAGTCCTGCCATGCCTGCAGACATCTTGGCCATCAGCACTAGTCTCTCACTCTGCCATGTCACATCATCAATCATGGGACCACGTTCTGGAAGTCCTTGAATCCTTCACATAGGCACCCACAGCTCCCACTTCTCCCGGACTGCCTTCCCCCTCCCACTGCCCCGGGGAGGAAACTCCAAAAATTGTCACCATGACATTCAGACTGACAGAAAATCAGGGGAAGGCAACTGCCCTCCATGCAAGTTTCAATTTTCCCAAATATTCCAGTGTCTAGCAGCGCATTGCTGCACTTAAAGATGGCCATCATTACACAACGCACTGTAAGAAAACTGCTTTTCAGTCCAAATCTGGACTGGTTCTCAGAAATCCACAGAAAACTTGAACAACAAGGCAAGAAGAAAGGGTGGAGGGAAAAGGGGGAAGTCTACTCCTGCATGAAGAAAATATCTTGCAAGTCTCACACACGAGTTTCACACAGGCATTGCTAAATCCAACGATGCATGAGGAATTCCTGTTGGGTTTTTCCTCATAGATCACCAAGGATCAAACGGCAGTGGCACAGGCACAGCCTGGGATCACAGGAAACTTCATCTGCAATGCCCTGGGCCGATGAACCCTGACCAAAATACCCACTGAGGCAACTCTACACACACAGTGTCAGGATGCAGAGAGCCTTTTCCCTGAGTAATGCAAACTCTCTGTAACACACATCAGCTAGTCCAGAAGCAGTACTTCCCACCCTGAAGAACAGTATCCACATGCAAGCCTTGTAACAGCAAATCTGCAGAGGTGTCAGCACAGCAGAGGAGTCAGGAGCACACGTTTTGGCACAGATAAAAGCCATGGTTTAACGCCTGCTGCAGCACCAGCCCTGACGGCAGTAGGTGGCAGCATCAAGCACAGCATTGGCAAGGATTAGTCTGGCAGTGCTGGAGGAGTATCTTGCCGGGCACCTGGAAGAAAGGTCTGCTCCTTAGGAATTACCCACTCGTAGCTTTATCATCAGGGTAGCGTTGAGAGACTAAATGCAGTCTGATTTATTACAGCTACATTTTATGCTTACTGATTTTTCAGAAAGATAACTCGACATAAATACACTGTGCCATGACTGTGAAGCAGAGCACTGCCCACGAGTGGGTCCAGACAAGTGGCTCTGTCCTACCTCGAGGGAATCCAGACAGCTCAGACCCACACACTGCTAGAGACTCCAGTTCTTGTTTCCAAAATGTTATCCAGTTACTGGTCCAGGATTTCTCAACTTCCTAAGTGCACACACTCAGAACATACAAAGTCACTTCTCTGCCCAAGTGAGAGCACTTGAGAGCTGCCCAGCATTTGGGATTGAGAAGGGACCTGCTCCCCATGTGCTCCTCACCCTGCCTCCGGCTCAGGCCACACGTAACTTGTGCAGAGTTCACACTGAAAGAACAAGGTGTGCTCTGCAACTCCAAGCAGGAGGAGAAGAGGCTTTTCTGAAGGTTTGCCCTCAAAGGGCAAAATTCTTCAACAATTCACCCCAAAGTCCCAGTTTGAGGGAGGTATGATGGCAATGGATCACACATCTGTTGCCAGAACCTCTCCCTCCCTCCCCATCCTGCCCCACTCTTTCCAATGAAAAAGCTATTTTTAACCATATGAGATTTCTCAAAGAGGAAAAGTAAAAGCTCTGTCATCGGTCAGTACTTCTCGCTACAACTCAGAGAGAGCATCCAAGAATAAAAACCAGTGGCTTCTTAATGTACTTTACTAATCCAGCTCTACCCAGTTTGTCCCACCAAACATAACCACTCCATCTGCAGCTCCTCCCATTCTAGGCAGGTTTAAAAATAAATACTGCTGAGCTCAGGACAGAGTTTGGTTACAGTGAGTATGCAGGAGAAGAGAACGAGCCATTGGAAGCAAACAGAAAGGAGAAGCAGTGAGCATTACTCCTGTCCTCTCACCAACAGACTGGAGCCATAATTCAGAATTTTACTGTCTCAGTTGCCAAGAGAGTTCACAACTGGTGGTGCATTTTAAGATGAATCTGCTGTGTAATTATTTGTATCAGCAGATTGGTCCTCTGCAATGTTCACTTCAGCCTTGGAAAGGCTGGCCTACAGCTCCCTGTTCACTGCTCAGATATGGGTTTGTTTGTGTTATAGGCCCAGAAGAATTGGTTTATACAGCCTTATTTAGATTATATAGGATATACCAAGTATTCATTCAAGTTTGCTGTCTTCTAAACCAGCAGTAAACTTATACCAAAGCTACTTTAAAGCTGTACCATTATCCCGAATCTGACCTTTTAGTAAGTTAAAACACTACAAGCATTCAGGAGATTAATACAGCTTTTGTTCAACTTTATAAATGGTTCCAGACAATTAGTGTTTAAAAATAAGCATTTCCATAACATTTTTTCTGCATAGCAGTCACAAAATAGTCCATTTATATCCTATCATTTGAGGATTTCTAAGAGAAGAGACCTGGTTGCACAACACCTAACGGATCATGTGGTATAGCACAAAAATCACATTATTTTGCAGTATTTAAATTACTTGTTCCACTCTGCCATGGGCTGGGATTCCTTCCACTGTCCCAGGGTGCTCCAAGCCCTGTCCAGCCTGGCCTTGGACACTGCCAGGGATCCAGGGGCAGCCACAGCTTCTCTGGGCACCCTGTGCCAGGGCCTCCCCACCCTCCCAGGGAACAATTCCCTCCTAACATTTAATTTAAACCTACTCTCTTTCAGTTTAAAACCATTCCCCCATCACCGTTTTAGTTTGAGTCTTCAGAAAATAAGGGTCTGCAAAAATTTTTAAGGGAACAAGTCTCAGAAAACAGACTTTGAGAATAAATAACCTACATAACTGCTATGAAACAAAGCTTTATTTCAAGATTAAGTTATTTTAAAGAGGTATAAAAGTGTCCAAAAATAAATGAAAAAGGTATTATTGTTGACAGAAGTAATTCAATGGAATTGCTTTTAATTAAAGTTTTCTCTCCTATTTTTGGAGAGAGATTTAAGATTTTTTTTTGCTTTGGGCACCAATTCTGTTTGTGAATATGAGAAAGTGTATTTACTTCTGAATCGGACTGAAAATAAACCCTGTAGTGCCACTATTTTTGCAGAACTTACAAGGCCATATTACGAGGATTTTAAATCAGTCTAAGGCCCAAATGCAGCCTGATTTTCAGACACCAGGCAAGCCATTCTCTGCTGTTCCTGCAGGTTCCTGCAGCACTGGGAGCAGAGCTGCACTGCACCCACAATTAGAGTTGCAACAGATTTAAGTATTCCAAACTAAGGCCCTCTAAATATCTACAGAAGCCCTTAAGTCAATTCATTACTGATACAGTAAGTGACAACACTTGTGTTTGGCAGACAGTGCAACTGGGAGCCCTGACAAATCTCATTAACAGCACATCAGGGGCACTTAGTTTATCCTTTACACACAGTGCCAGTACTGAGTGTATAATGAGAAAAGGAGCTTAAACTTTAGTGGGACTGCACTAATTGGTCACCAAGTCCTGATTAAGCCAGGCTTCATATATAATTACTGAAGTTCAAGTATCTGACACAAATGTATCCAAAAACACTTAATGAAGATACTCAGTCACTTCTAAACTACGCAAATAAAAATAAGGCATGAAAAAGAAAAGAAACAGAGAAATGGGCAACTCTTATTTACTTGAACTACATGCCTTTTGTACACTCCTTGTCCAAAATATTTCAATCATTTAAATAACTCTATTTTTTAAAAGTTATAAAAGTGTGAAAATAATCTCGCAATTACATTAAGTAATGTAAATATATAGGCATTCCAGTAACTTCATATATATATAAAAAGATCTGTATATAAATAATGTTGCCCAGAAAAAATAACTACAAGAGAAGGTTTTACAACATCCAAAGTTAAAGATAACTAGATCAGCTTTATGTATTTGTAAATGTACATTAATTAAATCAGGAAAAAAGATCCTTAATTTCAAAACTGTAGAGACAACTCTTCTGCGTTATAAACTGAATTTACAAAAGTATGTGCCAGCACATCCCCCCAAATGGTAAAAGAGGAAACACATGGAAACATATACCCTAACACACATATCCTGTATATCCTGGCTTCCTCACAATCCTGCAGGGAGGTGGTAGTTACAAACACACACTGAAAAGAGATGGATTCCGAGTATTTCAGAGGGAAACAGGCAATCCAAAGTCTCAGGCACCTCACAAAACTCAGACTGTGATACTCTGGGACAGCACCCTGAATGTCTGTCCTGGCTCCGGCACAGCCCAGGAACACAGGGTGCCTTTGGAAGCAGCGGGCACGACGGAATTCTTTCTCAGGACAGAAAGGGATGAGAATTGTGCTACCAGTTCATTTCAGACTGGTGCATGTTGGTCAGGAGTATCTGTCTCCTTTGCCGGAAGCTCCCAAAGGAGCCAAACACCTGGAGTTCACAAAGATGCTTTTAAAAGTCTCTGCCACACCAGACTGTTCTGTGAGTACCCATCCTGCTGCACACCCTGCTGCCTCAGGTTGGGAACTCCCGTGTGACAGGAGGGAGCCCGATGTGCCTGCTGGCTGCCAGAGACACACAGGCACTCCGAACACACCGTGCCAGTGCCCCACGAGCTGCAGCAGCAGCACTGACACTGTGCTGCACCCAGACAGGGAGGGCACTGCAGGAACAGAACCTCTTATCAACACAAAGGTGCACTTGTGAAGAAGCAATTTCTACCTCACTTCTATCACCAAAACACAGGCTATGACAGGACTGAACAGCCCCCAGCACCCTCCCAACATCCCTGCTGCTTTAGCTGAGCTGGCTGGCTCAGGTCCCTGCCCTCAGCACACAGCAGGGTAAGACACTGCCCAGCATCACCTGAATCGGCTGAAGTGGGGATATGCAGCGAACTGGAGGCACAGCTCCAGGGACATCTCACCAATGACCCCATGCCGGGAGCCCTTCTATTGTTCCCAGGACCTTATCCTGATTGGCAAGGGACAAGAAATCTGAAGAATCGGTGCCTGGGGTTGCTCTGCCCCTGTGTTTTTAATGGTTTTAGCCAGGAAAGGAGATGAAAAGGCCGGGCTCTTAGGCTGGGGCCGGCAGCCCTCAGTGGGAGCTGTCCCTGCCCCGGCTCCAGCTGCTCGGTTCCTTTGCTGAAGGACACCACACAAAGCCCGGCCCACGCCCCGATGCACAGCTGGGCACAGCCACGCAAACTGGGTCACACATTTCATACAGGCAACGAGAATTTCACAGCACGCTCAAGCACGGTTCTTACCAGCTGTTAGAAAACACCGGTTTATTATTTTCATTATTAAATAAAAAACCAATAAAAAGGCAACCAAAAACGAATACCCCTTAATTTATAGCTTATCTAGAAGGTTACTTTGGCGATAAAGCACATGAACATTGAGCCTTTCAGTCCAAAATGCTTTTTTCCAGCACAGTGTGCTAACATTTTCAATCAAGAATTTTACATACAAGATTCCAGGAATACGAATACACAAAATAATCCAAGACTACTAGTAGCATATATAAGAATAGATAATAGTTATTAAAAAGGTATTGCTTGAATAGCATTTTCCCAAACCATCATAACAGTATCCTTAAGTAACCCTAAGCTGTTAATATTTTATATTTAAATATGTTATATTAGTGGTATTAGATTAATATACTTGAATAAAATGACATTAAATGACTTGAAAAAGTCTATAAACATAAGCATGTTGATGTCAAGAACACCTTGATATCACCTTGATATACTTCCAGCTTTTGCCTGAAAAATGCATGTGAAACCAGTTATTTTAAAATCTCTATTTTAGAACTATTCCTTCTGTTAAAATATGAATGCAGACCACATTACATTGGGTACACTACACACTATTTCAGAGTAAGTAAGAGTTAATTCAGCTTTAGCACACACAAGATTACCAATTAAAATAATACCAGCCACAGATATAACACACCAGCTTGGTGTATGGTTTTACTGAAACCATAAGTAATCCTCAGAAGAAACTCAGCAAAGATGAACATAACATTTCAGAACTTAAACCTTGAAAATATGAAAATATTTCTCTGAGAACTAAGCTTCTTAAACTGAAATAGAAAAGCTTATTTTTACAGAGGTAGGAAGAATTATTGGAAAATACACGGTATTTCTTCTTACTCCGTATTTCTATCACATTTATTTTGACAAGTCAGGAATAAGAACACATTATTTAAAATTAAGTCAGATTGATTTTTATTATTTTCTTGCCTAGTCTTTCCTCATTTATAATGGTGTTGGCAACACTGTACATATATATTACTATAGCATCACTAGACACCATTTTCAAGAAACATATACGATCATATTACTGAATTAAGATGGTTAAAATACAAGTACACAAATGTGCAGAATTAAAATAATTTATAAGACTTCCTTTTCTCAAAGTCAAGGAAATAAAACCCTCCTCGCTATATCACAGCAAACTGTACATGCACAATCAGTTACTTTTTCTCAGCCGAAGAATTCAGATCTTCATAAACATTTAAATAAATCACTTCAACTTATTTTACTGTGCTTTTACTGCACTATGTCACCATGTAATGAAACACCTGAGTGCCGTTTGCCAGAAGACATGATCTGTGCCAGGAGCAAAGCTCCGTGTGGGATTCAGCCAAGGTGCTCCAGTGCTTCCACTAGTTCCCAATGGCTCCTGGCACAGCAGTTCCTCTGCAGGGCTCCCCAAAGCTGATGTGTGCACCTGAAGACACTGACCTGACTGGTCCTGGCATGGCACAAAGCAAATGCAGCTCGCAACAATGCTTGGTGTCAACTCTGGTATCCCTGATTTACGTATTCCTTGGACAAGTCCTATGGCTGCTCCCAGGAGTTGAAGACAATGATGATTTCAAGGATCTGAGAGAGCAAGCAGTGCTCTAAGTGTCTGCAGTCTTCAGGTTTTGATGGCACTGCTTAATGCCCAGTTTTGATGCTCACAAAGAAGTGAACACAGCTATTGAGCAAAATTGGCTGTGGATGCACTGACTGAGCTCTGTTACAGAGGAAAAGTCCCTGGATTAGGTCTACAGGAGGAGAGCTGACGTGGGAATGCTTGGGATATTTATTAAGATACCCATGCACTCATAACTCAGAGATTTCTGTGTTCCAGCACATCACATGAGGCTGTCAGTCTGGGACAGTGACAGCCAGAATCCTGTTTGGGAACTGCAATCCCAGAGCTGCCCGTCCCTGCAGCCTGCCTGCAATCCCACTGCCCCATCCATGCTGGTTCACGGAGGACACAGGCACTGCCTAGTCCCTATTGCTACCTGTCAGCCTTCCCACCGAGTAACGAGGAGAGGAACGAGCTCTCATTCTAAATATTCTACTGATGGAGTAGTTTTCTTCTTAAGGCTAAAAAAGCCCAGCACACTTTTGGAAGAGGGGATGACCCATAAATTATTTAAGATACAAAAAGCAATAAATATTTTTTCATGTGTTCTTTACATTGAATTTAATTAAAAACAGCTTAGCAACTTCAGCTGCTCATACAGTTCAAAACAAACCGATTTTCCCCCCAATTTCCTACACACCAAGAAAACAATCACTGAAACAATCAGCAAACATTCTTACATAAGACAGTCATCATTTTTTTTCAGTAAGTTGTTTAACACTTCATTGTGGTGCTTTCCAAAGCCAAAAAACAAAACCATATAGACTGTGAGAACGAATTTTCATCACACAATGAAAGGCACTACCAATGGCTTGGATCAGACAAGTTCTGTGAACTCCAAACATACAGATCTCCTTTAGAAAGCTGTGTAGAAAAATAATCAAGTTTGCCATTTCCCATCAGTAGTGTGAAACCTATTTTAAACACACTGCTGTAGTACGACAATAAAATGTGTAGAATTATTTAGGAAGTGACACATAATACTGAAGATACTTGGGAAAGGAAACCCACAAGCTCTGCACTAAATTTCCCGTCAAAAGCATCTGGTCTGCACTGAAAGCAAAACAAAACACAAGCGTACAGGGATCTGTCTGCAACTCCCTCTGCAGGCTGTTCCCTCAGCCCTCCTGGAAGAGCAGCAAAGCTCATCCTGCACTCAGTTCCCAGCACTGCCTGGGAAGGCAGGCCAGGCCCTCTGTTGTTCTTAGGCCTCCCTCTTACATCTCAGCATAAGTAGGTCACGGCCACTGCCATGCTCCACTTCATCTTTGACTTCATTCTGAAATCACAGCCCTCCCGCCCTTCTCCTTTAATGCCATTCACAAAAACCACAGGCCCTGAAGGAATTTACTCCTTGAAAGCCAGCCTGTGACTTTTAACTCCTTCCCTGTTCATTTACACCCAGCCCAGGACTTCTCAGTGTATTCCTGAAATGGCGTTAGTAACTCCGGCCATTGGAAATTTGAGATGAATAACTCTGCCACAAGTAAAAAAGTACAAAAGCAGACTTTAGAGCTGGTTCTATTTCTTTAGTAGCATGACACCTGCTGGCTTCCACCATTCAGGGGGGGAATATATCCATCCAGATCTCTTTCCACACTCATGGAGAACAGTGCAGGTGTTTTCAACAGGGACTGCCTGTTTCCAGACTTCAATCTGGTCATTGTACACACATGCAACTTATTTCTATTACTTTATATAATAACATGGCTTTAAGCAATATGTTTTAAAATGCCAGTTTTTTGGTTATGAAGGTCTTATGTTAAAATACCTGAACACCCTCAGTTGGCCTCTTTTTCCTGTCACTGCTCCTCATTGCTTTATCGAGAACAAGCTGCTGTTAGAGCAAGAGCTCCACAAAGAATTTATCTGGAATTAACATGAATCCATTTGTGAAGATAGCTTTTTGTGCTATGCTGAGAAAGAAAGCTTAAAAGATTAAGTAAGAGGTGTCTGGACAGATTAGTCCCCAAAGCTTCCTGCTACTTGTTGCTACTGTCCACAATTGACTCTACTGTCCACTTTTGCAGTCTTTACTGCAATCCTTCAGTAAGATTAGTTAATTCAATTATATATTTATAGCAAAAAAATTAACAACCTGAAACAACACAAAACCTATTTCAAATTAGGCATAATTATTATTGCTAAATAAACACTTTTGAAATGGTGTATATCCAAGGATTTTTAGTGACAAGAACTTTATAAAAATAAACAGAGAAACCAACACCCCCCCAAACCAACAGCAAACATTATCTTCTTCAAATCAAGAGTGCACCCTCCAACCCTAAAATCCTCAATGTCAGATGTACACATGGAATACTTCAAACACAAACTGAGTTTAACATGAACTCAGGTTTTGTGACATCTTCCAGGCCAGATTTCTTCATGTGCAGACGGCACTTCTGTTTACAAATGCAACTATCCCCTACAGAGCCCTCACTGTGCAGGCTGATTTGGTGTTACACACAGGTAAATCAGACACAGGAGTTATTAATCTGTCAGAATTCTAAGGTGATATTACCTCCCACGCCAGTGCTGCTGCTGTTTTTGACAGACATCATCTACTGTATCAGATGCTTAATTTATTAAATTGATACACACCAGGAACAGGCAGGAGACTCACAAGCACATTTAATCTGAGCACTCAGGCTGCAGTGACGTGGATAAAACAAACAGCTTTTGCTGAAAGGAGCTGCCTCTCTTTTCCAGAAACTGGAAATGACCCCTACTTACGTCACTTTAGGGAATTAATCTTCCAGAAAATTAAGCTGATGTTGGTATGATCAGAAAAGCAGCAGAGAAAACACGAGGGAAAAAGGTGGTTACGCACAGCCAGGACAGAGGAAGGTACGGAAAAACCTGGACCTTTCCATGGCTCCTTGCCATGAGATCGATGTGAAATCAAAGGTTACACACACACAGTGTCAGCCACAAAGTAAACAGTAACAAAACAAATAACTCCGGGCTACATTAACACTTTCAGGTTTTAGAAAGGACACAAATCCATGTTTAATTCCTGCATTCTCTCAAAACCAAATGCTGTTTGTAAGCAGCTGGTTTGCACCAAGTCTGCTACAGAAGGAAGGCAGTGGTTTGTAGCATTGCACTGTAACATTTCTGCAGCTAAACCTTGCAGTGAGGCCAAGATGAGAGGGAGAAGACAGGTCTGATGTGCAGGATGATTTCCACCTGTCCCCACCCTGCCATCAGATGCCGTGTGACTGCAGCTACGCCGGATGGATGAAGAAGTTGCCACCCCACTTCATCTCCACTGCTCATTACCTTCAAATCTCCCAGCATAACTGAGTGTTTAGTCACTTCCTAACCCAGTTCTGTCAAAATGATTCCCGTTAGAAAATCTGTGTTTCAGCTTAACTCAGATTATTTTTGACAGAACTTGTTTAGCGGATGACTATAAATGCAAGTACCAGAAGATCTGAGAACATTGTAACCTTTAGAGCTCGGAGAGGAAATAGCAGCGAGCAGTGGAGCCAGCTACCCCTGTTCCATGGCTGTGCTGCTGTGGGAGAAGCACATTAATCACTCCTATAGGTCTGATTTGTCAGCCTGCCTGAGCAGAGAAAGCTATGTATCGAGGGTGGCATCTTTAAAGAAAATAAATCAGGAAATCTATAGACTACTTATTTTACTGCTTAAAATGTCAGGTTGGGGTTTAGTGTCCAGAAATTAAAATAATTTGTTATAAGTGCCTGCAATTCTGTTGCATAATGAGACGAACAGGCAGACGCTGCTCAAAATATATTAATAAATGTGACATTTCTGTGGAGCTAATGGATAAATACCAACTTCGCCTTCTTATCTTACATTATCATAACAAGGCCTGAAAACTTACTTAATTGCTTTCTATGTATTACTGATGCGAACACAGTGTCTGTGTTTTTACTTGTTACATGGCAAAAGAAGTGGGAAAACTACCATCAAAATGCAGCATCAAATTACCATCACACAATACACAACACTGACAGGAGCAGGACTTGATGTAGAGATCTCCTTACCTTTTATTAACAGGCTTCTCATCCTTGTCATAGGGCCTTATGAACCACTTCCCAATTCTTACGAAGTTTTTATCCATCAGGCATCTAGAAAACAATTACAGCAACAATTACTAGTTACATCTTAAAGCGTAATTAAAAGGAATCTTTGAAGACAGTGACTCTGAGGGATTAGGCAGCTGAATTTCCATCAGATTGAAATAAAAGTTTGTAGCTTTTGGGTTCCACTTTCTGTTTTCCCACATCAATCACAGAGAATCCCTGTCCCATCTCATGGCACTGTCACTGATGCTGATTTTCACACGTGCATTTTCCCTTCATCTTTGCCACAATCTTTTCCACTCTGTGCTACTCCTTGTGCTGAATGATCCATCATTCTATTTTTCACACTCCTCTTCTTGAACAAAGGCCATTCATTAGTACTGATTCTTTTCTATTCAGTCTTTCAGATTTCAGATGATAAAGAATACGCATCCCTTTATTTTTGGTATGTATGTGGTATAATACATGAATGACAGAAAATTGTATTAAGGAAATATTAACAATGATTCAATTTTCCCTTCACATGATCCCCAGCACGATTTCAGGTGCTGAAACTTTCATAATTACTGCTTCCTCTGTCACAAAACCTCACTCCATCAAATATACTCCCACATCACCAAAATTAGAGCAATAAGTTCCGTTTGCTGTGGTCATTTTGGAAGTCCACAGTTTCTTTTTAGAAACTGCATATTCCTCTCTAAAAAAAAAAAAAAAACAAAACCCCAACAATGAGGATGCAAAGTGATCAATACCCAATTTAAATGGACAAGTTAGGGAATGCCCAATGCCTTTCTAGGTCCACCTGTGCAGATGAATCACAGGAGCAATTTGCCAACCCTGAGTATGCCTCATACATTAAACATGTACTCGAACATGCTGCCCAAGGGACCACACACAGAAATTCATAATTAAGGCATATTTTTTAGTAAGGTGAATAATATGCTTCAAAAATTCTGAAAAACTGGTTATTTGTTGCTAGTGGTTTATACACTATTACAAGTAATATGCAAGCCTTGCCCATACATTTCACATCTATTCAGTATTTTTCATTTAGATGAAAGGACTGGATTTTTCCACTCTTCCAAGTTTTCCAATAGTTTATTTCTATAGCAGCTGCTAGAGATTAGCCAAAACAAAGAGAAAAAAATTAAAAATCACATGAAACTTTCTGGGCAAGCACATTCTGCAAGGTTCAGAAAAGTTGTGTGATCTACACTTCAAAAGCATACCTAGAAGACACAGGAAATGGACAACTGACAACATAGATACTAATATGCTCCTAATTTTTCTGTATAAACTTGGCAGGGTTTTCCAAAGTTAAAGCTGAAGAAAATTCTATCAGCATTTTCTCAATTAAAGCAAAAAAATCCAGTTCAGTTGAATAACCAATATCTTAAACTGAATATGAAAGCTAAGCCAGCAGAGATCTAAAGACTGGGGGGGGGG
>VWZT01007296.1:52684-63027 GCA_013397055.1 Pachycephala philippinensis
GGGGGAGGGAAGAAGCTTCCCTAGGAAATCTTTGCTATCAGAGAGTCTGTCAGTGCCAGCTTGTTTTATACAAACAAAAAGAAGTCTGTGAAGTTTACATCAGATCCCTAAAGAAAATAATCTGTAGTAGCAAAAAAATGTAATGAACTCTTCCCATCACACACACTTCAATGCCACATCACTGTGTCTCACCACAGCAGGTTTAACTGCCTCAAACTAATGCTGCTTTCCTAGAAAAGAAGTCTTCATGGGAAGATTTGTCCTTAAAAATCAGTCAACCGTCCACACTAAACTAAATCATGGGTTATTTAAGGAATAATCCCATATAAAATCAGAGCCATGCCTGCAGCAGCACGGATCTCAGATGCGGCCGGGTGGGCAGTTAATGACAGTATGGTTATTTTTGCTGTATAAGCACTAAAGGTAACTAGTCTTTCACAGTGAGCTGTAACAATGGACTTGTGTAAAAAAAATACCCAATAAATGGTCATAAAAAGCAGTTATTTAATGATATAAGGACATGAAACACCGCACCGGCCCTGGCTCCTCTCCCTCCTCAGGGCTGGGCGATGCCTCCCTCAGCAGTGCATGCGGCTGTTCCAGCACTTCGCTGGCGCCTCACCTCCTGTATTTCTGATTTTTCCATGAAAAAATGACCTGCCAAGGGCACACCAATTGTTTAAAAAATGACACCTTAATATTTTGAGTAGGCATCCCTCAGATCTTGTAATGTTTTCTATATCGCCAATTTACATAAACCGATCATTAGTGTGGGTACTGAGGGGGCAAAAAAAAGAAAAAAGAAAAAAAAACCCCAAAAGCAACAAAAAACCCCCACAATCAGTTGCGTGAAGGCCCTTTTACTTGCCTTTGCCACGGTTAGGTAAAAGCAGACGCTTCTCCTCCCTTCCTGCCCCGTGCTGTCCCCACAGGTCCCTCGGGCTCCTCCATGAGGGGCCGCTCCCCCCTCACGGCTCCTCCTCCCGCCATTTCCTTCCCGCCGCGGCCGATCCCCCTCAGCCTCCGGCAAAATAAACACGAAATAAACCCCAACCCCACAAAACCGCAACCGCCGCCACCAGCCCCGGCACCGATGGACCAGAAACGGATTCGAGCCTTCTGCTTTATTAATGGGGCTTTCCCTAAATACCGGGTAAAACAGGGCTTTAAAGTTTAAAGTGCTATTTAATAAAGCCTGCACACATGTTGCTATTACTTTAAATAAAGTAATTATGACGTTAAGTTCAGATTTGGTACGGCAGACAAAAAAAAAAACAAACATATATATATAAAGTGAATAATTTCAAGTAAATTGACCTATGATACTTTAAAAATTGCCCTCAGGAGAGCGGTGAGAAGGTGCTCATGCCCACGGGACAGTACTGTGGAACGAGTTGTAACAGTTTATCGTGACATGAATCATATCAGCTTATCATAACATTAATCACACCGGCTTATCGGGACATTAATTGTTTCAGCTTATCAGGACATGAATTGAGGCTCTCGACAAACACCCGAGGTGTGTTCACCGACTACTGCTGAAAGGAAAAGACTTTCCAGTCACAGCTGGACAGAACAGTCCTGCTGACTCTGCCAACTGATTTAAATTAAGTTATATTAAAAAAAAAATTAAATTTATTTCACAAGTCTAAAGAGGTCCAAAGAATAAAATTAGCCACTTTACACTTAAAAGTCAGCTGGCTGGTACCACAGATTAATAAACACATATCAAATTAATTTTCCCTTTTATACTATAAAGCTATGAAAGAACTAATGAACATTCTAGACTTGGAATTTAATTTTTATACTTTTATTCATTCTAAGTAGCCTACAACTTTTATAAAAATCCCCTACAGAGACTGAAGGGATAGAAAACAGGGAATACAACAGCTAGTCCTTGTACCTGCGGACATGCACACAGGTAACTCGGTCACCCCATGGAAACACAGCCTCAGGAACAAAATGCAAACCTCATTACCAGTAAATCTACATCAAAGCAAACAGGACACTAAATGAGACAAGATGAAAGTGCTTTCCATTTGCTTATTTTCTGAAAGAAAAACTATCCAAGGCTGCATTCTGCAAAATTACTGCAACACAAAGGTGCATTCTATTTTGTTGTTGTTACTATTATTAGAACCTCAGAGAAAGTGGGTATAGTCTAATGACAGTTTAATTCTGAGAAGATATCCAAATTTGTAAGAACTCGGATGTAATACAGGAAGGTGATGTTGACTTGAAAAACTGCAGAAACAGAAAGAATAAAATTATATAGCCCAAGATGCCATGTCCCTCTCTACAGGCCTAAGAACAAGATAATCTTCAGTAATCTTAAGAGTTGATAGCTGGATTAAGAAGAAAAAGCTGTAAGCGTAATAACTTTGCAGTCAAGTCATATATATACATATACATAGATATGTATATATGTGTGTCTCACCAGAGCCTGTAAGTGCTAAGCTTCACCCTGAATATTGTGCATAAATGTAGTCCAATTGTAACATGCACTTTACCAGGATGATTGAGAGTTAAGAGCTTTTAAGATATGTATCATTTACCCTCATCAAGGCACTGAAGGTCAGATACAATTACCCTCCCTAAGCACCTCAAGAGGGTGAAAACTTCTCTTTTTGGCTTCTGAAACAGCTCCTTAGCAAAAATCCAAGCAGAAATATGTACCAACATTATTATTTGTGTGAGTGTTTAATTAGTTTGCACAGCATTTTATGATAAATTACCAGTCAATGACTCAAGAGATCCATCTCTATCCTGTTCTCTTGTACTTAAGGTCTAAATCTAAAAAAAACGTAGTTTAAGATCCATAATAATATAAATGCTCTATAGGTATCCTGTATGATTGTAAGTATCAAAATGAAATATTTGAGAGCAATGGAGTTTTTCTTACCTTTCCAGAAGATTATGAATTGCTTTGAAGAGCAGGGTCCTACACTCATAGGAAAGTCCATTCTCCCAGAATCCTTCTTCCACCACTACAAAAACACAAAATGTCAACATGCTCAGAACAGGGAAATACAAACATTTACCCAAAACATATCTTCAACAGCTTTAATTTTCAAAGTAGCACGTTTCATTAAACTATTTCAGCTATTACCTATATTGCCCAAGTAGCTTTAATCTTTACTTGCTGCAGACGCAGCCTTTGAATTTAAAAAAAAAAGAAAACCAAAACCAACACAAAAGCATAAAAGCAAACCCATTTGTTTGTAGCAGTCAATATTCAAGTACAGGGGTGAGGAATGCACGATCATTCTTTGCCACCACTGCTGAGAGATCCTTTAAAACTTAACCACAGATGCCGACAATCAAGAAACAAAGTGAATCATTAAAGGTGTAAAATCAATTTACATAACTGAAACAACATGAAACAACTCCCCTGAACCTCTCGCTGTCACACTCAAGTGCAATTCTTCCATTGTACTGACTTAACTATCGCAGTTTTAGCAATACACAGCAGATTTTATACCAAAATAAAAACTGTACACTCAGTAACGAACTGCAGAGATTTTAGAGTTAAAAAAAGTAAGTCTAATTATCTCTTATAGTAGAGTGCAGCCCGAATTAGTCACCTGAAGGACAGACAAACCTCAGAAATATCTGCTGTCCTTACTCATGGCTTTTGGGTGCTAAAACTACCAGGAGTAGCACTATTTCTGGTATGCCTGTACCATATTCTAAATCTTACTCAGCTAGAAGACGCAGAGTGAAAACAGATGATAAAACAACTTTTTCAAGGAGCAAGAATTTGTTAATTGTCTGAGTTCTGTCATTTCAATTTTACAGTAGTCGGCAGATCTTTAGAAGTGCAAACATAAAATCCTACCGCACGTTAAGCACTGAGTACTTCACACCCCTCCTTGGCCAATTTGCAAGACGAGACCGCCCAGCAGCGCGTCTATCGCAGAGATGATTATCTCTGTATAGTTTACAACCGCGTTTAAAGGCGAGCCCCAAGGAGTTTGTGCTCCACGGAAAATACTAATATTGCCAGCAGCCTTCAAAGCCTCGAGCCACCGTTCTGCTGCTTCGCCAGGAGCTGTAACTCACAGACCCGGACAAGAAAACGCACATTTTTCGCATGTGCAATGTTGTGATACGCTAATGTTGGTAACAGCCCCTCTCCTCGCGCAGAATGGAAGAGCCAGGTTTTAGTACCTAAATCACCCTATCGGAGAGCACGAGACTTGCCGGGAGAACGGAGACACAGAGCCGTGCCCCTGGGCACAGGCAGCAGTCGAGGAGCTTTTCCTCTGAAACCACTGCAGGCCCTTTAACGCAAGCCCTCCCTGACACCGAGGGTGCAGTGGGGCACGGCTATTTACTGCACAGAACTCGGCACGGCCTCGGCTTGCACGGGTAGAACACCGTGCTCAGAACTCAGAACCGCCGTGCACGCTCAGAACTACTGACGGATGAACTCTCAACAGCTCACAACTACCGAGGCCCCAGAAGCTGCAAGGCGGGTACAGTCCTTCACTTAAAAATGACATAATCCTCAAATACACGAAAAGTTACAGATTACACTATGAGAGATCACACCTGCATAAAAATTCAGTATTTAAATTAAAAATTGAAATTTTTGGACAGCAACATGAAGTTTACAGAACCTGTAAAAGTCAAAATAAATTCACTCTTACACAGCACTGAGCTCTTCTCCAGTTTCATCCTATCCTGGACTGTACTGCCAGTATTGTCCCTGCTTTAGGAACTTCATGCAAAATAGGGGAGACAAGAATCAATTCCATGATTTTACAGGAAGGTTCCCACCACCAGTTCTGAAGTTCTCAGTCCTAACTCCCTACTTACTCCGAGGTATACACAGCAGACTAACAGGACCCTGTCACAGCCTACACCGTCTCTCAGAACTATTTCCTGCAAGTATAATTTTGCCATTTCAGAAGAATTCAGGTCAGATCACGCTGCTTTACACTGTTAAATGTAATATTCTGTAGAGTTGGAATAATTTTAATCCCGAATTCTTTTGTGACTGGACATCACCTGTATTCTTTTTCCCTGCTCAGCTTCTCTGGCTACTCCAGCCTGTTATTCCTCCACAATCCCAGACATGAAAGCGCTCCACATCCCAGCAGGAGGGATGGGATGAGGGAATGGAAACTGGCAGCACTCCCCCTCCCTACCCACCACCACAGCTGCATCCACGGCTGTCCTGCACTCAGCAGAACGAATGGCTGGGAGGAATGTGTCCAACATCCTAGGAAAAGCAGGGAAAAGCAATGTTAACCTCACAGCCAAGTCCCGAGGGTCAAGTGTGCCGTGAGATCAGACTGCCTGAGGAGCAGCAGTGGAGTGGCACAGGGAAAAGGGGAAAGTCTGGACTGGTATCAACCCTCAATATTCTAATTTTCCAAACTGCCTTTCTTAGTACATGGAATTCACACAAATTATATATGAAATGGAAATAAAATTACTTCCCTATTAAATTTAACTCTAAGTATATCATAAGACATTGCCATAACCATTTTCCTATAATAAATAATGCCTTTAATTCCCAGATATATTAAAGCACTATACTTACTGTAATTATCTCTAATGCTTCTTTATCCTACTAAAAAAGTACATCTCACAATTAAGAGCATGTACATATGTCTGATGCCATAAAAATGAGGAGGAAAAAATAGAAGTGCAGCATTTCACTTCCTCTTTGCTCTTTGGCTTCCTGATCCAGACTCCAAAAGAAAAGTGCTGAAATGACTGGAGCAAGTTACAACTTCAAGATGCATATGGTGACCAATAAAAAACCTTGGCAAAACACTAAAAATTAGACTATTCCTGTAAATTCCAAAGTTCCTGACACTTATAATTTGACTAGATTTTAGATTTTGAAAGTACTTTAAATTCCTTACGGCAAATTGAAGCCTAGGAAATAATTGTTGGTCTCTGTCTGTGTACATGATGATTTCTAATGCTTTTAACACTCAACACGTTCAACTCCAGCCCCCCTCAGCCTTCCCATGCTCCTGATAGCATTTCCAGGCACAGCCAGCAGAACCCAGGTGCTGCACAGGTTCCAAAACATGGGAACACCTCTGGCCTGTCCTGGAGGCATTTCTGTTACTTCAGTTGAAATATTTCTCTTTAGACACAACAAACGTGACACTGAACAACAGCTGTGAAAGCTGTCTTCCAAAACAGAGAACTTCTAGAGGGAGAATCACAGAAAGGTGGAATGTTTTAGTAAGAGAAAGCACAACAGAGCACGAACTTCATTTTCCTCCATGGAAGTCTGAGCAGAGGAGAAGAGTTTGGAGAGGCAGCAAAGCAGAGGTGTGGGTCACTGCTTGTGGGGAGACACAGCCATGGCCAGTGTGACCCCTGTTTGCAGCGATCCCACCGTGGGGAGCTGTCAGGCTGGGTGACCTCCAGGAGCCCCACCCAGCTCCTCCTCACCAGAGGGATGTGCCAGGTGCCTGCTGCTCCAGTGGGACAGCTCCATGGCCACACGCATCCACGGCTCCGTACACACATCTCTGTAAGTGTTAACCACCCCACCCGAGCCTCTGTGCGCTCCGGAGCAGGATGGCACCTGGGAGTGGCATTTACTTCATTTTAACAGGCAGCTCGTCCCCTTCTCACTGCCCTGCAACACAGGGAGAACTTCACCACTTCGTTCCTCACCAAAGGAAGCAACTGCTTTCCTCTAGTTATGTTTTGTCTGTTTTTTTTTAAAATTAAATCATCTCCAGAAATAAACCACTAAGTCTATTAATATTCTGTCTCTAAAAATCTGGATTCTCAGAAAAAAAAAATCAAGAATAGCAGAAAATGCAAAACAAGAAAAAAGTGTATTTGACACTTATAATGGATTACAATGGAGGTGTTAATCTCACTGCTGGCGTTCAAACAGAATGGGAATTAATCAACAGCCTTCATATATAAAGTTTTTAGGTGTTTGTTATGATTTTGTTTTCATAGGTTCAAAAAATGAATAAAACGTTTGCTGATTTTTATGTTTATTCTTGCAGATCAGATGTTAAAAGAATGAAAGGCAACTACAATAATTTAGACTTACACGGGAAATTTATAATTTAAACATACATTAATGAGCAGCTTAGTTGGCTTCGGGTCTTTTTTATTTTCAAGTCAGAGATATTAAGGTCTTCAAAGTGTCCAACAATTTTTATGAAGCCAGCCATGTTCTCAAAAAAAAAAAAAAAAAAAAATCCATTATAAAAATTTCAAGGAGAGAAGTCACAGCAAAATATCAAAGCAAATACTTCAATAATTTTAGGTCTCCCAGCAGAGATACTGGAAAGATAATAAGATCTCTGTTCTGCTTCAGTGGCCAAACTGACATATTTTACTTAAAAGAAATATAGGAAGGAAGGAGAGGAGGCAAGTCGAGGCTGTGTCGGCGCTGCAGAGACAGTTATACCTTTAAGAAATCCAGCCACCCACATTTTAATAATTCAGGTCACACTGCCTTGTGCAGTTTAAAAGCAGAATTAGTTTCAAAGAATACATATTTCCTCAGAGCTATGTTACATATTTCCTTTTAATGTATCATATTGCAGCAACAGCTGAAATGAACGTCTAGACATCAAAAACAAGGCTTTATTCCCACCTACTGCTTTTTTACCTCAGGCATCAGAGCTAATGAAACCCATTATCCAGAACACTGCCCTCAGTTACCACATTGGCCACTGCAAATACGAAAAAACACTCTGGGACAGCACCAGTTATTCAGCCATTAAAATTACTGAAAATCAATTTCTTGCTGCACACTGCAGAAATACTGATAGATTAAAGCAGGACACATGGGACAAGGAGATTACTTCCAGGGAAGATTACTATGTCAAACTGCTGAGGACGGGGACTTACTCAGCTCCTCAGGATTCCCGTTCAGAGCAGCACATGCTCCTTCTTAGCCTTTGATATTTTGCCTCCTCGTTGCCATGAAATATGAAGGATGTGGGGCTTTTTCCGTGTTTTAAAAACACATGGCTAAACAACTCCAACAAAATCAGACATAAAATTACTAAAAGCAAGCATTTAATTTTTCATCTGTATTTTTATTAATGTGCCCTTAAAACAGTATTTCAAAAACCAACGAGCATTTTGAAGCATCATTTCTCCTAAAAAATTGAGTTAAGAGAGTAACAACACAATGCAATGGTACATTAATTCTGAAAAACTATATTATACCCATAAAAATCCAATTAAAGACAACGCCATTGATCGATCATTGCTATACTGCCATTGATCACCTTGTAAAATCTGCGTTTGAAGTCATTAGTGATTAAATTGACTTATTACTAAATCAGATTCAACCCACTTAGAGATCTAATTTCCTTGTGCTGGTTATGATCGTAGGGAAATTGTGCTGCTCACTCGTACAGGCCTGAGAATCCATCTTGGCTCCCTTCCCCAAGTCAGCTCATCACAAAATGAACCAAAACAGTGGAAATGCTCCCCGGAATGATTCATTTGTGTTCTCCTATTTCCAAACAGGGAATATTTACTGGACATGCACAGAAGCGTTTCCAATCCACGTCCTTCCAAGGTATCCTTAACAGCTTCCAGGAAAATCAGAATATTAATGGAGACCATGGCTGGAGATTGTGGCTCGGGCACGACCCGAGTTTGCATCTCAAAGCACAGCAATTTTCGATATAAAAACCAACACTTGCAAGCAGAGTTGACTATGAAACTAAAATTGTTGCACTTCAGAAGGATAAATAAAACCTTCAAAGGCAACAGCTGTTGAATATCACAGGAATACTCCGAGACTTTAATTGTTGCGCATTGAAACAGAAATTAGCATAATAGCTATTTATTGAAAAACAGATGGTAGGTAACTATCTGCACTTAGATTGTGTTAGCACTACTTAAAGTATTACTTTTATCGCTTCCTCGATCCCGGTAGGTACAGAGTTGTTTTTTATAAAATACACATTAAATGTTACATCCTCTCCCTGGCCCACACACTCACATTCCTGTGCTCCTGCACCGCCTCGCCTGCCTTGCACCAGAGCACACCACAGCCAGATCTTCACACGGACGGGTTCTCAGCAGCTTGGTTAACCAAAGTTATTATCTATGAAATCAGAACGAGCATTTCTGTGCAATTAGAGCTCGAGTCTGCTCTCTCTGTAGGAATGCACGAGCTGTGCAGAGAGCTCCCGAGACAGGAGAGATTCCAAATCAAACCATGCATTTGCCGTGTGGTTTTTGCTTTGAATGCTTTCTACCAAAAAAAGGAACAGAAATAAGGCACAATTTTGTGTGGTTTACACAGTTTCCCAAAGCAAAGCAGGAAGTTGTCTGCAATGGCAAACCTGCTCTCGCGTGCCAGAAAATCCCCCCAATCCCTGATTTACGCTGCTTCATTTGTCCCACCATGTGTTTGTGTTAAGCAGTCTGATTTCCAAGCCACTTTATATTTCTTTGCAGAGGTATTTCCTATAAATGAAAAGCATAACCTGACCATAGTGAAAAGGTACTAAAGGTCTGGGGAGATTCTCACTATCTTTTCCTAAAATGTTCCAGAGTAAGGATGCCACTAGGAAAGAAGTATTTTCTTAACTTTACTCCTGGGAATTTCTATAATTTCCTCTCACATTTCTGAACTTTTCATTTTCCATTACCTCTTCAACTCTTTGTTATAAAAACACTAAAAGTAGTTTGTCAGAAGAACATAAAAGCAACCCAAAAATCTTTGAAGGAAAATACAATTTTTAAAAGTATTACTATGCTTTCCTAATCCTAGAAACAACCTATACTCTCCAAACTTGATTTGCTCTCTTCTTTCCCCTTCCAAATCTCCCAAGTTTTCTTCATTTCCATTTCCAGTCCCCACCTGGGCCTTGCACCCAGTGTGACCCTCATTCCACACATCGGCTGCCACCCCCACTTGTGCCTTTTGATCTTTCCAGGTTCAAAGCAAATGGAATTCCTGAAGTGGATGTGCAGCAGAGAGATCTTCCTGTGCACCAACAATGCGATGAGAAGGAGGACTTGTATTTTTCCTCTCCAAACACAACTGGTGTTCACTGGCACTGACGGGACACCGACCGCATTCCCTGTTCCCAGAGCCCTGCTGGAGGTAACGGAACGTACGAGGGCAGCGAGTGTCCCCGAGAAATCAGAGCGAGTTCCGCCAAGTTACACAGGGCTTGTTCTAAGGAAAAATGCCGTCCCTATTAATCCCTACTTGGAAAGCGAAAGGAACCCGGAGCCTTCCTTCACTTCCCAAGTATGCAGGACGTCACTGCTGGAGCACGGCTCCGCTCGGAGCGCGGCACCGGCCTGAGCCCTCCCGGCCCCGAGCCCTGCCGGCCCCGAGCCCTGCCGGCCCCGAGCCCTGCCGC
>VWZT01007296.1:63376-91605 GCA_013397055.1 Pachycephala philippinensis
CGGCTGTGCTCCCGGTGATCCATCCCCATATCCCCAGGGAGCTGTGGCGGCGTTCCAGGGCGATCCCGGGAGCTCGGCCGGCCAAGGGGACACGGGACACGGGACACAGGACACGGGACACAGGACACGGGACACGGGACGCGGGACACGGGACACGGGACACGGGACGCGGGACACGGGACACGGGACACACCATGCCCGCAGTGCCCGCACCGGGGCCGCTGCCCGAGGGCACGGCCGGGCCGGGAATGCCCATCCCCGTCCCGCAGAAGGCAGCTTGGGCAGCGCTCCCCGCTGCTTCCCGGAGCGCTGCGGGCGCCACGGCCTTTAATTGATCTGTTAAGATGACAGCCGGAGCAAAGACAAGGTCTCCAGCGCATCCAAGGAGACACTGATGGAGAAATCCCGGGTGGGACGTGCCCCTGGAGCTCTGCTTCCACCCAGCCGGGCTCTGCTCGGGGGGACAAAAACTGGGGATATTGCCATCTCAGCTGTATGCTGATTTATCCAAGTCAATATTTGAGTTTCCATCAGCTGAAATCTGAGTTTACCCTTCTGCATAAAAATTAAGAATTGTGCTTATTTTTCCTCAGTTCACACTTGCTTTTGGTCCTGTGTCACTACTTGCAGCCCCCAGGCTCCTATTTTCTTCATTTTTTTTTCAACCTAATAGTCACAGAAATAACAATTTTCATTAGAAAATCTTCTTTTCCTTAACTTACTTGTAATGCTATATTGTGAGAAAACAAGATTTGAATTTAAGTAAGGGATACAGGAAATATTTTTAGAGCAGTTTCCCGTGTTAAATACACATCATGTGCCCCACACAAACCAGCCAAAGGTTCTAAGTGTGAACCACAACACTAATTCCATTATACATGGAACACAGTAGATAAGTCCTCTTCATGTTACTGTTTGAAAGTAGGAAAAGATGTGAATAAACATCTAGGTTATACATCCTTTCAAAAGAATGTTTTAAAGCTTATTTTACTACTTGTTTTCCTACCTCCCTGCTGGAATTCATTATATTTTACACAGGAGTAAATGACAAAATTGACTTTTCAATTTGTTTACTTAAAAACTTGCTGCAGTAAAAGCTGAAGGACGCAAAAAACCCAAACCCCAGGTAACAATCACCAAAAATACAAATAGAAAGTAAGAGTCAGCAGCAGGCAACCCCAAATTTAATATTGCTGGCAGATTTTTTGAGTAGCAAAGTTAAGCAAATGTCCTGTCCAACCCAAACCATAACATGATCCTGTAGGTCTTTCCAGACATGACGTTCAGCTTGTAATTTTTATCAATTACAAAGTAAGTTTTAGCCTACAATGTTCATATATTTCAGAAAGAGAAGGTGAGGCTTGAGCAATAACATCAGTGCAAAAATGGTTATGGTCAGACTTGATGCTTGTAAATAAAATACTTTGAAAAAAAAATTTTCAAAAGAAAAGTTTAAAGACTCTCAGTTTTGCAACAATTTTTGGAAATAAAAAAACCTGAAAATGCACCTTAAGCTGAGGTATGAAGAACAGCGTAAATGAAACATCTTTTTATAAATGTGCCAGTGAGAACCTTTTCCCTCATATCCTCGGCTTCTTGGAGAGGCCAGGATCCTTCCAAAACCACAGGCACAGAATAAAGAGGCAGAACAGACTTCAAAGACAAAACAAGCATATTTTTGTCATTTTGTTTGTTCTTTACTCCTCACAAAACATGCCAAAATACTTCGTGCTCTTCTGTAAGCAAATGTTTACTGGAGTTTGCTGCTACTTGAACGGAAGCAAAAGCGAAATAACAGTTTTGTGTTGAGTTCTGCCAGCGAAGGGGCTGAGCTGGAGGCAGCAGAATGTCAAGCAGGTTTTTAAGCAGGTTTTTAAATCTATTTTTGTCCTCTAAGGAAGCCAGCAGAGGGAGCTGGCTGGGACCCGGTCTGGGCTCTTCACCCAGGGGCTGCTTTTTCGATTAAGAAAAGGATCCGAGATCACACATGCTAAAAATAAAATTTCAGGGGAAAAAAATCGACCACATGCAATAATAAACATATTAAAGGAGAGCAGGTTTGGAGTCGGGACAGTTTAAGTGCTCCTTTTAAAATAAAACCCTCCATATGAAACAGCTTTGAAAGCAGAGAAACTTCCTTGAAAAATAATATCTGGTCAAAGCAGCCGGGATCAAATGTGTGATCCCTTGGGAAAGGCTCCGGAAGATCCCTGAAAATCCTGATGTCCATGACTTCCACGGGCTGAACAGATACTTGCCCCAAACAGGTACCAAAACCTCAGTGTGGGAAAACAACTCCTCTCCCTCCCCATCCCTGCCTTGCCAAGCAGGGAATACTGCAGATGCTCTTTCAGATGGGGACAGAAAAACAATTTCTTCATCAGCACATTCTTATTTTAAATAATATGTTCATTTACTCCTGTTTATAAACAGAAGGTACTACAGGGGAAAAAAAAATTGAGGAAGACGCAGCATGGCATTGGGGATGGAAGAAACAAATTACTGAGGACTGGAGAGCTGTTCTGAAATAGAGGAGTCCCTGGAATTCCACACAGTCATAAACTAAGCTACAAGATTTTACAGATTATCTGAGACTCCCAAGTACTCAGCTTTTCTCATAATCTTTAAGGCTGAACATATATGCAGTAATTATTAATTTAAAGCCAGTCCTGCTCTGTAAGATCTCTCCTGTAAGAATCTCTCCTGTGAGAGTCACTGCAAACAAGAACCCAAGTGAGCAGGATTCCCTTGGGGATGAGCAGGCTCCCCAGGGAACACCCAGGAATAGAAAGTTGTCATTTAACTTTCTATTCAATCAAAAAAAGCACTGCAACTTCTGACTCCTCTCTACTTGGGACTCCTTCTAAAGATCACTTTCATAAAATTTGAGCCAACTGACCACATCTGACCACTACAAAAGAATTCCCCCTCCCAGGCATCCCCGTGCTCACTGCTGGAGCTCCTTCCCGATATCCATATTTCAGCAGGAGCCGTCTCCCTCACTGCTGGTTCTGCAATGCAAATGCAATATGTTGTTCACTTTACAGGCTGTTGCCATGGATATTAATGTGATGTCATAAATTGTTACATCTTCATTGCAGAAACAAAATGAAAGGGCTTGGAAGGAGGAGAAGAAAAAGAACCCATCTAAGCAAGCATATTTAAGAATAAGCAACTGTTGTACAAATGACAAAGAGAAAAGAGACACATAAATGTGTATTTTAATTTAGTGTTGTTGAATGTTTCTCTGTGTAAGTGCTTCCTAAAAGATTCCAAATTCCCTACTGAATTTTTTACTGGACTGTTACCTGCACAGTGGGACCTCCTCAGCAACAGATGGAGCAGCACTTCTGAAATTCAGCTTTTCACCATGGCTGGAAATACATATTTCTGTTGGAAACATCAGTTTCTGAACTCTACTTTAAATTATCAGGCAGTGGCCAACCATCCCAGCAATGCCAGCGTGCCTCACCCCTGCTTCTCCTTTCATTCCAGCTACTTTTTGACCAACCAATTCTGTTTATTGCATATGGGCCATGGCAAGTACTTAATTTTCAAAAAATCAGGGTTGTGGATTGCCCTTAAGGATTATTACCCACAAGTATTCCTGAAGTTCCTCCTCTTCAAGGACTCCAGGAATCAACAGTAACAAAATGTTCCTTTGCCTTATTAAAACAGCAGCAAAGATTACAACAAGCTAATCTACTTTATCTGTAGATATACACACAGAGAAAAGAATGATTTAGCTTAGAGAAAAGCAGAATACAGTACAAAGCACACCCAGTGTTCACAGTCACAGAGGATTTCCCTCATTTTCAATTAGTCAAACTGTCTGGTTTAATCTTTTTCCCAAACAGTTTAGCTTTGCTGAGAGTGGATTTAACTAAGTCGAAAGACACACAGCGAGTGGGGAATGAATGGGCACCTCTGCCTGCCCGGAGCTGCTGCCCTGCCAAGGAACAACTGCTCAGAAATGGGATAAACTCAGCCCCTCTCCCTTCCCCGTCACCAAACAGGCACCCAGAGCTGGAGCAGCACGTGGCCAAGGGAACCCTGGAGCTGTCTGACCCCCTCCAGCCCGGGGTGCCAGCAAACCCAGGCACTCCTCAGCTCCTGAGCACTTCCTCTGGCAGCTCCAACAGGAAAAAAGCCCCACACCTGGCCTGCATTTCTGGGGTCTTGTGGCACTTCTAAGTCCACCCATCCAACAGTGAGGAACTCATCCACTCACAGCGGTGAGCTGTTCCTCCCCTTCCCAAACTCCCCTGAGTTGCACATGGAATGGGATAGATCCACACCCTTCCACTCCAATCCAGCAGCCTGCACTCCCCCAGCTCAGACAACAGAACAGATCCCATCTCCAACAACCCAGGAGAACCTTCCCTGGTCCCGTCTGTGGCTCCCACTTTGGCATTCCATCTAATCAGGAGTCTTAACCTGTTCCTCCAAGTCTCTCACCACTTAACTCCATCATAATTCATTAAATACCTTTTGTTCCTACGCCCCCACCAATTTGGGGGAAGTAGAACATACATCAAAAGACATGCTCACCATTCCAGTATCTCCAAGACTCAAAACACTGCTGAATAGCTGAACAAATAGAAAACAAAATAAGTTTCTTGCCATCTTTTTAAAAAAAAGGTGTTCTGCAATTGCAGCTTTGCTAGTCTGGGAGATGTTCAAACTTCTTGACTTAACCTGTTTAATTCACTTGCTTCTGAGAGCTCCTGCTGCAATAAAGCAGCCAGTGAACAGTCCCCCTCCCAGTTTAGCCCAGTCACTCTCAGCAGCTGCATTTCTTGGTGATGGCACCATTCCCCTTGACTCCATGGCAGCTGCACTGGTGCATCAGGTGTAGTGGGACAATCTGAACAGCTCGACCAACACAGGGTCACCTGTACTCTGTGTTTCCAATCCTATTTTTAATTCAGGAGCTTAAAGGGCAAAACAGCCTCCAAACCACATCCCCCTGGTCACGCACCCATCCCTGCCCTCTGGCAGTGGGAAGCCATTCCCTGTGTCCTGTCCCTCCATCCCTTGTCCCCAGTCCCTCTCCAGCTCTGCTGGAGCCCCTTTAGGCACTGCAAGGCTCTTATGAGGTCTACAGAAAAACCAAGGCTGCAGATCCCCATTAACTGCTCACTTCAGAAATATTTCTTGATTGGAACAGTTTAATTCAACTCCCAGACCTGGTGGGTCCCTATCCTGGGGGAGCCCCCTGACACAGGAATTCTGCCATGGTCCCCTGCTCTGAAGAGTTCCGCAATAGCTGCCATGTGAGCAGTAATATTGAGGATTTATTACCCTTGAAGGATTTCTCCTACAATCCTACACACTGGAAGTCCAGGTCAAAGGGCAGTAGAAAGTCAACGAGCCCTGCAGGGCAGCCTGAACACCCCACAGCACCCCACTGAACACCAGACACCTCCAGTGGGGCACACACGAGCAGGGGCAGCACAGGGGCTGGAGGAACATCTCTGGGATGCAACATGAAGGGCTCTGATCAAATTCCCCACCCAGAGCAGGCTCCTGAGCTGCATCCCACAGCTATCCAGGCAAATCCACCCAAGGGCAGTGCTCTGAATACAGCACCCTGCAGCTCCTCTCTGAATCAGGAGGGCTCTCTGCATGTGGCCCAGGAGAACACAAAATGCTATTTCTAAAACAAAAATAATCATAAATTGAGCTTTTTTATTAAAAAACCTAATTCTGTTTAAAAACGCAGCTATAAGATTACAGCTCAGCCTACTTAATTTCCCCTAATATTTCAGTAAATAACAAGCACCCATTTCTGCACCTCCAGGAAAGCCCTTGGCTGTCATGCAGCAGGAGCCACATGGAGAACTCCGTGCTGAGATTTAACTGGGATGTGGGGTGATCCCGTGAGCCCCAGCAAGGACCCAGCACCTCCAGGATCCTGGGCAGTGTGACAGGGAATCCACGGGATCATTCCTGAGTGCCAGGGTGAGGCGGGCAAGGATGGGGGATCTGCTGCCAGGCTGTGCCAGCTGCCATTTGGAGCCTGCAATGGACATGGGCATTTTGCCTTTCTGTCAACAGTGTCAGAAAGCAAGCACACACATGGCTCCGTCCCCACAGAGTGCTGTGACAACCACGGCTGGGCCTTGTGGAACAAGAACAAGCTGATTTTCCATCTCTGATAAATCTTGCACTTCAGAACGCCTACAGCCAAACCCAAACTCTCACCTACTTACCCCAAAGCAGCAAAGCCAGACTTAATTGACTTTGTCACGGCAGGGATGTAAAAAGCAACTCCTAACTACTGCAAACCATGGCTAAATACAAATCACAGCACTGGAGCCTCACTGCAAGTTAACAGGGAAAAATCCCCCCGTGAAATCTCCCGGCACCCTGGCAGCCCCCTCAGCTCCATCTCTCTGGGCCAAAGAATTTCACTCACTTGTAACATTTAAACATAATCTGACAGCAAATGAAGCTTCAGCTGAAGATTACTGAAAGGCTGGGTTTGCTTACTCGTCCCCCCTCAAGCAGAATATGAACCAGCTGGAACCATATCCTCTTGGAAATGTACTCCATTATATATTCCTCATCCTGATAAAGGCTGTTATCAAATACAACCAACAGATCAACGACTGATGCTGCTGACAATTTATTTTCTTTTATTCCTTCCTTCATGTTTGTGTGATACCCCGTAGCCCATAAGAGGCCTTTGCCTTCAAGCACAAAGCACCACAATTACTCCAGACATTATTTTGCTGGCATAAAACCCCAGCTACAATGCATTTAAATTTCCACAAAACATGTCTGGGTTGTTTAAAGAGGGTAGCAACAGGGAGATAATCCCAGTTTAATAACTCTGCGTGTAATTGCTCTGAGCTACCATCTTAAGCTGTCTTACATAAAGCCCCTGCCCTGGGTCACTCCTTGTGCCCCTCACCCTGGGAGCAGAGTTTGTGCCCAGCTGCCCCTCCCGACCCAGCCGTGCTCCATCCCCACTGCTGGTGTCCTGCAGCTCCCTCAGCTTCCCACAGAACCACGGCAGAGATGGGCTCCCACTAAATTCATTCCCAGGACTGGCCCAGGATTTTGCAGAAAGTATCACATAAGAAACAAAATGCATCTTGATTTACATTTAATAACTAATATCTATGTTCTGTGGTGCTTTATTTTTATTTCATTGAAGCATCAGCACATTGAAATTATCAATATGCAGCTTCTTTCTGATAACAATTACTAAATAGGATTTAATGTCGAAAGTAACTGCACCACCTCTGTTGTAGTTAAAAATAAAATATAAAAGTTCACTGCTGCTGGTATTTAACCTTTCTCTCCAAATCTAACTTCCAGCCATAACAGTGGTGGGTTTTACCTGGGATATCGGGAAGGAATAAAAATCAGCTCAGTGGGGGTAATTCTGGAAGATTATTGATAGTTTTCATTTATGCAAGATTAAAATCAATCAGGTTATGAAAACCTACAAGAACCTTCGTAGAAAATGCCTGAAGTTCCTATGTTTAGGGAAGAGAAGTAATTTCACCACACATGAGAATGTTTTCCAAGACAGACCACTAAGAGCCAGACAAATTATTTAACCAGTCCTTTGCTTCCACTGGGATATGTTTCTGCAAGAGATTCATACTGTAGTGGGAAAACGAGTTTGATGAGCAGTGTTTAAACCTAAAATTCTCCTCATTCCCAACAAATTCCCCAGGAATTGTCAGCAAATCTGTGAGGCAATAGATCCCTGTTCTCACTGCTGTCACTTCTGCATTTCACAGAACTGGTTTGAATGTCTTTTCCTTGCCAAGAGTCCCCATGGAAGGCTGCATGTATTCTGCAGCTAAAATAAAATACACCCTACTCAGCTTCCTTTTGGTCTCTCTGTATTTTACATGCCTTTTCATATCAGGCACAAATCAGTCCAGAAGACTTCAAAGTTCCTGCAGCGTGTCCCTGCTCAGATTCCAGCAGTACCTGGCAGCCTCTCCCTGCCCCACCCAGCCAGAGCCCTGCAGGTGCTCAGTGCCAAGAGCTGAGCACCCAGGCACCAGGGACCCCTCCTGCAGCATCCCAGCCCCAAGCTTATTTGTAAATAAGCTACTTTTGGTAAAAGTTACACAATCAAATACACACAAGCTTAACTAAGAGGAAAAAACAAATTAACTCCTCATTTGGCTCATTTTCAAACTCCGAATTAAGAAAGAAGTGGAAGCAACTGGCTTCATCCCATTGCTGTTTAATAAACTCTTATTTTGGTGTACCAAAGGAAGGTAAGACTCATGTGTGTGTGTGTATATATATATATACACACAGATATATACAAATATATATGTACACACACTCATATATACTGAAGAGTCTTATACTCTACACCACCCTTTAAAAACATTAAATAAATTCATTATTCTAGAAAATATTATGGACAGCGCCACAGATGTTTCGAAACACAATTTTTTAAGGAAGTACTTAAGGTATTAAGTATTGCTAGTGCTAAGGAATGATCCAAACTCCGAGATATTCACATCAAACCAGTGCACACCAGAACCTTGTCACTGGAAGATGTTCATTTATTCCTGGCTGGCTCCCCAGTGGATACCAGGGTACACCTGAATCCAAGCATGAGAATGGGAGGGAGGAAGCTCAGAAGCAATTTCAGATCTATCAAAACTCAAATATTACCCAACACAACACCACCATTTTCCCTTTGGGAGCTCTGCCAGAAGAAAACAGGCACCCTGCAGTAACTGCTGCTCTTTGGTGGGGTGTTTGGATCCCAGAACCATCTTCCACGAGGCTGCTGCTTGAGCAACTACAGCAATCTCCACACTTGGATGTGCCTCAAAATCCAGCAACCCACTGGACACAGCAACTGGGCAGCAGGAGCCTCACAGGGAACTGGACAGAGATGGTCAGTGGGAAAAGCAATGCTGGGAGGGAAGGGAACCAAGGCTGGGGTCCCTCTGCTCCTCGGGCAGCACAGGTCGGGCACATCCCACCCAGCACAGCACAAAGCAGTGTCACACAAGGTGGGAGCAGCAAAACAAACAGAAAAGATTCATGGAACAGCCAAACAAAAGGCACTTGTGATTCCATCTGCAAGGTACAGACCTCATCAGCCTCCCCCAGTTTAACCCAGTTTAACTGGGGGCCATTCTTACAGTGAAATTACTCAGCAGAAAAAGCCCAACCCAAATGTGAGAGAAGGGCTCGGGGTGAGTGCAATGTGAGGGGCACATTTATCTCCTCATGACTCTTAGAGAGGGTTTGCTCTTCATGGATAAGTTATTTATAGCTCATCTGGGCAGCATCCACATCTTTAATTCCGTAGCAGCTTCCCTTGCCTTTTGAATTAAAAATTGAACTTTACTCCAACGGATTCTCAAGGGGAAAGCATTAAATGTGCCACATCCTGTTCTTTGTTTCAAAGCAGCAGTGTGAAATAATGTAAAGAGCTCACACAGCCCTGATGATTGCTGCATATTTCATTACCACTCCAACACTCTTTGTCCCACTTAGAGCTGCCTACATGCCTTGGGCCATATGGAGCTGGTTAAGCAGGGCCTGTGATTACTACTTGGAAAAATCTACAACAATCATTCTCAGACAATTCTCAGCATTGTGATTACTTAACTTCCATTTTTTTTAAACCTAAAAAAGTAATCGACCATGTCTGGAATGTCAATGAGCCCCAATTTTTCAAAATTTATTAAAAGATGCAACTGATTATATAAATATGACACACAGCAAGTAACTGAGCTGAGGTGCAATGAATGGGCTGTAGTTCTTTTTGCCCATCATTTTCAGTAAGTTTGGGGAAATGCACAACTTCAAAGTCAGAAATGAGTGATCTTTCACAGCAGCACACATGGCTGGCAGGTGACACGCATTACTTCTGTTGTCTGTGCTGCCCAAACCCTTCAGACAGTTCAGTTTCACCGGATCACTTTGGGTCTGTAACACCACAAATGTTAAATCCGTGGATGAATTTGTGGCCGAAACAATTTCACCTGGAGCCTTCCCCAGAAGCGCCCAGTGACCCCACCCCCCAGCCCGAGCCCACCCCAGTGCCACCCCGGGGCTCTGCAGGCCCCAGCCCAGCAGCATCTGCTGCTGCTCCCCAGGCAGGCCCCTCTGCCAGACCCTGTACTCCCACTGCCCAGATTATTGAATTAATTACATCATGGCTGTGCAGCATCCCGGGAAGGGAGATGCTGTTAACACTGCAACCCCAGCTGACAACTCCATTTCAGTTTCCATGGACCTCTAAAGGCAATCACTCCATGGTGCTCATCCCCTGCAGCCCTGGGAAAGCCATCCAGGGAAAGTTTCCAAAGGAGAGGTCCCACACTGCTCACACACACCCTGGCCAGAGAAAAGGGCACCTTTAGGGGCACCTGGCAGCAGAAGGAGGGTGGGCTGATCTTTCTGAGGGCTGCCTAATTCCATAAATGAACCCTGATCAGTTCTCAGGACACACAGAAACCTCTCACCCTCCTCTTCAAGGAGAGCTTGGTCACGGAGGTTTAGGCTGGATACTGGGAAAAGGTTCTTCCCTCCAAAATTATCCAATAAAACTGAATTAATCAGAAATTACATTGACACGTCCAGTGGTTTAATACCATCTAATTCCCACCAGCATATATTCTGCTTTCCATCAGCTCCCTCGCAGGGATTCAGTGACATTCTGTTACCTCATGGCTTACTCTGCTCCCAGGATTAGACTGGATATGGAAAAGCAAAAGTAAAGAATTTTATGCAGAAAAACAACACTTGCAGCATATGCAAAAGCTGGTTGCAGAGCAAGCCCAGAATTAGCTATACAGATATTTTTCCAAGTTTGACAGTTGAGCCTTCTGTGCTTGTCATGCATATGCCACATTAGAAAAATAATGTTCTTATGTAGTAGTGAACACATGTTTATTTAATGGCATCTGCCCAGAGGGATGAGATATTTGCTGGGAGCACTCACAGAACTGTTTCTCTCAACCCAAATCACGTTTGAAATATCTAGGTTAAAACCGATCTGGAATGGGTTGATTTCTGAAAAACAAGACCTTTTTAACTTTCAAGAATTCAAACCCAGGTTTTTTTTACACATAGCTGAATTTACTATGCAGGAAAATATCCCTGTCTTAAAAGAGGGAGAGGAAATCAAATAAAATATTTTAAATATTATAACATTTATAAACAGAAAATATGGTTTCAAAGAAAATGCTGGGAAATTTTATTCTGTCTGCTCCCCACAAAACCACATTGTCTGTCCTGATCTATGTCTTTGGGCTACAGCCACAGGGAAACAGAAACTAATCCTTCAAATAAAAACAGATTTGCTTGGGTTTGCCTTGCATTTGTGGGAGGGTTTTGTGTGGGTTTGGGTTTTTTCCTTTGGGTGGGGTTTGGTTTTTTTAATAAAGCAATGGATTATTTACGACTTAGGGTATTTGTGAAAGGAAATCATCAAAATGCAGAAAAGAAAGCTTTTTGTACAAGACTTACTACCTTAAAAGATAAAAAAAAAAAGACAGGAAACAATGGGTAAGGCTCTAAAAATAAATAAAAATGAAAAAGCCTGTGTTCTATTCCTTCTCCTGTTCCCAAAGTGATGACTTCAGCTGAGTAACTCAATATTTGTGCTTTGGCACCACCATCCATAAAGACCAAACAGAGTGAGCTCATTCACCTTAAAAAGCCACAACAGAGCCCCATCCATTGCCATCCATGACTGACACACGTGTGAGAGACTGCAGGCACTCCAAATGTGATGGCATCACTCACAAAATTAGGAACTAAAGGGATTTTGGTGTCAAACCCAGACTGAGACCTGACTGAATCACGTGCCAGGGGTGCAGCAGCTCAGGGGACCTGCGGGAAGGGATAAAAACCACCAGCAACTGTCCAACCTTTGCACGGAATGAAGGTTAAAATAAACCTTGAAAAGGAAAATGACAAGATTTAGTTCTTCTTCCCTTCTAATGTTTTTTTAATCTGTTTATGCCAGAGTTCTTCGTGGGACAGCCTGGGCAGGCAGGCTCAGGGCAGGTGCTGAGGCACATTTTGGGCACAGCATTCAGGGATGCATAGCAGAGCTTTTCTGAGCTCTGGAGAAGCACTGGAGCCCCCACTCTGAGTTTAATGTACTTAAGCCTCTTCTCTGAGTTTAATGTACTTGAGCCCCCACTCTGGGTTCGATGCACTTGAGCCCCCACTCTGGGTTTGATGCACTTGAGCCCCCACTCTGAGTTTGATGCACTTGAGCCCCCACTCTGGGTTTGATGCTGCTGCACTGGAGGCCCTGGGGCATTGCCAGGCCTGCAGCCTCCCCGTGTGCCACCCGTGCCAGACCCAGGCTGGCCGTGGTTCCCTCTCTGAGGTGACATTCGGTGCCCAGCTCCCACAGCCTGACCCCTCTCAGCACCACCTTCCTCCCCTGTTTCTGTCCCATTCTCACATCCCCACTTCTCCCTCAAACTTATCCATCAGCTTCCACCAGGATCTGTGGGCACAGGGACCTCTGGAGAGGTGCAGCCCCCAACAGTGACAGAGATTGGGGTAGAAAAGCCCAGCTGGAGGCAGAGGGGAGGAATTGGCCCCTTTTTTAGGAAGCAGATCAGATTGAAATTCAGATGATCCTGCAAACACAGCTGGAAGCATCTCCTCCTAGAGGCAACAGCACCCAGGCCTTCCAATAGCACTCGGAATATGGGCTGAGGGGGAAATAATCTAGAAATAGAGAATAAATTGCCTGATCAATTGGTGTTTAATCAGAATTTCTGCTGTGTACACGAGTGTTCTTCAGGGCTCACACGCTGTAAACAACATGTCCCTGTCCAGAACATCGAAACAAGCTGCACATGGAACGGCAATTACAAATAAATGTTGTGTTTCTGCAGTGCCTAAAGGGCTTAAAAACAGCTCCCTGAATATCTAAAATATTGTAATTCCGCTTCAGTGGCAAAAAGCTGCAACGCATAAATAACTGCTCTGCAGAGCATCCAGGCAGGCCTAAAAAGGACATTCTGTGTTATGACATTTTTAGTGCTTTGTAAGAACAAACTTTGGATTTCTGCTGTTACAACGAGGACAGAAGTCAGGAGCCGTGTCCCCCCCGTTTGCTCTGTTTCCTCCTGGGAATGGGGCCAGAACTGATGGAGAGCTCAAAGAGCTCCACTGGTACAGGAATTTAGGAACAATTCTTTGTCCTTCTAGCAATATTACGGTGAGGATTTGGGGGTTTCTCTCCACTTTGAACTATTTCCTGTCTTTTTACTGCTAAGCTAATAATAAATCGATGATGAGCTCCAAGATCCATCATGTATTTCAGCTGGATAGCTGAAGCTGAGATGTTTGTCATCCATTAATTAATCTTTCGGAGGGTTTCAGGGATGAGAGAGAGAAACAATAAGCCACTGAATAAATGGGATTTAATTCCCTTCCCCTCTCATCTTCCATTACTCAGAGCACACTCAGTGTGAGGAAAGTCTATTTGACAAGAAGTATCAACATATTAAACACACACAAAAGCCATCCATCCTGCCAGTGCTTCCTGCAGCAGCAGCCACTAACTGTGATTAATTTACACTAATTTGGAGTTTAAAGAAAGAAGACACTGATAAAATAATGTTTCTCTCGCTATTAAAAATATGGAGAAAAATACACAGAAGGCAGGCAGCAATTCAGCAGTGTGCAAAGCAAAAGTAAATTTCCAAAGGCTGAACTCTGGGTGTTATCCCTGCCACGCTGCACCTGAGCCCTGTCAGCACCCCAGGCACTGCAGGGATGTCTGCCCAAGGTAACTCCATCCCACACCTGGGTCTCACCTGCCCCACAGGCCTTTGGCTTTTTGAACCTTAAGAGAACAGTTCAAAAGGAAGGAGGACACTGAACCTCTCCTCTGTGCAGGCAAACACGACCATTTCTAACAATTGCACGTTTGTGGGTTTAAGGTTTTGCCTGCGCTCAGTAGGTGCTGCTTAGTTTTTGTAGCTGTTCACATTTATTTTCATGTAAGGAGAAAAAAGACCTTGAATGTTTTATTAGGTTTGTGTTTGTCTGGTCACTTATGAATGTCTTACTTGCTGAGAAACAAAACATAATTTCTAATGATTCATTCTCCTTCTGTATCACCCTTCCCCCCCAAGGGCCAACCTGGTTTTGGTGAGAGAGATCACCCAGCAGCACTGCCCACAGCCAAAGGCTTGGAGGAGCTGACACCATTAGCTGAGGTATATTCTCTTTCCCCGAGAGCAAAAATTAATGTTTTTATTCAATTGTGGCTTCCTTGCAGTCTGCAATAGGAAAAACTGCATTATTAGTAAGATCTGAAGTTGTAACCCACACTGCACCCCTACAACACTGGAATCCTTATCAGCTCAGATGCAAATCAGAACTTGCAGATAAACCCTACTCTTGAACTCCATAAGGACTTAGATGTGTCTTATCCTTCCACCTACACAATAAATGTAATTATTCCATTATTTTCCGGTATTACTTTGATTTGGGTGGTTGTCAGGCAACAATTCCATCTGCAATGACACCAAAATCTGCTGCCCCTTGCAGCTGTGCACCCAAGGAGCAGCATTAAACCCCTCCCAGGGGATGTTCAATTACAGCAACAAAACAATGGCTCCAATTTTATATCTTTACCCTTTCCCTGGGACCACAATTCCAACCTATCTTTAATATAGGCACATGCTATTGAAATTAGTTAAAATACACAGATTATCTGTGTGTTGAGGGTTAGAGATCATACACACTTCGTGTTTTCTCCTCTATCTCAACTCATTAAATTCCTCACAGCCATTAATCAGTGCAACAACTGTCTGAAGCTGTAGGAGAAACATTCCCTGTGGATCTCATCTGAAGCCTACCTATGGAAAAGAGATAAATGAACAAACAGGAAACCACCACTACCTTGTGCCAGCACTTCCAGAATTCCTCTGAGGCAGCATTGCCCAAATTTAAGGTACTGGCTGCCCTGAGGTTCCAAAACCCAGGCACACTTTATTCCAGTGGAGTGTCACAATGTGCCATCGGAGCTACAATGAAAATCTGGGCCCAGGAAACAACATTGGCCCAGAAAACTGAAGCAGAGGGGAAGCAGTGGTCTGAGCCCATGTGTAAATGTGAATCTAAATGTAAACATTGCAGGTGCTCCCTGAGTTCTGTGCCTCTGCAGTGGGAACTGCACTCCAGACACTGCTCACAGTGGGGCTGTTCTGGGAACACCATCCACACATTAACAAAAGGGACTTTTTTTTTAAATTAGCATCTAATAATGCTTCAGGTTTCAGAACTGTTTGGAGCAGCTCTGTGGGTCACCCCAAAGTGAGTTTCTCACCCTTACCTCATTCTACAGCAATTTGAAGTCCACTGCACTGTGCCTGTATAAAGTATAACGAGCTTCTAACCTTTCTTTTAATAAGTAATTTATATGCTAGTTATTAATAACAATATTTTCAAATACACAGTCCCTCCAAAGCTTTAGGATGACACAAAACATTGGAAACACAGCCCTCCCTCCACGGAGTTCCCACTGGAGCTGGGTAACAACCAAATCCAACATTTCTTTAGTTATAAATCTCCTGCTTTACCCCACAAACCATTCCAGCTTCCCCCAAGGCACAGAGGGATATCCAAGGAACCAGGATTTAACAAAAGCTCTCCTAAGCTGTTTTATCTGTTCATCACAGCAAGGGGGATCCAGACCTGGCTCTGGCTGTGTGGGGATGTTCCACCCCTCGGAATCAGCCCTGGCACCACCTGCAGAAGGTTTTATTCCCAGAGCAGGAGACTGAGCTGAAATCAAACAGCACTTGGGTCACAGCTCCAAGCTTCCTTCCACACAACAAATGATCCAAACAGGTGCTGAGGTTTTCTTACGGCTCCAATCCAAAGTTTATTCAGATCACAGCTCCATTTTGCCCGGCCCTCTGATCCTGCCTCTCCAACACCACCTGGGAATTCCTGCACTGTTACCTCCAGCAAACCTTCCTTTCACCCTGCCTGCAGCATCTCTTGCTCAGCCTTTCCAAAATCCTCGTGTATTGGAAAGTGGATCTGCAGCCACCCCACACATAAATATGGTTCTATTTAACCTTGACCTCCCCTGAACCCGGGGGCTGCACTGCATAAACCCAGCCCCACTCCTTACCTTAATTCCTCTTCAAGGACAAATTAATTACTCCTTAATTTCAGTACCTTTTCCTCACACAGACGTGTGCCAAGCAATCCCACCAGAGCTACCAAACCACTTCTCCTTGGATATTCAACAATCTGTCTGCAAACAAGGAACAACAAGTTCTGCCCCACAAAAACTGGTGAAAATATCCAACACACCAAAGCCAGGACTTGGCTGTGCATTAAAAAGATTTATGGTTGTGCTCTCCCAACTGAACATAGACTTGACAGGATGAATTGGCCTTAAAAGATAAGACAGGTTAAAATCCCATTTCTGCCTAATTAGCAACTTCCCCAAGAGCAGGAGCTGGTTTCAGAGGAGAAAATCCCACGAAGGACCTTTACATGATGATAGTTCAGAGGAAATATTTTCCTGAAAGAGGAAGCAGATAACATGCTAAAAAAAAATACCTTGATTGTATCTCACAAATTATTTGCTCCTTCTTACCAACCTCCTGTAATTTTCTGCCATGTAATTCCGAGGTGGAAAACGAGCGGAGCCCAGGGTCTCACACGAACTCCTCACCACCACCAAAACAGCACATCAAGCCTTGTTAAGGATAAGGGCCCCTCAAAGCATCTTTCTTATTAAAGAAGTTGTATTAGAAACCACAGAACATCCTGGTGTTTAAATTCCAGCAGGGAGGAGGAAGGCAGCAGGGAATTCAGGCACCACCAGCATCCATCCTCCAGGGGGAAGGAGATGTGGCACAGCACAGCCATCCCTGCGGGGCAGGGACCAGGTAACGGCCCCAGCCCAGCTCAGGCATTCACAGTTCTGAGGTCTGGCTTGGATTTCTGGTGTCTTTTGTAAAACCCAGCGTAAAAACCTCTTTTTGTTCAATTTACATCACCCTGAGTCCTGAGTGCTGTACTGCAGGGAATTACAGTCCTAAATTCCACCAGAAAGCCCATTAAAAAGGAAGAAAACAAGAGTGAAAGGGCAGAGGGATGGCAAACGCTGCACTCCTCCTTGCAGGCTGTATTATGGAATGGGAACAATGCTTTTTGGGATATAAAAAGGATCAGAGCACAATGCATCACCACGACCGAATGTTCCAAGAGCTCTAAATAGCAAACTGGATGTCTCAGCTCAGAGAACTTTAATTTCTCTAAGACTCAAATAATCCAAGAAACATGTTCCTGCCTCAGAAGTGAAAAGGAAGGGGGCAGTTCCACAGCGTGGCACAGAGGGCACCTGGCAGGGAAACTGTTCCTAACCTTCATTTGCTCCTCGTGTCCAACCTCTTGACAGCAACCTTGCACCAAGCCAGAGCAGCTTCTGCCCCAGCCCAGGTGTGCACCCACAGCTGCTCTGGCCACGGCACTCCTCAACTGAGGAGGTGGCTTCCAAACAGCAAAAGAATCACAAAAAATCAGAAAAATGTAGCCCAGAACCCTCCTGAGGCCAAGGCCTGTAACCAAATGGAAACTTAGGTAACGCTGCTCACACCAGCCTGGAGCATCTCCAGGGATGAAGATTCCATCATCTCTCTGGACATCTTGTTCCAGTGTTTGAACATCCTCCTTGGAAACAAATATTCTGATCCAGAATGGAAATTTCTGCCCATTTAGGTCATTTTTATGTTGTTTTTCATTTTCCTTGGGCACATCCAGAGCAAGAACCTGCCTCCCCCTCCTGCTGCCCCCCAGCCCCCCAACCTGAGGGGCTCCCATGGAACCCAGGGCTCCAGGTGGTGCCAGCAGTGCCCAAAGAGAGGAATAAGCCATTCCCAGAGCACAGGGAATTATCCACAGGGCACTGCCACTGATGCACATTCAGGTCCTTGCCCGCCAGGAGCCCAGACCCTTTCCTGCCAAAGCTGCTCTGATGTCCCCAGACTATAAATGGTCATCAGTGCAGGATCTTATCCCATCTCAGGTGCAACATCTGGCATCAAACCCAGGATTACCTCTGGAGAAGGGGTGGTGCTACCCCAGAATGCCAACTGGACCTGAACCACTCCCTCTGAGCAGCTCAGCCCCTGCTCCGCTCCAGAGACCAAACCCATCCCCAAAGCCCTGTTTGTCCAAAGTTAACTCCAGAAGGCAGCAATGAAATCAGAAAATTCCAAGTTCTCCATGTCCTGTTGTCCCTTTGAAGGCTTTCCAGCTTTTTAAACCAGCCCAGGCCGAAATTGTCCAGGAAGAACAAAATATTCCATTTAAAGATGCAAACACATTTGGTACCATGCTCCTGCACTGAACAATCTCCCTCCACCGTACGGCAAGTTATGTATGTTAATATATGCTAATTAGGCAAGCTAATCCTCTGAGCTGAAAACCTGTTTCAAGAGGAGGTAAACTTCAAAACATTTCTCAAAAAAGCTTCCACTGACATCCATATTCATTACCTTGCAGGCACGGACGTACCACAGCCTGGTACATTTGCAATTGGGCTCGACAGAAACCTGAACCAAGTGCATCCATTTGTCCAGAACTGATGGAGAAGATGGACTTGAGCAGGAAAAATCTTTTTTTTCTTTAAATTAGAAATGAGACTGCTCCAAAAACATTAAACACTGCCAGTCTCCCTGGTTGTAGAAAGTAGGGAAGCTGTGCATTGTGATTCTCCCAAAGATTATTTTCCAAACCAACACTTGATAAACGTAAGGCATTTGTACCATGACTTCATTAATAGATGGCACAAACATATGATGTTCTGCTCAGTGACACAGAATTTACTGGATCACTGCAGTAAATTTACTGGATCCCTGAGGAAGCAGCCATAGGAAATCCATCTCCAGGAGCACTGCTCACATTCTGAGCTCCAGGAAAAGCCACGGGAACGCTGTGGCAGTGTCCAGCAGTGACCGTGTGTGTGTGTGTGTGTGCCCCATCCCTGATCCCCATGGACACACTGGGAGCTGCACGGGCACATGGCAGAGGGGCCCTGGAATCGCACAGGTTGTGCAGAAATGAGGAACTGTCACATAAAATCTGGAATCTGTTACCGATCCAACTGTTCCACTTAATCAAAAGCAAAGAGACTTCTAAGAGCTCTCTTGCTACTTCTGACAGCCAATTTCCCAAAGAAAGAGCAACTGTGCTAACAGATCTTAATAATTCACAGGGCCTGGAGAGCTTTTGCTTAAAAAAAACGGGAGGGAGGGAGGGAGGCTTTTCTTTTTGACAAAACCCAGCAAATGGCCTCTTGAAATCAGCAAGAAAAGAGTCTGCCCTGCCTACACGGAGTCTGCAGAGGAGAGGGAGCCAGAGCAGCGCCACATTCCTCATTCGTTCCCTGGATTTAATGGCTTTTTCATGCCCGGAATGATGAACAACACGGCTGTCTCCAGTGGATTACCTGTCACACAAAGTGCTTACCTCCAGGACTGCACCCTCTCTGCTGCTGCTGCAGCCTTTCATGGATGGTATTGTTCAGTGTATGACCTTGTTAGAAATGATTAAAAGAACAACTCCTACCACAGCCGATTAATCTGAATTTAAGCAAAAAAACCCCAACTCTGGTAAGAGATTTATTTTCTCTCAACGGCAGGAACAGTACATGCTATAACTTCTGTAGATTATGGGAAACCTCCCAGAACGAGTAATAACCATTGCCTAATTCCTGAAAGAATAACCAATAAAAATGGCTCAAATAGAAAATGATTGAATATCGCCCCTGTCAGATAAAGCTTTCAGGCTCTGATAAAATGAGACTTGCAGGGGAATTTTTCTATAAAACAAACTAAATTTTATTACCGAACAGTAGAAAATTTCTGAAGATATTTGCAATAGAGTATACAGCTCTGAAGCAGTGTTCAACTTTATTCCTCATTATATCAAAACCAGATGTTGCTGCAGAGGGGAAGGAAAGCCTAACTTGGGAGTGAAAAAAATCCACAGGATCCATAAAAACCCCACAGGTATGGAAGTGGTGTTTGACAGCGAAGGTAACGCAGCTGTGCACAGCCACTGAGAACTCCCCACGTACTTCGATAAGGCAATTTCACAGGAAAGGGAATTTTCTTCTCCAGACACTGTTCACAAGCCACAGGTGCCACTGCTGGCTGGGGCAGAGGTCCCAGGTCCCTGGTCCCTGTCCTCAGGTGCCTCCCAGCCCCTCTCCATGAGGAAGGAGCTCCCGGGTCCGGCCTCCCCGCAGGAAACGCTTCCAGGCAGCAGATGCTGGCTGGGACGAGGCCCATTCCCTGCCAGGAATAACTCCCAAACACTTCAAACAATAACATTTTTACTTTTTTGAGCACTGCCCAAAGAAAAATAAGTACAAAGAGGCCTGGAAATGCCGGCGTGTTTATAGGGCAGAATAAGCTACAACACAACCAAACCAACCGTGTTACCAAAGGTTCCTGCTCACAAAAAGGAGTTGTAAAGTTTTGGGAGCAGAAGCAAATATAATAGGGTAAAAGAGCTTCATGAAAAAATCCACATAGAAAAAATAATTTTTTCAGCTGTTTTATGAGGGAATATTAAGAACATAATAATAATAGCAGGAGCACGATAAATGAGGAATCTAAGACTGGCTGAAGTCCGTTTTATAGATTAGTGGTAAATGTTTTGTTTGCTTGATTTCTCCCTTGCTTTAAAAGCAGAAACATGCCACTGTTCATTTTCTGGCATTTCTGTTCACTTTGTTTTCTTTTATTTCTGGAGAAAGATCAGACCTCTGTTGCCAAGCCATAAATCATGAATGACTCCATGAATGCCTTCGGGGTCTCCTGTCACCCGAGGGCACCCCAAGCACCTCCTCTGTCCTCTGAAAGGACACAGGCAGGGAAGGTGAAAGGGAGGTTACACAAGGGAAGGAATCAGGAATATACCCCAAACCTGCCTGCTACAGCTTCCCCCCAAAGAGCAACATAGCACCACAGCTAAAATATCAGAAATAATTGTTGTCAGTCCTACAGGACAGGTGAGGCAAATTAGTTTGATGTCCATTTTAAGACCTCATCAGTTAAGCCCAGGATGTGCAGAATTCAGTGGAACTGATGTAGGACATCTCAGAATGGCAAAGCCTCCCAATATTCACTAGCACTGTGACTTTACAGCCCGAATTTCACAGATATCACATTGCTGAACATGGATTCTGAAGCTCTCAAGGAGGAAACATTTAAGCCAAGACTTCCATGGAGAGCAGAGCACAGTGTGTGTTACACTGGGGGAGTTCAGGACTGAAATTCTGGGGCTCCTGCAGAAAGAACTCAGCCACTGGCACCCAGAACTGGCAGGCACTGCCCAAGAGGGGTGGCTGAGCTTTGATCCTCCAGCTCTGGAGCTGCCAGCCCTGCCAAGGCTCTGGGAGGGAACACAGAGTGCCCCTTCCATGAGTTCAGGCCCAGGATCCCAGAACAGGCAGCAGCAAACAGAGAAGGACCCAGCAATTCCAGCTCCTTGACAGGAGCTGCAGGCACAGGGAAAGGAAGAATTCTGTGCACACAATCCCAAAGCCAGGCTGCCAACTCCATCCTGTACAACGTATCCATTAATTCATGTGAGGGATGGGAACCCCACACAAACCATCCCTGGGAGGACACACAGTTCAAACACTTCCACTCCATCTTCCCTGCAAACAAGGCAGATATTTAATATTTTCACACCCATTTGTGGTCCATATTTTGTCAGAGAGACAAAAGCAGTTCTGAAACTTGAGAAGTTGAAAGTGTGAGCTAAAGCAGAAGTGAAACAGCCTCCAAAAGAAAGGAGTTCCTGTGGGAATGCCAGGGCTGCCAATGCCTGCCCGTTCCCCCCAGCCAACCCACTGCAGCAAGTGAATCCAGTCTCAAAGTCAACATAATCCCAGAGCAGAGTTTGGCTGATGCACCTGTGCAAAGGCTCTTCATCAGGCTTTTCTTTATCAGAAAATTATTACTGTGCAGCAATTTATCTCGTGCACTACGCAACACCCACTATACAGAATTCACATTAAAAAGCAAATAATTTTACTGTATTTTAATTTTTTATTATTATCATCATCATCATCATCATCATCATCATCATCTAAAAGAGATTTTTTGGTAATTTCTCAAAACAGTTCATGGAATTCAGATATTCACTGCAATTCACAGGCAACTGCTTGCTCTGGACACCATTAATAATCCAACTTGAACTTATTCTCAGCTGCTTCACATGGAGCTCTGTCAAAAACCTGCTGCACAACGCAACGAGGGTGTTTATTCAGCACACACCATTATTTCCAAACACACCTTCGACTAGTCCAGGCTGCCGTGACTATGTTAATAAAGTGTATTTTTCAAAGAACCAAATAAAGAGTCTGTAAGCAGAGGCTCATAAATAGAAGCAGCAGCACAGGTGATCATTGACTTCTGACATGCCAGAAATTATCACTCTTTTCCACAAAAAAGAGAAATAATCCCTACAATAACAGAAGGCCACAAATTCAAGCTCATTCTCACCACTCAGGAAGAGCCTGGGAAAGCATTAAAAGGACGTACACGGGGTTCAAGAGTACTTGAATATCTTTCTAGCCCTCACTGCTCCTGACCCAGCCAGCACCAGCATCTGAAACTCCCCAAAGCTCTGGGGTTTATCCTCAGCTTCACCTCAGGCCCCTCTCCAGAGCCCTGAGCACAACCACTGTGAGAGCAGCAAATTTGATTTAACGGCACCAACTGACCTGTAATGCCATTAATAACAACAGTCAGCCTAATAAAACACTTAATGCCTCCAAACTCTCACATTTTGAGCCCATAAAGGCAGGAGAAAGGCAGATAATTAAACAGCTTTCCTATAAAACCCAGCCCCATCTGGCTGCAGCTCATTTTCCCAACTGCGGGATCATCAAGCACGAGACTCGACTTTTCACGAGGATAAAGGGGATGGAACCCTGGTTTTGTTCCCTGTGAGCCTTGCAAAAGGCCCTGCCATCCATCTGGATACCTGTGCTGGATTCCAGCTCAGCCTGGGCTACAGGTGTGCAATATCCCGAGCTGCAGGGGGGGCAGCTCACAGGGGAGCAGATATTACTTTTTTGGTGCTTATCAAAAACCATCCATAAAGGAGGAATTTTTGCTTCTTATGTTTCCCAAATCCCTGCCTGCATTATTTGATCACAAACAAATCCAACAAAACCTACTCACAGTATGCTTTTAACAGCTCATTTTAGCTTGATTTACATTTTAAAGAGTCCACCTACACATGACCATCTCTGCTAACTCTGAAAGATGATCCAACTGTTTCCATCAAGTCTGTGCCTGTTCAAACTCTTCTTTTCAATTTTAACACTGAGCAATACTTAAAAATTCCTAGTAAATTATATCACTGTGTTTGTTCCAGGTGAGCCACTCCAATTTTTTCCACAGGCAAGAGGGAAAGAGCTTGAGAATTTCAAACTCAGAGTAGGCTTAAATGGGATATTGGGAAGGAATTGTTCCCTGGGAGGGTGGCACAGCCCTGGCACAGGGTGCCCAGAGAAGCTGTGGCTGCCCCTGGATCCCTGGCAGTGTCCAAGGCCAGGCTGGATGGGGCTGGGAGCAGCCTGGGATAGTGGGAGATGTCCTTTGCAAGAACATATTGAAATGGGATTAGGGATTAGAAGCACGAAGCATTCCAGTTATGGGAGTTAAGGGAGGGTCAAATCCAACAGTCATGTTACACTGCTGCACTTGTTTCCCAAATGTGAGTGATGCAAAGTAGAAATAACCCAATAATTTAGTGCATGGCCTCTCCTGCAAACTTAGAGTGAAACTATCACCGTGCTCATCTTCATCTCCAGGATATTTTTTTTTTCAGTGAGGTAACAGCAGCAGAATTTCAAGTTTCCAGAAATGGTGACAGGGATCTCAGTACCTACAGAAGCCGCTCTCGAGGCCAGGAAAGCAACTGGCCATGCTTAAAATCGTTAAGAAATGCTTATCAGACAACATGAATGGCAATAAATGCAAGGACACAGCTCCCAGGGGACAGTATTGCCACGGCTGCACTGGAAAGGTTATTCCATGCAAGGGCCTAAACTCCAAGTCTGCCTAATGAACCCACACCTCAGCCAGCAGGCCGTAATCTTGTCAAAGCCTTCCTGGGTTGCCATCCCAGTAAAATTGGATTTGCTCTACAGGAAAAGCCTCCCTTTTGTTCTTAAAATGCAGCTCTGGGGCAGCAAAGAATTAAGAAGGCAAAGCCCACAGCGGAAGGGCCTGGTAGGGGAGAGCAGGAGGGATTCACCTCTCTGGAAGCTGCAGGAATTCCAGACACCACTGTGGAGCAGCTCAAGGCTGGAATGGAAGCTCTGATCAACATGAAATTAGAGAGCACAGGAGGAGGTGTGGGTGTAAAATTAGTCCATTAAAAACAAATAATGAGCCTTATGTCACTGTCCTTCAGGACAGAGGCTCAGGGGGTGTTCCAGGGCTCCCGACGGCACTCGGAGCAGGGAAACGGTGCCTTCTCTGAGGGGATCCCCAGGGATGGATTCACCTGAACACCACATTCCTGACACCAGCCTGTGCTCAGGAACACTGATGGCTCTCCAAGCCAGGAGTGCCCACTTTGCCAGGAGTGTCCCTGCCTGGAAAGCCAGGGCAAAGCCTGGGCAAAGCCTGGGAAAAGCGTGGCACCCTCAGCATCACAAGGCTTCTGGCACGGAGGCCAAGCACACCCAAACACGGGAGAATTCAGCTTAGCATTGGTGCCACCACTGGCAGCACCAATCTATAAAAAGCTTCATTAATTAAGGTGATTTCAGCTGGAATTGTCCCTCCAGGAGCAGCACTCCGGGCCCAGCACTGGCCCAGCCATGCCAGGCTCAGGGATCGACGTGCACAGGGAAGATGCTGCTGGACCAACCCCCTACATGTCACTGAGCATCTTCTAAGTGTTCAAGGGTTTGCAAATTCCTGAGATTTGCACTAGGGGACTAGGGGAAAACACACAAGTAGCTCTCATTTTCACAATCTGAGCCGATTTTTAGCTGAGGAAATCAAAAATACAAAGATTATCTCTGTGGTTATTCTGATCTCATGTATTAGGAATGAAGAAAGCTTAAAAATATTCCGGCTTCCAACAAAAAAAACCCAAAACTAAACTAAACCAACCCCAAATCAAGCTAAAAATCTGTTTTATCAACATTTTTTCTGCTTCTACACACACTAATTTTTGAGAAAGGTCAAAAAATGTTTGACTCCAGAAAGTCTCTAGGAATGCCTCGTTGTGAATGAGAATGAGACTACCCCATCCCTTCAGAAAAGGCCAATTCTGTTAATAATTTCTAGATAAATAATCCTGCCTTTTTCATGAGTCTTGCTAAAGTATACATTTACGGAGCAGTATATTATGTGTCATGCTGAGCCTCAGGCCTGGGTGGAAATATGGGCAGCACCATTAAAGTGCAAGAAAAACCCCACGTTTCAAGTGATCAACACAAACTCAGCTTTATGGACTCGCAGTGATCTAAAATTGCTCCACACAACTCTGATGGCTCAAGAAAATTGTTGTAGCTAAACCCACATATGGCCCAGGAGAAAAAAAGATACAAGAAAAAAGAAAAGGAGAAGAAAAAAGCAGCAAAAGCCAAGTTCCAGCACTACAATGCAAGGATTGAAACCCTCACGCAGCTCATTATGTATCCAAATAAACCTGGCACGGCTGGCCAGGGAATCTGTTCCATATGTTTGTGTGTACTCTCCTCTCTTTTCCTAAAGAGATCCCAGCAAATGGAGCAATTCTGCAAGGTGAGCCCTTGCACAGGTGTGAGACCAAATCTTGTGCTCACCTTTGGTGCCCCTGGACAAAACCCCCAAATTTCAGTAATTTCATTTACAGTTCTGAGCTGAAGATGACATCGCTTGGTCTGAGCTAACAAAGGGGGCCCTTGGAGACACTTCAGCCAGGGTTTTTTCTGCGCCTTATTTCTGTAATAGCTGGAATGCAGTAACACCAAGAATGACCAGTGAAAAGCAGGTAATAAATACCTCTTCAATAAATACAGCCCCATAAAACCAGCTATGTAACACTGCCCTGATCATTTTAGGAACACCCTGCACAGCCAGGGCAGCCCGGGAAGTGCATTCCCACCCAGCGTGCTGATGTTGAGGAGCAGTCCTTGTGTCACTGGTTTTATCTCTTGGAGGAGATTCAGACCTCACAGTTCACAGCATCAGCGACCCTCAAATCTGTGTTTTCCCAGAGGAAAGGCACCCAAAATGCAGCTCCTGCTCTCCTGCCTCACAGGGGCTGCTCTGCAGCCACACAGGGCAAGGCAGGGCAGTAACGAAGCTCTGAGCTGCACTTCTATGCAACAAATTTTAAAAAAGGATGTGGCTTCAGAGCACTTTTTTCCCTCTTTCCTCCTTCTTTCTTACATGTCCTAAATGCATCTATTTCTGCCAGCACTGAGGACACCTGCACACAGGCAGTGCTTCCCACTCACCATTGCTATCAGGTATCTATTACAGTGAGGGAATCCCTTTAAACCACTTCCATTCATTCTTCAAAAAAGAATTGTTAGATTTAACAAGAGAATCGTGTAATTACAAAAGTAAAAGCTATTATTCAGCAGAAAGGTTGTTTTAATTCTTTTTTAGCAGAGTGCCTTACACCATCTTACTCCAAGTGTTATTAAAATAGAATTAACAATGTTTTTTTCCCATTTTAAGCAGCAAGTTCTCCTACAGTTTTCCCTTACACAGCACATCTGGATTACTATCTGTGAGCTGCAACAAGGGGCTCACTAACACCCCAGATTCAGGGGTTTCATCACTTGCCAGAAGTCACCGAGTAGCAGATAAATATTGAAAGCTGAGAGCAATTGTAACAAATACGGTGCTTACACAACCTAGGTTACCAAAAATGCAAATAAAGACACTGCCATTTGGGATGTGGCTCACTCCAAGGAGTGCCAATTCCTCCCTGGAAAACATGACAGAGGATGTGGAACCTCCCTGCACAGAGCAGGATCCACACAGCTGGAGTGAAGCAGGGAATGGCAGCAGTTTGGTGAGTTCGGATTAACAAGGACCAATGATGCACAAAAAGAAATCCCAGCGCCCCCAGCCCGGAATCCCCGTGCACCCCCAGACCCTCCAGCTCTCCTCTAAGTCCCCCAGTTCAGCCCAGACACTTAAATACTGTGCTTACACACCAAAACAGGTCTTTCATAGGATCTACAAATGTCACAAGCTGATTAATTTAAAATTTTGTTTTCCCTTCACACCAAGAAAGCCCCCAACGTGACTCAACACCACAATATTTCACTGGTGCTCATCATCTTCCACTCAACGTTTTTCTAGAGACAGTATTTCTTAGTTTAAACAAATAAACATATTCTCAAAGTATAGTCAAATATTTTTACAACTGACAGAGTTCTTCCCTCACTAAAATGAGAGTTAAAGAGGGAAAACAATTAAGCAAGTGGTTAAAAAAAAGAAAAAAGCATCAGCTGTTCCGTGAATTGGGGCACCAATAACAATAAGATCCCAACACAGAGTAAATTAACCTACACAAATCTCCAAAAGCCATTTGTTTAACCATTATGTGCTCAAGTTTCTAAAATAACAAATACAAATTTAGCTTTGGGGTGTATCTCCTCTGACTGATGGCAAAAACCTGCTAATTCTGGTTAAGGCAAACAAAAACCAGTCACCAGAGCTGGTGTTCTCACTGTAACCCAGCCTCCCCAGGGCTGGAAAATAAGACCAATCCAAGTGGAACATTGGAGCAGGAAAGGGATGGACTGTGCAGGACCCTGCCCTCAGAAGGAAAGCAAAGAGGGAACAATGGCCTCACAAAATACACATTTACCAAACAGAAACGCAAAGAAATAAAATGATTTGGAAGATTCTTTCTACAGACAGGGCTTGGTAGAATTTATTGAAGGGAATGCTCAGAGGATGGGGAAGAGTGCCAGCACATTTCCTGAGACAGCAACACACAGATGTTTAGTGCCAACCCAGATGGAAACAGCACATCTGGGAGATGCACACAGACACAGGGGCTACAGGAAAACATGCACAATACCTCAAAAGCCACGATACCCACAGTAAGAGCTGGATGGACTGGAAAACCAACTTCTGTAAGAGTAGTTTATGCCGAAAGGTAAAAATTGCTGCTACTCCAGGAATTTCTTTTCATTTGAGAAAGCCCAAGGGTGATGAAAC
>VWZT01007299.1:0-62131 GCA_013397055.1 Pachycephala philippinensis
AATATATTCTAAAAATATTTATACTCTTAAATACGTATTTTTTATTTTTATATTTATCATTGTTTAAAATATCGATAATTTAATCTTCCAAAAGTATAGCATGTGACAGTACATATTACATTTTTGCAAGCTTTTCAAATTACAATTTTGTTTTTTCTCTCCACTTTGGACTATAAATTAATGCAACTGTCTAGCAGTTTGGAGATCAAGACTGTGCATAAAAAAGGCCTTTTAACTCTCACTGAAAAGAAAAGAAAGGCAAAAAAAAAAGAAATAACTGTAGAGAATGATGTCTCAAAACAATCAACTGTATTGAATTCAACCACCGAAGTTCAGGTACTGTGTAATTACGCATATTATAGTTGCTTCTGTTTTCTTGTGACCTGCTGCACACTTACTCCAAAATAGATTATGAGATAATCAGTGAATACAAACATGGGATAAGGGTACAGTTGTAACTGAAGAAGGTTACAAACATGATACTTGGCAGAGCACAGACACTCTAGAGCTTTACATTGAGCAGCGTTTGTCTCCAGAAGCACTTCCAGATGCACACCCCTCCATGCTCTCTTCCCTAATCCTCTCATTCATACAGCTACATGCATAAAAACCACAAAGACACTGATTTACATAAAATTATCTCACTCCATTTTATTTAAGATTTTCTCCTCCAGTTAGTAAAAGAAAGATGTGTCTCTCTTTATACATATGTACAAGTTCAGTTACAAAAATAGACAGCACATTCAAAGAGAAAAAAAGGCTTGGCATTTGTCTGATTCCCTCTAAATATCATATATACATGTGAATAGAAGGGGAAGGGGGAAGTCTTCATGAGTTAATTAAACATCACCTCCCCCTCAATTATCCCCTGCAAATCTGTTCAAAAATCAATCTAACTAAGCTCAGTTCTGCTATTTTCAGGTGTGCAAATTAGAGGCAGAACCAACAGGAAGCACTTGCTCTACACTGTAGGACGCCAGGCAAAGGATTTGGGGTCAGAAAAAAATTATAATAATAAAAAAAGAAATCATCTTCCACTGTCACAGCCCAGACCTGCAACTCGCTTCTCTCAAGGGATGAAAGTGCCCCGGCAGAACAGCCTCTTAATTCAATGTGTGAGACAGAACAACTGTCCCACACCTAAATTTCAGTGCAATGCAGACAACGCTTACAGCAAAGCAAGGGGCTACGGGTGGGGTTTGTGCATCAAGAATGGGGAAGGAGCAACCAGGGAACAAGAACACGGATGGGTGCTGGCAGCACTGCCTTCTATCAGCCTTACGGGACACGGCTACCGCCCGCACACTGCAGTGAACTCAACCACGCCAGTATGTGTGATGATCACAAAGATGAAGGGAAAACACACTGCAAGAACAGTCAATGGGATGGCTGGGATATGAGACAATTTTTTTCCCAGAATTTGGCTGGAAGGGGGAATGGCACAGTTCCCTCTCTCTCAGGATCGTTTTTCATTGCTTCTCTCACAGCACTGCAAGCTGCAGATCCATGCTCTGCTATGGCACGGTGAGAGGAGCAGCACAAACTCCTCCTCAGCACTTCAGTTTTCCTCCTTGAGATTTGTACAAATAGAGCATTATTTTGTTTCTAAGCTTTTAAGAGTTTTTCACACCTCAAAAATGAGAGAAATCATTCTGAACACAGTGAGTGTTCATGCTGATGAGAACTCTGAAATGCAAACCAATCACTGGTCTGTGGTCTCTTCCACTGTGTGAAGCAGAGGCTGTGCTGCTGCTCTCACAAGGCCTGACAGCGTTCCCTGTATTCTGCAGCTCTAAACATCTTCCTGACAAATGGTGCTGAAAAGAGTCTGCTCCCTGGAAACCACCTGAGACACCTTCCTTTGAATTTCAAGTCTTTAAAGAACCCGGAGACCCACACCAGAGGAACCCAAGATTTTTTCTGATCACACATCATCTTCAGCATAGCCCCCAATTACTCCTGCACGTTCACTGACCAGCTGCCAGTACAGAAATGTCTTGTGACTCTACAGGATATTCCTGGGGTTCAGATACTGATTTCATAGGACAAAATTAATGCTGGGCTCCACCTCAGGCTACAAGAGAGGAAGTATACTGGTGTGACTTCAAGTACACACAGCTGCAGGATATTGCATGGAGTAGCTGGATGCTTTCTTGGGAATCTTTGTCAGATGTGTCAATAAAACACAGGTTGACACTCTCCCAATTACCCCAGACTCCCTTCCCTCCTTCTTGCAGTGTCTGCAAAGATAGTTTTTTGGAATACACATAATAAAAGTGCTCACATCAACCACCCACTCCCATTGTGCTTTGATTTTCTTTCCACATGTGCTGGACAGCAACAAGGCATTTGTTAGCATGCCTTCAACTGGCAGGGTGGTCTACTCTGAAAGCCAACACAGTTCAGACAAGCTTTGGGGGTTCAAAATTACTATCGACCACCTGAGGTGTGGGCACCTTTGCTTTGCTTCCGAATTGAAGTTTCTGATATGAGACTGCTGGTCAGGTTTAAACTTTTGGGGGTCCCACATACACTGTTTCCTTTGTTTAAAGGGGAGCTCAAGGGAGAAGAGGCGCTTGAAGGTCCAAAATCTGCAAGTCCAGAAGGCCGAATGATTGCTGTTTGTAGAGGGCTACTTGCAGACATGCCTAGCAATGGAAAAGAGAATCAAATTCCACATGAGCATATTATTCCACTTGTGGTTCTTCAACAGCAAACAATACATTAACAATCAGTCCTAAGACCACTCTGTATTACTGACTTATGACAGTTTAATGAAGGGGGATCTCCTTACGATACAAAACATCTTACAGTTATAACCTGGGCTATCTTTAGCTAGTGTAAAGCTGTAGCTCAATCACTATCAGTTTAGGAGGTTTTGGAATGTGATACTGTAACTTCAACATGATGCAATGCAGGAAAACCACAGCCATAGCCATGGCATAAACAACACTATCTGATCTGTCTGAACACCACATAAAAAAACCCCCAAAACCAACAAAAAACCAAGAGAAAAATATTTGGTATGAGATAATTCAAAGGGCAGACAAAAATTTCAAGGTCATCTGAGGTGAAACTGGCTATCCTCTCACACCCTCACCGTGTCACACTGTGTATTGCCTGGATCTCAGAATATAATGGACAAGCAATACCAACAACACAACACTTTTAACCTATCTTTTGACAGGTTGTGAGCAGCCATCACGCAAGCTCAGCTTGGCTGTGCTCTGGGCAGCCTGGTGCCTGCCCTGCCCCACGTACCTTTGGAGACATTGTACCCGTAGGCTGCGTACGCCGCCGCAGAGGCTGCCGCTGCCCCCGCCTTGGCCCCGGCCATGGCCGCTGCGCTTCCCGCTATCGACTTCCGGCTCCTGCCTTTCCCAGTGCCGCCTTTGGAGCCACCTTTGGGACGACCCCGGCTTCGACTTGACTGGCCTCTCGCAGCGAGAGATGTGTCTTGCATTGAAACGCCTGCAAGGAAAGAAAACAGTAACTCCTACGGTGTTTCACGTACCTCACAAGCGAGTGCAGCATCAAAGCTGCCCACCAGTTACATCAACACTGTTCCTATGTGGCATTTACAGTAACAGGGACACTGTTAGCAAGCAGCGATCTCATCAAAAGAAATTACATATATGAGACTTCAGCAACAGTATCTTATTAACTGCAACTACTTGTATTACTATGAATCCAACCTACAAAGAGGTGGAGCCTTCCGAGTTCTACTTCAGGATGATTCATTTTCTTATTTGAAGATGGAGATGCAGTATCTTCCATCTGCTATCTCTGAAGAAACTCACCAAGAGCTATGATTCTACTTATTTCACTGTAGAAAACTACAGTAATTAAAAACACTTGACATTATTTAAAATTACATCGCACTTAAAAAAATTGCTCCAACCACCTACTGGAGATAGAGAACTAATAATTAACACAACAGCAAATTCAAGGAAAAGCTTAGAGATTAATAGCTCTGTGGTTGTCTGTAATTTGGTAACAAACTTATGGGAAGGAGAGCCCTCTGTAACACAGGAACAAAGGACACAACTTTTTGAAGTAACTAACACAGGAAAGTGGTAAGTGTGGTGAATGACAGACTATAAACAGGTTTCCTATCAAATCAGAAGTAACTTCTCAATGAAAAAGCAATTATTTTCCCCCAAATCCTGCCAACCATTCATATATCCTGGGCAAAATGCAGAAAATGTATCACTTAGCCATGCAAAGTCAAGGTTTAATAAATTTCAGTAGCAAATCAAGGCAAGAGTACTGACCATTCACGGTGTCTGAAACTGAGCCAGTAATGGAAGCAGGAGAGTTTGTTGCCCTTGACTGATGTGCTGAAGAAGCTGGATCATCCACAATCACAAGCATATCATTACTGCTCTCATCAGGAGGGATAGAGCCCATATGTAATTCACTGCTGATGGATATCTAAACGTGACAGAGAACAAAGCCATTAGCTTCTCAGGTTAGGAAAAGGTACAAAACCAGTAAGATCTTCAAAAGCTGTACAATCACAAGTAACTGGTACTTGCTCTTTCCCATTTTCTCTAGAATAGCAGCATGAGCACGATACATCATCTGCTTGATCACACTACACTTTATTTACATGCTGAGCAGCAGTAAAGACCTCCACCCGCAATTTAATTTCAGTTCATGAAAATACATGCTAAGTTATGAAGCAAAAGACTAATGGGCTCAGCAGATTTAAGTAAATTGCTGTTCAACTCTACATTTTCAACTGCAAAAGAGAAAATAGGATTCTTAATCCACTACTACTGCTAATAAAAATCTTGATCAATAAAGGAACAGTACAAAAAAATACAGAAATCTTAATCAACACGGCACAGAACAAAATACATTTGCTGCTAAAACCAATTCTTTACACACAGATGAAGCAAAATAAGATGTGTGCCATTGAGAACTTTTAATTTAAATTCCAGAGGAGAAAAACAACAATAATTCAGAACCTGAAGCAAGTGAGGAAGCAGAGATGCACATAAGAGTAGTGAGGGGTACTTAGAAAGAAACGGAATGTCAAGGAGCTATTTGAGGGATACTGTTTGGCTCACAAGCAGAGTGTTCTTGCAGTGGAAGGTATTGGTATGGAAGAGGGCACCTGGTTATAAATGTGAGCATGACAAAGGCAGGAAAAAGGGACAAGAAAGTAGGAAGAAAGTAAGCGGGACTCCAAAGTAAGAATGGAAAAATTTCAGGGACTGGAAGGGAGGAAAGTCAGGGCGTAAACTCACTGTAAGAAAAGGGAGGCAGAGAGTGAAGGAAGAGGGGAATAATGGAGTGTCAAATAACACGAGGAGCTGTAAGGCAGCTTATTAGCAGATGCTGCATTTTCAGTAATCTGTTTTCATTTCCATGGTTCACCTTTAAGACACGTCACTTCCCCACACACTCAAAGCACTACAATAGCTAATATAAGAGACAATAATCCTACAAGATGTAGGGCCACAACTGAAACAGTATGTAGGTTAAAGAAGAGGTGAGTCTTACCTCACTGAAAGGACTGGGCATGGCAGAGTCTACACTAATGAAAGAATCATCCCCATCAGCAGACAGGTTGGAGTTATCAGCTGAGGGAACAAACGGGATCACAAGGTTCATGCTCTCTTTCTTTCTCTTCCCATCCAATTCATCTTCCTTCTTCTTCTGAAACAAATAAAGTAATAACAGGAATGAAAAAGGCAATGAAACAGAAGAATGGGAACAAGCAACCCAAAATCTCAAAATCTAGTGCAGTATTTTAACTCAAGGAATGCCACGTGCAGAATTTCCCAAACCAAGTTTCTGAAGGATATGGTAACAGATCCCTTAAATGCTCCTTCTTTAGATTTGAAAAGTTTTGTTTTTCTTCATAAAATAGCTGGAATGATGGAGTATTACTCTTACAAAATTACTTTGATTTCTAGTGAGCTTGAAATTCTTTACCAAAATTACACAAAATTCCAATTAATTAACGCAAAGCCTTCCTGTCTTAAAAACTCAGAATTTTCATAAACTGGTTTTAGTGATGCTTTTTAAACAAGCTGATCTTCCCTAGTTCCACAGAAGCCTCATAGCTATATGGGTTTTATCCATGTTTGGTGCTTCCTTTACATTCCCCTTTTGTCCTTGCAGAACAAAATCTTGATAAAGTCACCAGTTTAATGATCAGTTGATTGTCAGGTTTGTTTGGATAGGCAGTACTTCCCTATTTTTGTAGTTGCTAATGACGAAAATACAGGTAACTATGCACTACTTATTTTGTAATATCCCTCTTCTGTGTAAGGAACTGCCACAGACTGACTTTCAACGGCAAAGGCAAGAAGGTTTACTCCTTAAGACTGCCTCGGCATAAAATGTTTCCACATCCCATAACAGTGATCCCGAAGCTCTTCTGGCTCTATCACTGACACAGGCAACCTCTCTGTATCAAAATACCTTCTCAGCATATTTTTCCCTTTTACGTTTACGTTCCTTCACACGATTTGTTTCTTCTTGCTGTCGCTTCTCTTCTTGACGCTGACGCACTGTTGGAAAAGAAATACAAAGCTGTCACCACTGGAAAGATATTTCATATCCTTTTATGAATCCTACAAGAAGTTCTAGTTCTAATAGAACTGGGAAGAAAAGTCAGTTGTATTGAAACTAAAACACATTGAAAACACTACTCTATTAAAGCTGTTTGTTTCCAAGTCACTAAAAAGTCTTACAGGGGAATTCTTCTTTCAAGCAATATGAAACTGTATGCCTCTAACTTCAAAAGTATGATGAAATACAGCACTTTTACTAATACTTTTCTAGTCATGACCTACATAATTCTTGTCAAAGCTCAGTCATTCAGGAACAATGTAATGATCCTGAATGAGTGCCAATAAAAACTTAATCACATCATCACGTCTCATTTTGCACAACTTCATTCAGCTCAGCAGTGATATCAAACCAGCTTGTACTAACAAGAGTTGGCAATACAGAAAGAGACAGGAAACAGAAGTTGTTATCAGCAATACATGTGTTTGTAGAGATAAAAACACAGATTTCACAAGGAAATGAAGTGGAAAATGGTGGAATTGCTGAAACACCAATTTCACATACATTTCTTTTCTAGTTCCTCATCATCCAGCAGAAGGCTGACCACCTCTTTTGGCTTCAAGGTGTCAGGTTTGAAATTGCCACCTGAAATTACCATTCGTTGAATCTAGAAGGAAAAAGCCAAGTGAAGAAAAGGAAAAATTAGTCAAAGCAGCCATGAAACATTTCTCACTACCCATCACTGAAAGCCAGCTGCAAAAATCATGCAAGTACATCTAAGTCAGACTTGATCCAATTTCTCTATCATACCAAAGTTAGTAGCAAAACTTCAGGGTATAAAATATGAGAAGCAACTGAGATAGACAGCAAACAACTACCATCCCTTATGGAAAGACATGTTTTTTCTGAAGCAACATGTAATAAACTACAAATTATTATAGTATTAATATACTGCTGAACAAAACAAAACAAAACTACAACAAAAGCCCTCTCAAGTATTTACCCATTCAAATTTTCAAGTAAACTGCACAGAGGATCATGCAGACCACATTCTTAAAGGGTGCAACATTTTTAGTCTCCTTGACTGAAAACTGTATCTCCATACTGAGTCGGTGTTGCAGTTTAAGCAATTCACTCAGCCTCTATTACTACAACTATATTTTAAAAAATGCAACAACTAAGAGGAGTTGCAGCTCAGCAGAATAGAACGAGCTTTAACATAAGGCAATTTCAATTATTTGCATCACCGACAGAAGACTACACCTGATTTTCAGGGTGATCTCAGGTAACTCTAGTGCAGTATCTCAGAAAAATGGTTTCAACAAGGGAAATGTGGATGCATTCAGTTGCTGCAACATCATGAGCAGCATCCAAGTAAGACAAAAGCTAAAAGAAACTCCCAAGTATGAAAAACATCTGAATGTTGTATATAGTGTACCTACTGCTACTGAAAAATGTGACTCTCCTTAGTTATTTTCTTGCCAATGAAGTGTCATGAGTTTAAAATTCCTAGTACACTTACTGCTTAAAGCTGCAGGACACTGAGCTTTTCTGGCAACCATCACACCTCAAATAATTTCCACTTGATTACCTTCTAAATGTCTTAAAAAACCAAAATCAGCTGTTGTGTAACATGAGAAGAATCAGTAACTCTGACACAGCAAAGACAGAAGCTCTAGTCTTAAAGAAGCCTGAGTTGTTTCATTGCAACATAAGAAATAGTTTTCATGAAGTCATGTTGGAAATCATTAGCTTCATATAATGTCACTGGAGTGCTGCTGTGTTAGTGACACAGATTTGTATATTTGAACAAAGACACTTCCTTTTGCCTTCTCTTCTGTCCCCCCGCAGACACTTTTTCTGTCTCTTTACTCATGTTGATATATGCTTTATGATACCATTTCTGCAACTGCTCGTTCAGACAAGTTCCTTATTCCTACCTCACTCTTTTCCTTTGCCCTCTGTAGGATGCGCTCCTCAATGGTGCCTTTACATATCAAGCGGTACACGGTGACTTGTTTGGTCTGACCCAGCCTGTGCGCCCGGTCCATGGCTTGCTGGTCTACTGTTGGATTCCAATCACTGTCATAGAAGATCACCTGCAAGGCAACACCAGAAAGGAATAAATTAAAACATACATTTAGAGCACCTGGTGATTAAACAAACAAAAATCCAATATATGATAACAATACAAGTTCAATCATGTTTCACAGAATTACAGCCCCACTGTAGGCTGTGTTAAAGTAGCCTTGCCCAGTCCCGTGAAGTCTCTTCCATTGCACTTCAGGTGAATTCAAACTAACTGACACTATGAATGCTTCAGCTTCCACAGAACATCTTTAATATCTTCTTAAACAGACCTGCTTGGGAGACACAAAATTCCTACGTTCGTCATCCCATTAAATCACTGTCATGCAATTAATTGTAGACTAACCACATCACTGACGCATTTTAGTATTACTTACCATCATACCAGAATTTCATGCAAAAAGTAATAATCCAATTTTTATTCAAAATTTAGATGAAGTCTAACATTTCTAGTACTTTGACTATAAAAAACTAAAATGCCACATTAAATTCATATTGCACCATCACTCTAATAGTACTTCATACATAATAAGCATAAAAACCAAAGGCATTTAAAAAAATTTTAGAGAGCAAAGTAAAGTATCAAAGAAGTTACACAGAAAAATACAGACCTAAAAATCCTCATGCAAGGAGCCTGCCTGAGCTTCCATCTGTTTTTTTCTTCTTTTAAACCCTGAAAATCCTACAGATACTTGTTTTCTTCTGATTTCTTGTGACTGACAGCAAGATATGATAGGATTTTTTTTTTAAAAATACATAATATTTTTTTGATTCAGTGAGCTTTGGGTTTGTGTGGCTATGGACTTGAGGTCAAATCTGCATGCACACCAGGTGCGGGTTAGAAGCACAAGAATAGCTGTTAATGAAAAGATGAATGGTTCATCAGTATTCCTTCCCTAGTGATTAGTGGCAGCTGCTCCAGAGTGCAAATCCTTGCAATTCACCTAAATCGGTCTGTCTTTACACCTCAGGGGAAGAAATTTATCCTTCCTGAGTAGCTGATACTCAAATACAAATGGCTTCCTACTTTTATAGGCATTGTTTCATTCTTCTGGGCACAGAAAAAAGAGTAACTGGTAACTATACCACTGGTTCCTTTGCAACTGAACCGTAGGAGCAAAGGGTCATTCATACAGTGAATGCTGTTTCATCTAAGTCATTTACACCTGTAGACCCCCTCAGTAATCCAACTCCTTTCTGGACTGGTACTCAAGTATGTGGGAAGTAGGAAGAAATTTCCAACTGTAACCAAAAACTGTGTACCAAAATGGCCAAAATTCTACAACTTTATCATCAAGATAATATTACATTGTGAATAGTAACAAAGTAAACAAGGCGATGCAATTTCACAATGTGAATGGCAGTACTAAAAATATTCATCATTATGGGCAAGAGTTCCAACTTTAACACAGAATTACTGATTTTCCCACATAAATTGTTACCAAATTTCACCCACCGTATCTGCAGCTGTAAGGTTAATGCCCAAGCCTCCAGCTCTTGTACTTAACAGGAACACGAAAATATCATTCCTGTGGAGGAAAGAGAATAAACCCCTTTATTTTGTGCATGAACAAGGAACAACCACAGAAGCAGTATTTTGACCTATATGAAGCAATCAGAGCTATTTCTATTACTTGAACACTTCAGAACGTTTTGTGCTGATCATTCATGGTCAAGGAAAAAAAACATATGAAAGAGTGAAAGAAGTTAATCTACAAGTGAGGACTGTCTGAACATGTAAACATTCAATTTGCAATAGCAGTTTATTAATCTGTATCAAAACAAACCAGGGCTTCTTTATCTTGCCCACATTGGAAATTAAGACTTCATATGGGCAAAGAACAATTTATTGTTTCACAGAACTGACCCGATGTTAAAGAAATCTTTCCTTAATGATGCTCAACTGATACAAACAGAAAAATAAGTGCCAAAACTCTGTAGATTCAAGTTTTTTTCTAAATTTGGTGCTTTGAACAGAACACACACAGAGACAAGCCCATATGTAGCATCACCAAGTACTGATGAAAACTCAAGTGATAACAGCAAAATCAAAATTTCTGCTAAGGTTGTGAACTGCACTAGTATCTCTGGAGGGTCAGCAGTATTTAGAAGTGTTCAACACCTTATGGATCTGTGCACAGGCTGACACAAACAAAGCAGACAGTACACTAGTACTGTCCAAAGATATTGACACATTGTCCTTCTCTGCTTAAGAGAAGACAGTCTGGAATGTCACATCCTTTTGGTACTACACTGTCTGAACAACTTGGCAAATGTAAAATCAGTTAAGTACCAGAAACTCTTGCTGAATGAACTGGAAGGAACTAAAGCCAAGCTGTGGATCTTCAGACATTATTTTGCAGGTAACAAAGCCACAGGAGCCAATAGGTGCCTGTTTGCACTGAAGATAATCCTTGGCCAGGTAATCTGTTCTCTTGCAACAATAGTGGCATGTGTGTATAGACAGTCACCTGAACAGCCAGCTGGGAAATGCTTCTGGATATGCCATATGGGAAGGAAAGTGGACAGAGCCACAGACTACATGAACAAATTATCATCTCACAGCTATACATTTTCAGCACCTTGCAAGGATATCCTGCAGAATAGTTTAATCTCAGTCATGCTTTTTTCCCTGGAAATATTTCTCATAAGTAAATCATGTATAAGAGGAATTCAATTAACGTTTTAACAGGAATTTTTGTTTAGATTGGCTGACCTACATTTCAAAGGGATTTCCTGCTGAAATTATTATTTTTCTTTGGTTGTTTTATTCATTAATAAAAAAAAATTCTGTTCATTAACAAAACTATTTTTTTTTCACTTTGTTTGGTTAAAGGATCTTACAGGACAAAGCGTTAGGATTCCAGGAGGACATCATAACCTGCAAGGAACTTGTTTCTGACAACTGGAAACAGGCAGAAAGAAAGGTACTACACGGTCCTCTCACTTACTTCTGCACATGTTCAAGTTCACTAGAAGACTCATCTTTGCAACACAGTCCTTCGGGTCTGTCAGCCTCATGAACTAGTGACCTGCAAGGCCTTGACTCCTATCTTCAGCTACAATACTTTGGGACCACTAACACAAGGACTTTTCTCTAGTCTAGAATGTTGCTTTCACCCTGCAATAAACAACTATCTGTGAACCTGACTCCACTGAAATACGAAAGTGACCTTCGTACAAGCTCACGTCAACATACAGGAAGGATAACCTTACTGTGAACTACTGTTCCAAAACGACATTGTATCGAGCCATATCTCATGATTAAAAGGAAACTTAATTACCATAAACTCAATCATAAATAATGTGCCCTGACGTGCTTATAAAAATTGTCAGGATCCATTTTGGTTTATTACATGAGAAGAGTTACCCTACCTTTCTAGCTAATAAAATCCCCATTTTATCTTTTGTTTATTAGTTTAATGTTTCTTAGTAAAATATGGTTAAATGGTTTGTTTTGCAGAAAAATAGGTCACTTTCAATACTCTAGCATATGCAAGATTTTTCAGTCTCATCTTTACAGTGTCAATTATCAAAGCATTTAATAACCAATGGACATTCGCTGCCTCTCTATTGAGCTTCTTTCTAAGCAACAGCCTATTTGCATTGGCAAGAAGTACAACAGGTGGCTACACTGAAATTGCTTCCAGTACTCTTTCACAGATTCATATCACCACCACTGACTACTGGTCAGCAAATGACCTAGAAACTGTTTCAGATAAATGAGGTCAATTTGATATAAGGAAAGATAAGTGCAGACTTCATTTATTTCATTACATCTTACACCAACTTCCTAGGTACACGTATGTTAGCAGAAACACACTTTGCAAAATACATTACCTGTTCTGAAAATCTGCTACCATGTCCCTTCGTTCAGAAATCTTTGAAGAGCCATCCAATCTCATGTAGGTATGTTTCCTATAAACCATGTATTCCTGCAAAGAACATGCACCAAAAAAATACAGTTGCTTTTGAAACTGTTCAATCTTGAGTCTTTCAAAAAAAACCAAAAAACCACAATAAAAGCAGGATTGCTAATTACAACATGGTTCCCTAAACGTCATCAACAAATGTTCTGTAAGCAATACTTGGTAATAATACAATCCAGAAATAAAAGCTACTCAATCATATGTCAGCTTTTGCACTTCATGTAACAGATAAATGACAATGTTAGTTCAGAGTTGGGGATATATTTGCTGCACTGCAGACCTGGTACATACCTTTTACTATAAATAAATAGGTAAACAAAAATCACTAAAATGGGAAGTTTGTTTTCACAGAGTCTAAATTTTTACTAAATCCCAAGCTTTTACTGTGCAAGCAAACCTTTCCAAACAAACCAATTGCACCTGCTCCCTGTCGATTTTACACCAGTTGACTGGTGGTTTTTAAAACCTGGTGCTGTATAATGTCTGTCCAGGCTTTATCTCAGCAGTGAAGAGCCTGTGAATCTCTTGCCTACAAGAACACTTCGAACATTACACTGGTGTGTCAGCCCACAGCTCCTGCCAAGCAGCAGAACTGAAACCATTGCCTGAGACACATATCAAATGGCATCAGCTGGGAATGCTGTAAGCAAAGGCTTTTTCCAGCGAGACACATTTTTCACGCTCTAAGGCTCTCAGCATTTTTTGATACCTGTGCAGCTATCAATAAAATCTGAATTACATACAAAGCTCAAATAACCACAGAGTTTCTCTGGAAAGATATCATCTGGGGTGCTTGAACAATGGGATGCTTGCTTGGCTGACAAGATGCAACATCTACTGGTTACATGAGTTAGGTTTAACCCTACTGGTGCATGAGTCTTTTTGAGATGCTGTGAGTGCAAATGAAGACAGAAAGGAACAGATAGTGCTTTAGCAGCAAGAACTATTGGATTCATCTTGCTCCAAGCCACAGTGCTCAGCAGACACAGAACTGATATGCTGTGAGAAGATATGGCAATGCACTGTAATGAACCTTCTGATAGTACCATGCCCAGTTCTCCTTTTCAACCATCCTTCAGAGCTCCTGATCCCTTTGTATTCTGCTTCACTACTGCGGAAATGGTGAAAGAGATGCCATATTATAAGGAACTGAAAAAAAACTGATGTGGAGGAAGCAAGCTTCAATGTAAGGCAGATGAAAGAAAAAATTAGGTAAATAAAACAGTGTGGAAATGGCCAAATCCACACTTGGACTATCTCTTTGAAAGAGAGCTCATAGCCAGTAGGATTTCTGGAGTACAACAACGGAAGTTCAAAGCAGAGAAGAGCTACTTCACCACACAGACAAACAAGTCCTAATTTAATGTTGATTTATTTGATTTCTATGACAGGTTTCTGTCACCAGCTAAAACCAGAGAGAACTGTCAGTTAGGCATTATGATGCCACCTTTTCTCCAGATTTGAACAACCCTTGTATTATTATCACAAGAACCTTTTTCTTTAATTTCTTTGTTACTGTCTTTATGATGATTCAACTTTTTGATCTTGATTTAGTCTTCCCTCATCTATTAACCATCTTTTCATTATCTGTCTTCTAAACAAACCAGCACAAATATAAAACAACTTCTTTCATTCCATGAGGTGCATTTATCCTTATTCCAGACTTCAGACATTTTCACAAAGGCACAAAGTACAAAAGAACAAGTTATTCTACACCTGCAGTACTGGCATTTATGGGCTGTTCCCCCAGGTCTGCGAACTGGCTTTGTACATTAGCCCTTAGCTAATCATCTAACAGGTTCTGGTCTGCCTCCATCCACCTTCCTCTGATCAAGGTGGATACTTCACGGTAGTGTAACCATGCTCATATGAAACATCCTTTTGTTGTGAACAGGTTTTGTGCAGTACTTTCCTATATATTAACAGTACACCCTTTCAATTCAGAAAAAAAATTTTTAAAAAATTCCACATTGCAATTCATACTACCCTTCTCAGCAGTTCAGTGTTCTGATCACTCATAGAAATGGCATGCTTTTAGCTAAAGAGTGAACCCTGATGGCAAAGAAGATGTTTAAAGAGTAAATATACCTGGTCTCTACTGTAATTGTGGAAGGCACTTGATGACTGCTCATTTTTCTAGTTCCCCACAAGGAATGATGGACTGGGGTGGGGGAAGCCTCACAGAGAGGCTTCAGTCTCATACAGAGATCCTTATATTAGACCTGCTTGAAAAATCTACCTGCCAGTCTTGTTTAGTGTAAGAGGTCACCAAGGCACCAGAAGCATCAGTCTAGGACAAATAATGAAACCCTTGCAACAGAGCACCTACACAGGAAACAAACACCACACAATGACCTGAGTATGGTAAGAATGCAGTGCTGCTAAAGTCCTCTTCTGGGCCTCCACACTGGTATTTTCTCAGTAAAATGCTTTCCCTTCATATTATTTCACAGTCTAAATTGAGTACTTTTATGTTTTAACACAACTTATTAACTTTTGGTAGAGTATAACCAAAAGTATAACATTTTACTTCACGCAGAACATAATTCGACCCCTCATCTCATGAATACAGTCTGATTCCCAGTGAAACCATGGACAATTGCTTCTAAAGAAGACAGCAATCATATGGACAAAAACAAACAAAATCTTAAAAAGTACGAAATACACATCTGCATGAAATAACAATATTGAAATTATAGTTTATCCTCTTCTGTTGAAAGAAAATAATTTCCCTCTTCTGTATTTATATCTGCCATTTTATAATGGCTGAACTAAGCAGCAGCTCTTCAGCTGAAGCTACATAAACATGGTTTTATAACTTTGTAAACAATATGCTTTGTGCTCTCTGCCCTGTGTAGATTAGGTTAGTGTAATATTGTACAAATACTGTTAAAAAAGACAGCCTATGTTTTTTCATATTCAAGTAGGCAGATGGGATATATTTTGATACATCAGGAAAAAGAAAAATATCTACAGATCCACAACTTTTGCAAGCATTTTCTTATTAATTGAGTCCTTACTTGGTTTTTAGCTTGCTTAACTTCAGCTTCTGTTACTTGGGTGGGGAGAAAGAAAAACAGAGGACTTAGTAGGTGGTTTATTTGGATAATAAAACACAAGTGAAGTTGAACATTCAAGAGGTGGAATAGCAGAACGGTGTGCTCACAAGCCCTTAAAATGGAATGCTAAGAGAAAAGACAGAAGCACTAAACACTCAGCTTTATGAGCTTCATGGTGTAATGCAGGGTATCAACAAACCTACACCATGTCCAATGTTTGCCAAAAAAAGAGGCATACTAAGCAATGCTGGGCAAAGTGCCAAAATACAGAATTGCAACCAAGCAAGTTCTGTTTTTCCTCACAGCAGCAAAAACAAAATTCAGCTTGTGATTTGTTATTGAACTATTAACTGCTGACCTTAAAATACTCTCCTGTTCATACAGAACTCATGACTTAGGCAGCTATTGATTCAGGCTTCTCACTTTTTCTCTTCAGTTTATTGTGGAGAAGACAGTATCCTAGCTCTTTGATGGCATGGCTGCTCATCAAATAATGATTTTTTTGTTTGTCTTCAGAGGCAGACTGCCTGTATTTAAATTTTGAGTTATGACTTCATTCCTTATCTCTTTCCTATCCCATATGCCAGAGAACCTCTTAATGTTTACCAAACTTCTGCAGAGGAATCAGATATTAGAGGGAAACGGTAAAAGTTTGTGAAATTACAATATAAACACTGTAAAATTTACCACTGTTTTTCCTCTTCCTTCCAATAAAAGGGCATGTAGGCATCAAACAGAAATAGAAGGAAGCAGTTCAAAACCAGCAAAAGAGGATAATTAAGCCATGCAAGCCCTTGCCACAGGGCAGTGCAAATGCCAACATCTAACAAGGTGTCAAGATGCAAACGAACAACTTCATGGAAGACGAATCCATGTTGGACTACTGAGTATATAGGAGGCACATTTGGTCAGAAACCCCTTGAACTGCAAACTGCTGGAAACTGAGTGACTAATGATGAAGTATTACTATTCTTGTACATTTTCCCCCTGCCATCTGCTGTTATACACTGGTATCAGTATAACACTAGGTTGGACCTTAGGTCTAACTTTGTATGGCAGTTCTTATATTCTCATATTAATGCATTAACTGGGTATCCTCTGGTATAGTAATTTTATGTCAGGTTTGCTGCATCCAAATTATAGTACTTTCTCCAAAACATGGTTGCTAAATCTTCATCTTCATAATTTGTCTTCTGTCAGCTATAGCTCTCCTACCTCCAGTAAGTCAATCATCCGCGTCATCTGGGAGTAAATGAGAACTCTGTGTCCTTGAGATTTCAGCCGTGTCAACAGAAGATCAAGAGCATGAAGTTTTCCACTGTCAGTGATCAGACTCTCTTTATCTAAAAAGATACAGAAGAAAAGGAGGTAACTAATAAAGCAAACTCAGATACATGTAACAAGTTAACTTCTAAATTTTCCTAGCACTTCACTGCATTATAATCCCTGAAGTAAGGAGTTGTGATGGAAGAAACTGCAACATCCCTTCTGGCTGACACTTAAAATCATAATGGTAACAATAACTTTTGTTTGCTTGGGACAGGAGCACTGTGAATATACCCACCTGGCAAAATCTTTTCACAGCCATATCCCTCATCTAAAATTTTATTCTGACCAGATCAACAAGCGCTAAATGCCTTGACACTTCAAAAAATATTTTCCACTTCACACATGAAAATGCTGTCCTTTGCACATTTGCTGGTACCTGCTGCTGAGCTTTAGATTTATTCTCCACTGATCACACCCCTCACCAACACAGAAAGTGAAGAACAGTTCTCTAGGTCACTGTAAAACAACAATCCCCTCACAGAACTGCCTTGTTCTTCCCTGCCCTCTCCATTTTTTTTCTCTTTTGTTTTGTTTAAGAAATGCTTCCAGATGGCAATCTTTTCAGTCACTTCAGATTTTATACTTCATGTCCTCTCTATTTCAGCACTGCTCGTGAAGTATTTTTCAGGAAGGAGATCTTCCTGTTTGTACATTCTGTACATAAACTTCAGTAAACAATACATTACTGTTGAAAGAGGATGAAGAGAAATTTTCTTCCAAAAAATTATCTGTTGGAAAGGCCATTGATGATTCTCTATTCTTTTGGATGTCTGAACTTAGGTTTACAGCCAAAACGGAAAGCTGACAACTGCAGATGGTGCAGGCTAGTACAGAACCCAAGTATTTTCAACATGTCTAGCAGGTAATGTTCTCTAATGTCTAGCAGGTAACACTTTTGCACACTTCCTGTTTCACAGAATGAATTAACTCATAGGCTGAAGAAAATCCAGCTTTCTGTAAGGCAGTTAACTGTCTTGCCCAATATCCCAATTAAAAAAAAAAAAAGTTATATACAAAAATTAATTCTTTCATCTGACCACCATGCACCTTAACATAGCCAAAACCAGGTTCATACTAGTGGAAGAGAGGAGCAAAGATCACACAACAGCACTCCTAAAAAGATCTTACAAGCACAGCAGGCAACACAGGCCATGAGTACCAAAGTGATGTGGTAGGTGTGCAGTGATGTGGCAGAGTACTAAGCGATTCCTGCAAGAACAACTATGGGCTTGCTGAGAAAAGCAGGAATGTAGCTGTTCTCTTTCAAAAATATCCTTTAGCTTAAATATAAATAATGGACTTGATGCTGGAATTAATGGGACCTACATTAGAACACCAGAAGATGCAACCAAGAGTCTCCTTTCTGAAATTAAAAAAATTGTGAGTTTCCATACTGTTTAAAATACTTAGTTATTCCACTTGTTCTATAAATCAATGCTGTGAATGCTCTCTCCTATGGTAATTCTAGAGCCATGCACCTGCAATTCACTAGCTAAGAACCCAAGACAAGACAGGTCTGCTCTTTCTTACTTGTCTGCCAACCTAGATAGTCACTGTTTTTCTCACGTTTGCTCTTCATTTTGGCAGTGATGATCTTGCTCTGCCAGGAGCAAGTACCACATCATTGCTTGAACTGTTAGCAACTACCTCAGGGAATCCATTAACTGGAGAGCCAAGCCAAGGAAATACTGTAAGGAAAACTCAAGTCCACACATCAGGCTGGCATTTGTTCTAAGTTCAACATAATGTATAATGATGCACTCATCTCTAGGACAGAATTCAATCTCAATTACATATTAATCATTAATAGTTTCATGCGTTCTTCTAAGGAAAAATAAATTTTGAGCTTAGGCAATTAAGCAAAATGGAAATGATTTACAGCTATTTGGTTTTAAAGTACATCTATGGAAGCCAAAACCTCTGCACAACAGCAGTGTTTACTCTTTATAGAAAATGTTATTATTTCCTTGAATTATAAATACAGCCATAACATTCTGCTTTTATTCTAATTGGTCAGCCTGCTATTTCAGAATTAATTAAATTGAATGAAGCGACATGAAAAGTCTAGATATACGTGACAAACTAACCCGATTGTTAACCAAAAGCCATCTGACTAGAAGAAAACTCAAAGAACCACCAGGGTCTGTTCAAAAGTCAGTCTTGACAGGATCAGATTAACATATTAGCAAGTTTCCAAAAGCAAAATGCTTCTGTTTTTCTCACAAAGGCATGAATAGGTAGAATTAAGCTTTGCTAACTGGAAATGATGCATGTCCTTTGCTGCTGGCTTCTGAGGTCTCCATTGTGTAAGTACCTATTTTTAAATCGCAATGAAATGCAAATTACAAGTAAAGAATTTATTTGCAGATGGTCTGAAAAGTTAGCAACTTGTTAACAGTTCATAAGTCATCCAATATCTCAGCAGCAAAGCAGACTGCACCGGTGAGAAAGTTTTTCGGATTTTTTTTGAGAGCAAAACAGTACTACCAAAAAAGAGATTTATCATCTCTGAAAGAGAAAACCATTTGTCCTTAACCTGGCACCTTTAAGCATGCTATCCTGATGCCATTGTGTTTTCCAAGATCAAGTATTTTTCCGTGCTGAAAGCCTGCCACCTAGTGCTTCAAACGACAAATTCTGGAAAATGGTAACAGAAAATGTACTTTACTCATGCCATCTTCAGAAAATACCACAATTATTCAAAAGAGAAAAAAAAAAAATGTCTTTCCCTCTAGTTTCTCTCACTTCTATTTCTAATTTTCTCTTACCTAGAAGAAGAAAAAGACAATCTATTACTTTTTTAAAGAGGATTTCCAAAATTTCAAGTTCTACTTTTTTTTACTTTTAATGATGATCAGCAACAACTTCCAATGACAAATTCTTTGGAATTTTTTTTTGTTTTTTTGGGTTTTTTGGGGTTTTTTTGGGTTGTTTTTTTTTTTGTTTAAAAGGAACTTTTCAAACTTCAGGTCAGTTAGGAGATAGAGGTCCTGTACTGCACTGTCAGAGAGCTCTCCCTAGGACACATTCATTTTTTGGGTTCTTCAGCTACGTATGAAATAAACAAGAAAAAGGAACCAGACCAAATGGCTTTCAGTCTGAAAAAAACCCAAACCCAACTGCCTCCAGCCATGCAAGGATATGGACATAAATTATCTACGAGGGGATACAGTGGGCCTGGGAAGAATAGTTACAAATGATTATGACTCAGAATAACCCTTGTCAGGAGCTCTGGCTGATGACTGTAGCTGGGCTCAGCGCTCTCTGGAGAATGAGAAAAAGTGCCTCTGGACATGCAAAAGGCAGAGGAAAGAGAGATAAAGCCTGGGTTCCAGTTGACACCCCTGGTTCCCCTCCTGACGGCACAATGGGGTCAGTGAGGAGCTAGCTGGCTCTCACAGTAAACAGCCAGTGAGGCCAGTGCTTTTTATCGATACTAAAAGGACTCAGACACTTCCTGCCATTTAATCCAGGACCATTTTTCTTTCAAAGAACAGGAAAAGCCTCAAGAGATTCCCACAGTGATCACAGCTGAGCCTGCTACCAGGGTACTGGGAACGCTGAGTCTGAGCGAGGATAGATCAGGGTTTAGGAGAGAGGTGTCCCCCGTTTCTTCTTGTCACCTATTTGCCACAGACCTTCATAGCAACTGTTCCATTTGACATTTGCTAGACTTTAGCCTTGCAAATGGCTCCTTCAGCACATCACTCACTTTCTGTAAGGCACCAAGCCTGTTTCTGCACCTACGAACACAGCTGTCCTGTTGTGGTGTGTGCCCTCTCCTATTAGAGTAAGTTTAGGTTTGAATGCTACTTTCCACTTAATTAAAACACAGCTGTACAAAACTACTTTTTTAACCCACTTCTAAGTCCAACACTTCCTAAATTAAGCCAGCTTTATGTAACACACTCATCCCAACCTCCTTCTCAACCAAATTCTGTTGTGCTTTGACAACAATTCGCCTAACCCTGCACCTATTCTCTCACTCCTGTAAGCTTCTTGTACCTCACCTATATTCCTCTAAAATTTTTTGCTGATAACAGTCCCCAGCTTAAAATGGAAGTTTTTCAAGAGAATGCAGCCCTGTCTCATTTCTGCATTTCTCTATCCATGTTTTCTATCTTAATTTATCTCTTCAATACTTCCCACTTTTCTGCTACAGAGATTGATTTTCTTTTTCCAAATAACTGGCAAGCAATTAAAAGAATTCCTGGAGAAACTATACAATGATCAGCTATCACTGAGTATTAAACCAGTGCAAGCTCATGAAAAATGGTTTCCCCATTACATAGGTACAAATGTGCATGTGCTTCAAATGACTCCAAACAATTAAGAAGGTACCTTCTTAAACCGGACTGTAGCAAGCAAAAGGCCATTTTCCTTTTACTGTACTAACTTCCCCTGCCAAACATCCTTGACCCAAAAGGGTCTGGGAATAACTTTGCATCTGGCAGTGTAAGCTGTTTTTCCTCTTGGCTATCTATCAGATCTCTAGTACTTTCTGCAGAATTCTGCTCGCTGCTCAGGACCATCTTCTGACAGCTAGAGCATGTCCGGCCCATGAAAGTCACTGCAGTGCTGGCAATAAAACCCTATGAGATCTTGGATTACTTCAGTCTGATTCTAAGAAAAAATGAAGTACGTTTATTTTACTAGTACACTGGTACCTTTTTCCCACTTTACAAGGAAATACGAATAAGACTTCTTTATTTCAACCAAAATTCAGTAAATCCCTCATGCCTTATTTTTCAAGCCAATTTCCTCTGAACTTGGTCCTCAAACCCATCCTTCTCATGGTACACTGCTACAAGTAATTTTAACCTTTTCACTAGGTAGACCAATAAAAGATCTTTTAGGACAATATGAAGCTCTTCCAACACCTAAAGAGGCAAGGTATGTCTCTAACTTTTCATGCAATCTTCCTATCTCCAACCTCAAAATAGTATTTGGTTGTGAGAGAAGACTGTGCTCTAGTAATGTCAGTCATTTGGAGGACTGACATGCAAAGAGACGTTTACAAGCATTAGAAAAATCTGTATTAGACTTTTCAGTATCCATCAAAGATCTACTTCAGACAGAGGATGCAAAATCATGGCGAATTTTAAAATATCAGGGTTAACTTTCACTCAGAAGGAAAAACAAACACACAACCACCCCCAACCCTCCAAAAAGCCCATAACCAAGCATAAATTACCACCAAATAACAAATGTCCTTATTTATCTCATCTCCATTCCTCTACAGCCTCCAAACTTACCTGGTATCCTGATAAAAGACCAGCCGTTCTGAGGCCTGATCCCTAGGAGGCCTCCTGGATGTTCTGGGAAGAACTGGGAGCACTGCTTCAGCCAGTCAGCTGCCAGTTCAGGGGATCCATGGAGTACACACTGCTTTGCTTCAAGACTTCCTCCTTCCCTTAGTGCCCTGCGCTCGTATTCTGCACTTCGGTCATTGCAGTAGAATTCCAGCGGCACAGCTGTTACCTACAAGTAAAATAATAATAATCAATATTCTTGTTCACATTTCTCCCTGTCCCCAAATCCCCAGTTCAAGTACCTTACCACAGGATCAAATTTTAAAAGTCAAGTCATTATGAAATGTAGAAACAGAAAACAATTTTTTGTTTGACTTAAACCAAGAAAAGATGCAACATCTCTCCACACCACAAAAAACACCATATGAACAACCAGGCGCAGAAAACCTGCCTTTTGATAAACTATGCCTTGTGCCAACTGCTACACAACTGACAGCTAGAAGAGTAATATCCTTGCTGTACCTCTCCTTTTGCCAAGATTTCTTTTATTTATTTGTTTAATTTTAGTTCCATCCTTCACAATCAAGTAAGGATTTATCTCATTAGCAGAAATGACACTTATATATTGTCCTTAACAGAAATTCATGTGATAATTCAAAATTACGGAGATTCATAAATAAGAAGGGGGAAAAAAAGGAACAGCATATTTCTTGGGCTTTACAGCTGCTTTGAACAGAAGTGGGCCACAGAAATAGTGCTCTTTTTCTTGTGGCATTCTATGAATGCTATGCCCTATTACCTGTTTCAGTATATACAATCCAGCTGGACAGACCAGTGTTGCAAACAAGGGAAGTGTGATTTCATGCCATGTGAGCTGTTCTGGAACGGCTCCATCAGTTTAACTCCCCCTGTTCTGCCCCATCCACCCAAATTTGTACAGAGTGGAAGGTGCACATGAGCCAACCAGCTGAATGGCAATGGCTGCAAGGTGCTCAAGCAAACTCTGTTCCAGCAGACAAGGCTGCATTTTGTAAAATCTGCAGCTTTCTCTTATCTCTCCCTTACCACGGTAAAGAACAACAACCAAAAGCGAAACTGAGCCATGGTACACAGCAGGACAGACTGCTCTGCTGGATTTAACTTCAGATACTTCACCAAGAGTTAAATCACATGATCCAAAGTAAACACAATTACAACACTTTAATGCAAATATAAATGCAGAATAATTCACTGTCTAGCACAAGAATTAAAAAAAAAAAAAAAGCAGATTAACAACTTCTTTCTATCTTTTTTTGAATGTAAGTCTGTTTTGGGAAAACATTCTGGGGTGTTTACAAAAACTACTTATGACCAAGTTTACAAAAGAAAGCCAGTAGAAACTTCTACATACTATCTAAAAACTTAATAATGTGTTATAAACTCACATAGAAAAGAAAACTAATTTTAGTATTAAGATAATTAACCTTACAGTACAGGGTAGTAACAGTGAAATTTGAAATGCCATGACAATTTCTTCACCAATATAAGAAGCAAATATATCACTACTTTAGAAGTCATTGTTGCTTTTATTTTAGAAGTACAATGAAAAAAATCCTCCATGTAAAGTCATGTAAGGTAAAAACATTGTCACGAATCCTAACAGTGTGCAAAATGACCTTCCCTCCAGGACTATGAAAAGCAACGTAACAAATGAACAACAGAGAAAATCAAGCTTGTGAAAGTTTTCACATTTAAAAAAGGCAGCAGGGCTGCAAAGGAAGAAACAGTACAGAAGCCCATAGGTTTTCATGGTGAACAGTAAGCAGTGGACTTCCTGCAGAATTGAGCAGGGGTGGGAATTAGTGTGATAATGGGACATCTGAAACATTAAACACAATAAAAGAACCATCTCTGAACTGCAGATGAAAAGCTTCTATGTTTGAAGAGGGTTTAAATTTTTGTTCCAGCTTACTCTGGTTTGATGTAACTGCTACATATTGAGAATAATATATACAACATTGTATCATGCAAATGAAAACATTTTAACAGCTTAACTAAATGCTTAGCAACAGACAGTTTAATTATCACCAGTTTTAAACACAGCACTTTAAGAGTAAGGTAAAGAGAGCAACCCCTACCTCAGGACTGCCTGGTATCGTAGATGACAGCTGTACCTCTCTGAACATTTGTCAGCTAACTCAAAGTAACAGGTATTAAGCACGGTTTCCTAGCTGCAACTGTGGCCCAGACCAGTTTTACAGGAGCTCTTCTCACAGGAATAAATTAAGCTCATAGAGACTTCTCTTTACAAGGGCCAAACAATTGTTTAAACATATTAATGAGCACAGTTATAGTACATAACAAAAAAAAAACCAAAACAACCAAAACAACAAAAAAGCACACAAAATCTTTGCAATAATGGTAAAGCCATTGTTTTTCAAGATGCCAAGAACTATTTTAAAACCTGTCTATAGGTCTTACACACAGCCACACAAAACACTGCAAAGTGAAAGGGGCTGTGTTAAGACTTAGAACACATTTCCACTACCTAAAAGGTACTTCCACCACAGTTGCTGCTATCCTGTATTGCCACCCTCAGTCAAAGCATATGTCTGACCTTTGCGAGAAAGGGCAAAACCTCTCTCAAAGCACAAAAAATTCAAAATGCAAGTAAGTTCTGTCACCTGAACGCTGCTGTAAACCACAAATGATGGTACAGACTTAGGTTGTTTAAGAGACAATATTCACCATCACATTTCAGTTCATATTTCTACACTGAACAGACTGGAACAAATACTCTTTTCAAGCACAGACAACTTGCCATACTGATTTCCAGGACCTAGATTTTCCACCCCTAGGACAGGCAGCCACTACACACAAAACAGAGCAGACTAACTTCTGACACAAACACAGCTTATCTACTGAAAACAACATACAGATTTGTACAGCAGCATTTTACAAGACAAATGAAAGCGTATCAGAAGATTCTACAAGCCATGTTTCAGTAACACCTCACCCTAAGGAAGAACTAGTAGGAGACAATCTTGAGACAAACTCTGTGTGTCTCAGTGCTATTTCTACATTAACAAGAACTAATCTTCCTACATATTCCCTGTAAAACTGACTGACATCTGAGGACCTAAGACTATCTTTATCATCAGCTCATTTTTTTTTTAAATGCAGGCACATATTTCTAGGATAGAGTCCTGTATCTTTTACATGCCCTTACAAGAGAAAACAATACTCTACTGAAACAGACAGAGAAAAAAAAAAAAAAATCTTTCATTCAAGCTTGTTCACACTCCTTTTTGTCATGGCGCATTTTTTCAGGCTTTTTTTCCCCACAGGTTTGTTTTTGTGGTTTTACTTGTAACAAAAGGTAGAGCAGTTCTTAATACTAAACCCTCCTCTTTCAACACATTATTGTCAAACTGATTGAAAGAGTCATGGTTCAGAAATACATCAAAACTACAGTGATAAGGATGTATAAATGCATTTCCACCTTAAACAACTTAGTTTAGCTAGGGCAATTGTAAAATGCTTCCTGCATTTATCACCATGCAAAGTTAAGCTTTCAGACATTGTGAGATGACCGAAATTACTTCACACAATATTTCAGAGTGTAAGAGATCTATTGAAACTAAACCAAACTGTATTACTCAAAATTTAATTAATTAGCATCTTAATGACAATGCAAGACCCATCCTCCAAGTTACGTTTTTTATGATTGAGACCTATCTGTACTCAGGAAAACTGCCTGCAGAGAAAAAAAGACTGACCCCCTCCCCCAGCTGCTACATAAACATAAGCTCCTATTTCTATCATTTGCTTCATTAACTTCCCAAAATTCATCACAGGTCAAACAACAACAGAAGGCTATAGTTTCTGGGAACAGAGCTCTTTCTGCTCTTTCAGAAACTTCTACAGAAGTTTCTAACAAGCATAAAATTAAGTCTTTGTACTCCTAGAAACAAAAAGCCATGTCTACACTTAATCATTTTTATACACCAGCCAAACCAAAACAAATAACTTATTCACTAGAACAAACGTCAGATAGGATTTCTTCTTGCCTTTCCCTTCACAGGTAGCCTTCTAAGCCCCTCTCCACCCTTTCTGCTGTAGGGGAGTAAATCAGCCTATTCTTCATCCACAATGCAAATTTAGGTACAAAGAGTGACAAATCAAAGGAATCTGAAGGCAAAGTGGTTTTCACAATTTGCTCTCAGAATAACCTCTTGTTCTCCAGCCAGGTAGTACATTGTAACTGGGAGGTGACACGTGAATTCCAGCAGTTCAGCTGGATTCCCGGCCCCAAGAGCTGCTGACACAGATAAATTCAGCTTGAGCAGCAGCAGGTAGGTAATGAGCTTGCATTTGTGAGGTCCTGCTTGCCATCCACCCTTCTCCAGATGCAAAAGTATAATTGCACATCATTTGATGAGGCCTACAGCAATGACTTCAACAGTGACTAGAGAATGTAATGTCTGGATGGTCCAGTAATGAAAGCTTATTTTGTCCAGTTTTGTCAAGATCCAACAACATGGAATACAATAGCCATAGACCTAATGAAGGCCTCTTGCGTCAGCCCAGGAAACTTCGACCAAATTAATTTCAAAATGCATTTAAAAGATGGACAACCCCAAGCAGTAGCACTTAACATCCAAAAGACCTAGAAAATGCCAACTTGAGTAATCCTTATATACCGTAACCTGGTGTTTCCTTACTGGAGCATAAGAGAGAAAACAAACATCCTTGTCAAGAAAGTGTTGCTTCCCAGCCCTCTTTTGTCATCAGAGCTGACCAAACAACCACCTCATTCTGTTCATATCATACCTAAATTTCCCCCTTGGATTAGCACTGAATAATTTGCTTTAAAATCTCTTCTCTAATTGCTTTAGGTATTAGGAGAGAAAGTGAAATCTCAGAACAACTCCCGCTGGGTGCATCTCACAACTTTCCTTTTTCTTTCAGTACACATGACAGTCACTTCCCCCATGAAAAACCCTCTGTTGAATACTGTAGCAAAAAGATATCCTCACAGCAGTTTTACCCAACCAAAAGAAAGTAATATATCATTCTGTTCCTAATACACAATTCTAGCAAGATTTAAAACACAGTAGAAAATACATAATTTACAACTTTACTTGGACTTACCCGTGGACTGGCTATGCACAGGAAGGACGGCAGCTCAGTCACCTGGCAGCATCGTACACATGAGGTAGCTGATTTCCTTCTATATATGACATGGTCTGAATAGCCAGTAACTGCTTTACAGTGGCTGCTGAACACAAGGTTCTGAAAACAAAATTAAAATTAAGAAGTTACTACGTTTATAAGGAAATACTCCTCTCAAGCCTTGTATCCATCCATGAGGAAGACAGACAAAGCACATTCTCTACGTATTTCTCTTTGAATAAGGAAAACTCTACACATCTTCTGCAGTAAATATGTAAAGAATCTTTGTGTAATTATCAGAACATTCAAATCTGGAAATGTCTGCAATCAGAATAGATCATACCAATAACTTGGCTTGACGCTCAGCTGGAACCAGAAACAAGTTTTTCCGCCTTTGAACCTTTTGACCTTAGCTTTTCTAATGAAGGAAGTACAGGAATATTCTAGTAGGTCTGACCCTCAGGGTGTTTTCTAGCTACTCATTTATCTATTCTGAATTAAAATGAAATTTCGCAGAGAGAAAAAATTAAGAATTGAAATAAGGTTAGATTGGTATCTTTAGACTTGCATCTTTTCCAGCCTTTTTCTTCTTTCCTGTGCAAAAGGGCTCTAAATTTTATCCTGAAGATTTTAAAAGTGCTAGCAGGGTTACACGCATGAACAAACACACGTCTTAAACCTGGAATTTGCCACAATATCCTTTTGATACAGAAAAATATACTGACTCAGAAGTGGAGATATTCGGATGACAGTGCAGTTTAAAGAAAGGAAAGCTCTTTCAAGATGCTCAACTCTACACAGAAAACTAACAAAAAATTAAATTTTCTTTCCTTGCATCAGTTGTAGTTCCTTTTTTATTGTAATTATCTCCATCAAACCATTAAATAAACTGCTTATACACTAAGCCATTTCTGCCACTTAGCTTTTATTCTGACTCTTCTATATTCATAGAGATCAGTAGTTCTGTATTATGTTTAATTGTTTCCTCTAGTACGCAGAATATTTTTCTGCACACAATAGGAAACTAGCAGTAATTTTAGAAGCTTTAAGAAGTATACCTCTCACAGCCATAGGACCACAGGATATGCCCTCCTGGCAATTCCAGCAGTTCGCATAAGTAAAAGGTAAACAGGATCTCAAGTTTTGGTATTGTTCTGCCCCGGTTCCTAATGCACCAAAATTAATTGTATGCTACTTTTACTTTACAGACTCTCCCAATTTTCTGAAATCCCAGTATTTGAAATTCTAAACATCCAGGTATATGATAGAAGCAGACACCCTGCATAACATGTCACACACTGGATATATGCATTTCTATGTATACCAAAAAAATGCCAGAAAACACCCAAAGAGTCTATTATGGATCATGCATTCTGGGCCCTTTTATTTCCATTCACTGGGCAAGATGCAAATGGCTAGCACATATCATTTGGAACAACGAAGGAAAACAATCTGACTGTACATACATGCCAGCACTACCCACACTCAACCTTAGCCCGTAAGCGTGTCTTTCAGCTGCTGCCAGCGAGACTCATGGGCTGGAGCTGGCAAAAATAAAGTTCATACTCTGACTGAACATCTGCTCCCCTATATATAAAAGGTGAGAGCAGAAAAAGCTGACAATAGTCTTTCACTGACACTCAGCAGGGCTAAAAAGCACAGGTCAAAGCTTGGCCCACACTGCATAATGTAAAGTGATCCCAAAAACAGGCTCTTACTCAGCTGGCAATTCTTAATCAGTAACGCTGGCTTAAGTAACAACTGCTTCACGTGTTTACTCCTGTCCCCACAGAGCCCCTTCTTGTTGGCCTAGCTGTCTGTACTCATTAAGATGCTGACCAAGATGAAAACAAACCCTTGCCCCTCCGCTCCAATGGAGTTTTGTGGCATGCTTCACCACCTGGTAAAACAGACCGTGTGCTGAAACAGCAGTGTGGGAATCACAGGGCTGGGAATATGTGCCTGTGGATAAGAGATACGAATGCTGGCTTACTCATCTGAGAACCAGAAAGAGTGGCAACAGAGCACCAACACTGCTGCTGAAAAGGGCGAGTCCTTTCCCATGATGTATTTGTGCCACTTCCTGTGCTAGTTTTCTTTCCTTTCCATAAACATATTTGGCTACACATCTAATCAAACAACAAATTCAACAGCCATGAAAATACAAAGTTTTCTGCAGTTGGCTCATACAAGCATGTGTCAGGGTATACCCACACCAGCAGAGGCAGGGTTCTGCAGCTGAGAGTAGAGAGAGGACAGCAGGAGTTAGAGGGCGAAGAGTGAACAACAGCTTTAGCTCAAAGCCCCTCTCTTCCCCACCCCTGGACCCCACACTGGGAGTATGGCTGACTTTATGAAGAGGAATCGGCATTGCAGGCAGTCACAAGAGCTTTCCAGAAAGTCTTACGACAGCAAGCTCTGGTATCATGATTGTGGCCCTGGTCAGTAGAGGGGTTTGGTAATTATTTCCTGGAAAATGAGAATACAAGAAATGGATAGAGAGGAAGTTAACAAACTGTAATTCCAAACCTAGGCAAGTTTGTTACTTAATTCTCTTTTGGAAAACACTATCAAAGGAGACTTCAGGGCAATTGAAGTACCCAGGAAGAAACACAAATAAAGCTTCAAGAAGGTATCTAAAATAAGAGAAAAATATTTGTACCTGGGCATTAATCTCGCTTTGTGGGCTAGATTCCCATGTACAAATTATGAGCAGGTCACACAAGAAACATCCCTCTGAATTCTGAAATATGCAACTGTTAAGAATTCATGAATGGAGCAGTCACCAGATATAACAGGGACAGTGGAAACCAGCTTCCCATCAACCACACACACGGAAAAGACTGGGTAAGGTTACAGAACTGAACACAGCCCCAGCTCTGAAATGGATCACATACCTTAGTACAACAAAGCCAAAAACCAAAGTGGAAGAGTGTTAAAAACCAAGAACGTACACATCCACTACAACTATGCAATACAAAATAAGTCTTGAAAGGCTCTCCTACACCACAAACAGAGCTGCACATAAATATGGGTGATTTGCTACCAGCATCTTAAGCTCATTAACACTCCTAAATTTTTTAATAGAAATAAAATTAGGAAAGGAAAGGAGACAAGGGTTCATGTAAACAGAGCAGATTTTATATTAATTTAATTCAATGAATACAAACTGATACATATTGTGTGGAGGCGCTGAGCAAGGGCAATGAAGAGACCTCACACTGCAAGGGATTTCTGTGTTTACATGATGAAACTTACACTATCTTTAGACAGATGTTACTTCCATTTCAGAAATATCCATTAAAAATACATGTGTTTCTTTTTCTACTGACTTATTTTCATACTTTGTCTCTTGCATCGGAAATGCTGATCTGAGCAGTTAAGAAAAGCCTTTCCAGATTTATACCATTTCCTTTTTCCTCTTTTCTCACCGTCCTCACTCCCTACGTGTTAGTATCTTACAAAGCCCAAGAGGAAGCCTTGGGAAATGTTACATTGAAAGCTTCTCCAGCTTGGGCTAAGGAAAAAGTTAGTGCGTTTTCACTCACAATAATGTGCGGTGCTAAAAGACAGGCATATAAAGTGCAGTTTGTTTTCAACTCTCCCTTTGGTTTTGCACTCTCCAACCACTCTTTTTTTTTAAGGTGTTCCAAATGTAAGTTCTGCAAACAGAATTCTGTAAATACAGCTTATTTTAAAGTGACTTCAGGTGGTAATTTGTCTAACAGGCAGGTTAGAAAACAGCTCTAAAGTATCTGTCATAACTGTAGGGCTATTCTTCCTTTAGATTTACCGGGGTTATCACAAACGCACTGTATTGCACACACTGATGAACTCTGCTCCTCAGCTCGCTGTTTTCTGTATTGAACGTATTAGTTGCAACAGTCATTAGTTACACACAGTCAATAGCCCTGGGAACCCCTGAGACACAAGTAATGACATCCTCAAAGAATAGAAATTATTTGGAGAAACCAAATTCATGTTTAAATCTTGCCAGGCTGTGGTATAGGTGAGTCTGTAGCCTATCCAAATGCTTTACATTTAATCGTTAATATTAAAACCTACACATGCACATTCCACAGTTTATATTTAAAATCTATAATCTTAATCCATCTTCTGTCCTTCAGAAACTTTAATGTTTTCATTTTGACATTTATACACACCAAACCAAGGGCTATGTAAGGAGTTAGATCGTCTTTCTACATACGTAAAAATGAATACTACCTCCTCTAAGTGCACATGACTTCCAATACCATCTTCTTTACTGCCACATGTATGACACCATACAAATTCTCCTTAGCCATACCAACAAGAGGACAGAGCTACAGTACAGTCTCAGAGATAAGCACTGCAGGCATTACAGAAACAGCTGACTGTAATCTCCAAAAAACTAACTGAAAGCAAATTCATCTAGCATAGACATTTTATTAAGCTAGACACAAAAACACAGAATATTGAAATACCAGCACAGCCAGAGTTAACAGGCACACATATTCACTTGGCTGGCTCTTTGTTTGATAACTAGGAGGACTCATTTTGTTGGCTTTGCTGTTAACGCTGCAAAACATGACACCAAGTCCAAGGTTGGTTTCCTACTGCTTATGCGTCTTCAATTTCCACTTCCTCTACACAATATTCAATTGAATTCTGGCTATCTCCTTTCCCCTTCCAGACTCATGAGCAGAAGCAATATTCCCTAGAGAAACTTGGCATGATCTCACTGTTTCAGAAATGATTTTTTTTACTGCGTATCTGCTAACTGCCCTAGATGCTTTCCTGACCCCACGCTAGCACTTCTGTGAATTTATCTCCCAGTGAACTGAATCAATGGAGCCTTAATCTAACTCAGGAAATCAACTGCAATTTAGTCATAAAAAGGCAAAATCTTCACATATATCCTAGGCAAAAGATTAGCAGAAGTGATCTTGCATTACACAGTAATTTGAATACATCTGGAGTCTACCAGACACCAGCAGAAGCAAATTTCAGAGTAGAAACACACCACTGAAAATGCTTGTCCACCAGCTATAAAACACTGTCAGGCTGGTCTCCATTTTCCCCAGTTGCTGCAACAATGTATTGAATTTGACAAGAAAAGATTTGACTACAAAAAATTAGTTTCAGCCAGAAAATGAGCAGGTTACATGTAAAAAACATTACGAAATTCTTAAGCTTACATATAGAATCCATCCCTGACAAATCATGAGTCTAGTTCTGTTGCTCATGGATCTACTTTTGGTGCTGCAGTAATATTTAAAGTCTTCTAAGTCAACGGATTTATTAATTATAGCAAGTTTTGAAATGTATCACCACATGGGAAGAAGGTAGGGGTTAAACTATTTTTCTGTTCAGCACTCTGAATTCTCTTAATTGTATCTAAAAAAGCAGACAACATCGTCATCCTGTTTCCAAGTTTGTTTTCCCTGTTTTATAAGGACAGAATGGTTTTCACCATTTCTCACTCATGAGGATTTGCTACTGTCTCCAGATCACAGAAGTTTTGCTCACCTGCAGCAAAGTGCAGCTGTGCAAGTTAGGGAAAGACAGCGGGAAATTTACATGAAGCAAGAAATCCCTGTTCCTCAAAAAACATGACCCCTGCTCTTTGTCCTCTTCAGCCTCCATCCAGGAGCGCATGTGATGGAGCCTGTAGGATGCTTTCAGAGACAGGAAAAGAGCTAACCATCTGCAACAAAACACAGGAGATGCATTTATTCACTGCTTTGTGAAAGAAAGGCTTGAGTACATTTACAGCATAACCCTATTTGACAGAAATGGGGTGTTTTTCAGCATATCAGGCTTACAGTGTCCTGACTTAGAGAAAATAATTTTTGCTAGACATCTTCCAATTATAATACTCTTGTTTCAATTTTTTCTAAGGTGGCTTAACTGAATCTAAGTGATTAAATCAGGATACACTTTGGAGCACTTTATCTACAAGGGTCAAGCCCCAGTTAGCCACTACTATTTAAAATTGCACTCTGACTTCTCTGTAAATTGCTCTACATATAAATTATTCATAACCTGTGTAACGAATGCAGAATTTATCATAAAGACCATTGAGATACATCAAGAGAAATCTGAATTATGTTACTTAAGTGCAGTCAAAAAGCAGTAATTCAAAATAACCAGAACAAAAAAAGAATATTAAACTTAAAAGCCGTAACGCAAAACATCTCTATTTATTAATAAAGACTTGCTTTTAATCTCAAATTTCTTACAGTCACTATCTAACTTGATTCAGAGTCCTTTACAGACTACACTATAACTTAAAAATATCACCTCTGATTTCAAGATAATACAGTCCATGATGCTATAAATCCACAGTTCTAAGCCTACACCTCAGAATTCCATTGCACATTAAAAAAAAAGACATGTGGAAAGCAGGCAATATGGGTCGGGGCTGAAAAACAACTACCACAGCACAAGCTTATTCCACGTGTGTTTAAAACGTACACTCAAGTGCAACTGGTAAGAATTGCACTGAACTGACCTTCCAAAGTCTGGATTTTGAGCTTGATAATGCCAGCAACCTGCAGTGTGACCCTAAGCTAACTCTCCTTTTGCCCTTTGACCATCTTGTGTATTTACAGTGTCAACTCTTTGTAACGCAGGTTTTCTTTGACAGGGGCATAAAAACTGCATTGCATAATGGTTCCCTACACCTGGAGGAACACTCTAGAAGTTGTTCTAGTATTAGATAATGACAGAGAATTTTTAATATTAGGACACATAGAAAATGCAGGTTTAGATGACTGATATCATCTGTACTTTTCCTGTAATTACTAAAAGAGAGAAAAAAAAGTTGTCCTCACCTGGCTAAGTGTCCCTGATTCATAAGGTTTGCCATTTCTGCTGGAGAGACATCAATAAACCGGAGGAAAGAAAAACAGCTTTCTTCATTGATGCCTAGGTCACAGAAATACTGAAGTTAGGCCAACACATTTCACAGACACTCACAGCTGAAAACTAAACTTACTTCATCAATTCAGGATACACATTCTATGACACATGACAAATCTAGGCGAGTAAACAGGAGATTCTAATTTAACCTAGATCTTTTAGAAATACTGAAAATTCAGTTTGAATCTCCGTTGCCTGACTCGACATTCCAGTTCATTTTCCAGTGTGGGCAAGAGAAGGGTGCTTACCAAAAATGCAAAATACATTCTAGGCCCAAGTGCAGACAGTAAGAACATTTGTTTCACTTACTAAGAATCAATAGGCAGTGTGCATATTTGCAAATTTGAACACATATCTTCCAGACAGCCGACCAGAACATGCATACCTCTGGGTGCCTGTCTCACATGCTCCCCCTCATCCAGAAAATCAAATGGGTTAGAAGGAGATGCAGGAATTGGTAGGGAAAAGCCTTGCCAGCCCACCCACATGCATTGCATAGCCCCAATACCAGGCATGAACAGGTCCAGGCTAACAGATTTCAGCACAGTAATGCAGCCACTATCTCTCTTGCTTTTTACTTCTGAAGTTTTTCTCGTCCCAGTAGCTGAGTGAGCTAATTAGCTATTGTAGGAAAAATATTCAATCATCTATAATAAATTGTATCTGTCAATATAAGCAGTTTTTCTGGGGTTTTTGCTCATTGACAGATTCTGGGTCACTTGCATCTCATCTAGTTTCTAGTTGAAAGAAAGTTGGCAGTTTAAGATACAACACACAATTTACTGAAACGAATCCAAGATTTCTTAGAATTGAATCTGTTAAAAATTCACATTAGACTAAAAAGGCAGCACTAATCTCTTGAAGCAAGTTAAAACAAGACAGACTGAATTAAGATATTGCACTAGGATTATGCAGTAACTAAATGACAAGTTATCCGCAGATTGTTCTTCCACCTGCTTTCCATCCTTTCCTCTCTGAGCAAAGGAAATATATGTAAGAACACTAAAAAAAATCTAACAAGTTCTGATCAGATTATCTCAGAACTAATTTATCTGGCCTCTCAGTCCTTCCCCCTAAGGAGGACATATTAAAACCCAACTTAGTTCCCAGGACTGTAAACCTACCTTTCCTACGGAAGAGAGACTGCTGGATGTGGTCTGGTGCAAATGGCGAAAGTAAAACCCGTAACCACCTGAAAATGAAAGCAATAAAAGGAAACAACATCACTAAGAAGGTGTTAACACATAACATGTTCAATCACACCACCAGCAAAAGACACAGAGTAGCCATTCATTTTTTCATTGTAAGTATTTGAGCACTCTGAATATGTGGAATTGCATGGCAGTAGAAGGAAAGCATCATCAGTCTATATGCACTGCTGCTAGTTTGACACTGAGTCACACCATTGTTGTGGAACTGAATTCTATGCTCTGGAAAAGCTGATCTAGTCTTCATACATGTCTTTCTCATCTCTTCCCTGAGCACTTTTCATAACTGAATGCAGACAAAATTAATCAAGAATTGCCATGGTTAGAGAAAACAGCAAACTGCACTTGGGCAGACTCTCCTCATCCAAGGTGAGCATTAAAAGCTGTCAAGGCACTAGCAGATGCTCACACTATACCATGTCACAACAGACAGATACTGATAGCTTCCTTGCATGTGAAAACTCGCTGAAGGGAAACCCTCGCTGAGGGTTTTTTTTGTTTTAAGAATCTTTTAAAGCTTAATTCTACCACACATCATCAGCAACAACTCTAAATTCCTCTTCCTGGCTTTCTTACTCAATCAAAGGGATATTCTGTGATTAGGATTCCACCAAGAAAGAGCATCTATATCAGATGTTTAGGAGCTGAATGGCTAAAAGGAAATGGACTGCTCAGCCAATGTCATTTAAATACACCAGGTAAGGGAGTTAATTAGCATTTACAAAGATAAAATAAGTGTAAGTAATAATACTTAATAATAAACTGGATAGGAAGTGGAATAGGCTTGCCTGTCCCGTGAGTGGTTAAAGACCCTGATCTGTCCATGACGGTAGATGAACTTGGAAATCTGGTATGGCTTTAGGGAGATGTGAAATGGAGACCAAGTTTCTTGTCGTTCAAACAGTTCTGGGTGATTGCACACCTGTAAGGAAGAGAGCATGTCAAAAGCTGGGAGGAATTAACTTAGTCCGATGCAGCATCTACATCCCAAATCAACCATAACCAATGATCACTAAAACTTCAGTATTGCTTAATATTGCATGCCTATTTTAGTGTATCTGTTCCAATTTGAATATGGCATCATACCTCTTCCTATTCACGTAACAGCTATTGTCTCTTCTTACCAAGTGAATGGCTTCCTTCAACCAAACCAACCTTTGTAACCAAACCAGTCAGCAGATGCATGCATCATTTGGCTAAAGCTCTTCTTCACCCAACATCATGCTACACTGCATCCAAAACACAACTGAGCTGCATGCAAACTTGCTTGCCTATGCCAGAATTTTCTAGAAGCCATATTTTAGTTCTGTGCTAACGAATGATGATACTTTTCAAAAAATATTATTTAAAATAGCCTTACCTTCCTGAACTGCATGACTAGATTCATGAGACTACTAGTGGTGGTCTGTGCTTGCTGAGTAGTGCCCATTGATGACTGCAGGAGGTCATCAATAGAGATTTTGTTTTTCAGAGCTTGGTACAAGAGTTTCTGTCGACTTGTCTGCTGGCAGTACATAAGAATTTCAATCTGCAAAATGATAATGAAGATTTAGCCATTTATACCTCTGAAATGAAGGATGATGACATCAATGTACATAAAGCTGAGAGAAATACACCTTGAGAAAAACACAGTTTTCTCAAAAAATACATTTATAGGCAGTTGCATTCAGATCTGCATTTCAGGATCTGACTTGGAAAGGACTTAACTGATAGGGGTGTTTTGGAAGGCTTGAGTAATGATGTAGGAGACAGACCTTTAAAAGTATGTGAACACAACGAAGTAAACAGACAGATTCTTAAGAAGCTGGGAAAGCATCACACCTGCAGCTGATCAGTTTAAAATCTGACTTCAATTCTACCATCCTACAGTTCCCCACTTAGAGCCATGATAAGGAGTGTCAGCAGCCCACAACAGTGACAGGTGCATTGCACAACAACAGTGGCTGTGGGAAGTCCACTGAAATTAAAAAGCACATCAGAACCAACCAGATGTCTCTCAGCCAACGGTGCCAAAACCTGGGCACTGCCAACAACGAGATCATCTAGTACTGCTAACATCCATGTGAAATTAAGAGACTGACAGGAGAGAAGAATATGATGTCGCCACTGTATATTGCTCACTCTGTACAGGCAAGCAAAAAAAATCCTAAACCCATGCCAAATCCTTCACAAAGACAACTGGAAATGTTTATCACCCAGTCATTGATGTATCAATCTCCCTTCACTGACATTAGGGATACTTCTGTCAAGTTAACCAGGACTAAAGATATTTCATTTTTAACTGGTAACAAAATGCTTTCCCTAGAAAAGGAGTTTGTTAATTAGGGGTTCTTTGGTTACATTCAAATCTAATGACATCGCTAGGATGTGGTGCAAGAAGGTAAAGGTCCAAGAGAAGTCCACAGTGAAATTCCAGATATGTACACTGACAAACGAGTTCACAAAATACAGATTAGAGAACAGAGCTATGACAGTACAGCTGTAATATTCATTCCAGAGAAATACTTTTTCTCACCTTATCTGACAGTTCATTTTCCACATCCTTCTTGATTCTTCTCAACATGAAAGGCTTCAGGATCATGTGCAAGCGGGATAGCTGGTCTGAAATAAAGGGAAGGGGAAAGAAAGAACAATTACTTCATCAAGGAAGAAAATTATATGGTGTTTTACCACAAATGAAGTCCCTTACTACTCAGCCATTTCCCCCCATGTGAGTTCTCAAAGCATACTTGATATTTCCCTGTTGATTTTTCTTTTTTTTAAATGAGTGATGTGCTACACTGTTTTTCTATTCATTACACGTGCAGTATTACAGTCAGAAACACAAACTTTAACATAAACTATCAACAACAATCCAATAATGTTCCAATCCCATTATGCATCTTCTGCTTTAGATGCCATATCTCGTAGAAAGTTCAGCCATTATTAGTTTGAAAAGGTAACAGATTCTTAATATAAAAATGACAGCAGCTACACACTGCACTCACTCTCATCAATGGCAGATTTGTTCTCTGCATGGCTCTCTATGTCCTTAGAAAACCACTCATTGAACTCTTCATGGGAATCAAACAGTGTTGGCATGATAAAATGCAGCAGGGCCCACAGCTAAAAGGAGAGGAGAAAACACTGGATCATCAAGTCATCCTACTGTGTGTGGACAAGGTAACTGAGGATCCCAAACCCTTGCAGTTCAAAATCACTTTACTAGATCACGAGACATGGCAAAATGAAATAAAACCCCAGCTGCATTCTCTTCCCGCCTCGCCCCAAAATGCCACAAATACCAACTTAACAAAACCCCATTAGGAAGCAGTAAGAAACACAGCACAATTACTTCAGCCAACAAAAGGAAAAGTCACTAGAATTAGATTTCATCCTGTAATCTAAGTATTACTTCAAATATCTTTAGTTTTAGTTTTATTTGAACGTGTGGCAAGTTTTCATATTTTTCTCTCCCAGGGCTGATCTTTCATTTGTTTGCCAGAGGTTTGCTACAAGCATGATCCCACAACCACACAAATCCAACAGGCTTCTCAACTGTTCAGATATATTTAGTATGTATTCTTGTTATAAAGAAAAAGCCACTCTTGTGAGTTCCCAAATACCTCAGCCATCGTGTTCTGGATTGGGGTCCCGGTCAACAACAATCTGTTTCGACACTGGAACTGTAGTAGGATCTTCCAACGAACACTGATGAATAAAAGCAAGAAAAATCATTTCTAGAGAAAACTGTAGAATGATATGAAACTTAAGATATTTTAAGATCAATTGCTTCCAGTGAGTTTCCCAAATGATCTTCAGAAGTCACTGGACAAAACTACTACAGCTGTTCCCCATTCTTTCAAAAGACAACTACAGGAAAAAGTAGCCTTTTTCCAATTAAAAAAGAAAAAAGAAGCATAATTTATTTTATTTTTCTAAGTATCTTTTTACTTATTTTTAAAACAAATGCTTAGTAATAAAATCTCATTATCAGAATAATTAACTTCGCAAAAGAAACAGTTATTTTGAATCAGAATGTCATGTATTTTTCAGACTTTACAAGAGGAAATGTAAAGCTACTATGGCAGGAGTACTGAGCTATTCATTAAAATCCTCTTAGACGGGTGGTTTCCCAAGAATGCTGAAGAGACAAACTTTGGTCAGAATGAGCCTGCATCTAAAGCAGTCCTCAACTTACTGTGTACAGTGGCAACTTGGACAAAGGTTATGGGAAAGCAATTACAGAAGTAAAGACGGACAAATCCATTACTTTGAAAACAAACAAAATTTTCTGGCATAGAGGCTCATGACACAGACTGGGCTTTACTGCAGCCAACGGTATTCATGGGGTTCTGACCTTCATTCATGTCTGGAAGTGCCACTGAATAAGGAATCAAAATACTGCATTTAACGGAGCCAATATAAGCAATATAAGCTGAAGACTACAGACCATTCACCGGGCAGAATTCTGTGAGTAGTCAGCAGGGAAAGTGAACAGCATTTCACAGTGTTTTGTTTAACTGTCCTGTACTCCATGCAAGTTTCTGCTCCACAGCTACTTTTTAACTACATTTTATATATTTGAAAAATCTAAATGTAAAAAACCTAATGGATCAATCCAGTGTCAGAAAGTTATATAGATATTTAACTAGGTTAGGTACTTAAGGGGTCTTATGTGTGTCAATTTTAACTTCTATCAGTTTATTTCCTCTTGATGCTGTCTTGATTTTCCTCCAAGAGGCTGACCCAGAAAGATGATTTTGTTTCCAGTTAGTTTATTACCTGGAGCTACTCTTGAGTGCTTGTGCTTCATCCAGCACCATATATTGCCACTTCACTCGCTGGAAATACTTCACATCCTGCACTACCAGCTGGTAACTGGTGATTACCACGTGGAAAGGAGCATCCTGAGTATACAGTGTCTTCTAGAACCACAAAAAGAGAAACAAATGCTCACATAATGTAAATACATTGTCAAGAGTTCACTGTAATTTCAGACTTCTGTCTTACAATCTTATTACTACTGCACTCTCCCCAGCTGACTTTTTAAATTAATTGTATCACAGTTACTCAACTAGTGGACCTGGACTTCAGCCCTTGAACAATTTCAGACACTTCTTAACGTGCAAGACAAGACCCAGGTACTGAACCCTACAAAATGCTACTGTTAAATCAGGAACAATCTGACAGACCTGCAGGGATTCTGCATTAGTGCATCCTGAGTTAGGTTACTCAAACAGAATAAACAGTCTTTGACACTGAAACTTCCTGCTTTATTTACAGAGCTCTAGTTCCTTCATCTGAGCTCCACAGTGCTTTGAATTGTCCTGTATGGTATTGCTCTTCAGCACAAGAGAAGTCTTCCACCTCATTATCCTAATAAAAATGCTACCACAGGGATGAAGAAACTCTGCATCCACACATCCCTTAGTTTGGTGACATGTAACGAGGTTTTGGTTTACCCTGCACAAAGAAAGACGGTCAAAACACATGTTCATGCTGGTATTACCTGACTCCAGAACTTCCTGATCACCTTTCTATCATGAGGATTTCCCCAATAAGGTAGCACCTGGAACAGTAAAAAAAATAGAAAGACATTATTTTCAAATAAAGACACCAGCTCTACAATTTTATAGTCTGTAGTCTACAAAGTGGCATATCTCTTTCTCCAAAAGAACAAAAAAGGCAATTATCTTTCTTACCACAGAGAAAAATCAGAAAGCATTTAAAAATACTTTGAAACAGAGCATTCCAGGAAAATGTATCAAGCAACTTGTGGCCTGATCAAGCTATGCTGAGAGTCTAAAAATGCCCATTAGCATTTTACATCTTCTAGTCAGCTTTTTCTAAGAATTAAAAATGATACTTTGCTTATGTCAGAAAGAGCTCTGAACTGCTACACTTAAACATAGAGGACTAGAAGGCTTGTTGTCCTATTTAACAACCCGATGGTCCTGTTGGTTTTGTATTTCAGAACTGACCCCAAAAACCTGAGACGAAGTGAAAATGTCTGGCCTGGATATATTTGTTACAAGAATTTTAAAAGCAAGCACTACCACCAGAGAAATCTGTTAAACTACCTACAGTTCAGAATTTCATGGGTCCTATTACTGGTACCTTTGCAAAGCACTGACTCCTACCACTGGTTAATAACATTGTACTGCCATCTCCTGCCTGATGGAAGGACTACAGTCAGCTAACACTGGAGGTCTGGGAGCGAGGAAGAATGCTGCTTTCTGAGGTGGTAAAAAGCCTTACAACTTCAACTGACAGGTTCCAAAAGCCTTTAATCGAATATTCTTCCTACTGTTCTGAAATAAGGATGCTTGCAAAAAAACCAGACTGATCGAGAAGTGATTTGTCTTTTAGTTTACATATCCTGCCATGGACATAAATTCACTGTGATTTACTACAAGCAGAATTGACTGCACACTTCTGTATGATTAGAGGCAGAAAAAAAAACTGGTTGAAAAAGACTGCTCAAAGTTGTAAACATGGGACAGTAAGTTTAGGAAATTTCTTTTTAAAACATGTTTTGTTCCATGGATGAGGTAAACATCAGCATGCAATAAGATTAGCATGCCAAAGAACAGCTATACAATGATATAAACAGTTCGGGGTTTAAGCCAAAAAAGAGAAAACTATCTTTTCACAAGCATCCTGACTGCATTTTTCAAACATTTTCTGTATTTCATTCCTGAGAAGGAGAAAGCACAAACAGTTGCTTGCCTATTCTATACAATGAACTGATCAAAGGAAGTGAGAGAAAGCAGACAGAATGGCACACAGCTCTCAAGTTTTCTAATCAAGAGCCCCTATTATTTTGGGCTATGAAAATACATGAATGGGTTATTTTTACATTGTGTTGGGGTTTTTTTCTTTTAAGTACCTCCCCAACAACATCAAGTGTTTGTATTTCTCCATTAGTTGCTTTAAAGGCTCAGTAACGCCATTTTATTCCAAAATACAAGTCACTTGAATAATCTAGTATTGAACTATGCTCTAGCACAACTTCTCCTCATACACATACCTCAAACTATACACCACCACAACCAACATACAGTCTCATCACAGATCTCTCTATTTGGTAAAAGTTAACTCCTTTAACATTGCCCTGCCCCAGATCAAGACATCAAATACCACTCATAGTAATACTTTCAAGGTTTTTTTTTCCTGCACTTTTTTAAGTAGCTAAGACATTCAAACAATTAGCCTGATGTTACTGGTTACTCATAACTAGGTGTCTTCTACTGTTTTCTGTAAAAAGGAAAATCTGATGTTTCAAAAGAACCCAATCAAGTCTTCTTCACATCAAAGGCTACTATGTTAACAACCCAAATACTTAAACTATGATCTGTTCCTCTTTGCAGATGTAACTGCAAGCTTCTGACACTTGTCTATCTTGAATTCTGAAATTCCACCACTGTTTTAGCAGTACACATTTCTTTTCAAATTTTCCTTTGCAACATTCCAACGATTTCTACTGGGGGACAGGTAAGCAGCTTGTTTTTCAGTAACTGGTAGCTCCTTGCTTTCTAATTTACTATTTACTATTTCCATTTACTGTGTTTTCACATTCACAATATACCCGAAAAACTCCATTTGTTTTCTTCTAATCTTTTTGTTCTTATCTATTTGTGCTTCACTTCTCTCCTTTTTCTTGATTATTAACTTGTATGTCCATGGCTCTTCTATTTTTCTGTAATAACTACATTTTGCCTCCCTCTTACCTGTTTAGAGTTTGGTCACGTATGATCTTTGTCTGACTCAAACTCATACGAATGACTGAAAACACAGCTCTAACCCTAAAGACATTATATAAAACTTGGTATGTAATTCTTGGTTCTGCTGCCAGGCCCATATGTTAAAATTATACATCTGCTTGCTAACCTACTGCAATTCCTTACTGAGAAGGTGTCTTTAAGCTGATGCAAAATGAAAATCATGTGACTAAAGTAAGAATATTTTTAAGCCCTAGATAACTGAACACTCCAGAAAAAAACAGGATGATGGAAAAAAAATATCAGAAACAGGCTCATTACAGTTTCATATTCCAAGGTCAGTAAGCACCCAGATGTGATACAGAACTCATAAGAACCAAATGGTTTGCTCTTGAGAAAACAGAAAGAACTTCCTTGGACACACTTATTACCTTAAATTTAGGTACAAATCTGGCAAACTCCTGGTGCCAGTTGTTCAGAGTAGAGGCAGGTGAAATTATTAAAAAAGGTCCCCAGATGTTCTCTCTCTGGAAAACACACAAAGAAAATTAAATTAAAAAAAAAAAAACTGAATGGAAGTGATACAGAGATGGTTTGATATGGCTTTACAGCTACTAAATGACAGTGGCTACATGAGAGGGAACTGTATGCAACCTAGCAAAAGTCTCCCAGCACAGCAGGGTGATACAAAACCAGAGCAGATCTAATGTTTAACCAAGACTTATTTCATAACAGCAAAGTTGTTCCCAGAACAAACTCCTTTGTTTCTGAGAGTTGCCACCTTCGTGCTACAATCAGCCGCTGTCGTATTGATAAGGAAAAGAACTTCGGGTGGCATTGAAAAGCTTTGCTCTGCCACATCACACATTACAACACCCTCTGGTGAATAACTGAGTTGATCCATTAAATATTAGCAGTTACAAGTTTGCCCTCATAAGGGAGAGGCAGGAAAAATAAAGCCATGTGTAACCTTCCAAAAACCTCAACGTGCAATGTCACAGGGAGACAAGCTTATCTTCTTATCCCCTCCATAGAGATGAGCTCAAGAGCCTTCAGCTCTGCACACCTTTGCAGTATTTTGGCCAATAGTACCAGGAACATAAAGAAATGCACACAATTGTCATTTGGTCACTACTGCAGCTAATTTTGCTTCTAGTACCACTTCATTGATATCTCCTATTTAGGGCAAGTGACTGGATTGCAATAAAGACCTTTATTTTTTGAAATAAATGTATCTATTTCTGCATGAAGAAATAAGTTCCTGTCCCTTATTCTGTTTTGTTTGTCTGCCCTGGCACAGAAGAATCACTATGCTTCCTAAAAAACCCCACTGAAATATGGAAATTAATGCTAATTGCCATGAAGCTCAGAATTTGAGCACTTTGATCTGTAAAACTCAGTGAACCATCAAGTGTACAACTTGTTCTCTCCTGAGGCTTTTACATTCATTGCAAGTGAAAAGATACTACTCTGTGAATAAACGAAAACTCTATATAAATACAAACAGACGTACACACATATTTACAACTATTTCAATGGCTCCACTTGAAAACAATGTATAAAATACCTTTTAAGAGATTTAAGCTTTGTAACCCAAAATTCATTTCCAACATGTGAAAAGCATGCATCTTCTATCGAGCATAGTACCCAGGAACAAGCTATAATTCACCTACCTCAGCCAGATGTGCAAGGAGAGCAATACTTTGTACTGTTTTACCCAGACCCATTTCATCTGCCAGGATTCCATTGATGCCCTGCAAAAGATCCATAAATGAACATCTTCGCTTTACTACTTTTTAATCCACAAAGGACTGGCACAACAGTTGCCACTGAATTTAGTGGGAACAGCCCCACTGTAACAACTCTGACACTCTGAAACTTTATCATCTCTTACATCTGCTCCTGAGAGGTAATTGATCTCAACTGTATTTCATTCATCCCTCAGTCTGATTTTTCCCCTAAGCCTCTCTGCACTTCATGATCCCATAGCGATCTGGGCACACTCACGAGGACAAGACTGTCTGCAGTTTACCAGCTGACCCAAGCCTGAAACAGTATGCAACTCCAAGCAGCAAAAGTCTCCTCCATGTATGATCTAAGCGATAAAAAGTTGTACAAACCACACAAAGAATGCCCCTGAACTCAATGCCCCATTCAAAGCTGTTATGTCCTAAATAATCAAGAACACTGGTACGTGGCCTGCCTAGTATTTTCCTTTCTTCCAAATACATTAAAGATCAACAATACAGAGTTTATTTTTAGAAACAGTACATTCTTTTGGCCAACTTTACTCTAATGACAAATAATCCCAGAAGTTACAAAAATTTGCAAGATGTACTAATATACCTGCTCATATAGATTGGCCAGCCAATTCATGCCTTTCAGTTGATAACCCTTCAGTTTTCCATTGAAAATGGTAGGTTGTGGAATATCTTCTCCTGCTCGGATAGATGGGTTTGCTAAACTGTAACTCTCTCCAAATCCAGTACCAGACTTGTTAGCAGCCCGTAAAGCAGCTGCCCGGCTCTCCTTTGCATCTTCATCAAATGATCTGGTCTAAACAGGAAGAGGAAGGTATGCATAAGATGGTGAATACACTAACTTATTAAGAAACTGTAAAGTAACAGGCTTTACAATTCACATTAAGACAAGATACTCACCAGAAACTAAGAGAAAATGTGCCCAGTCCTATAGCCCATATCTTTATACTCTGGTTTTCTACTTGTTTAGTAGAAAATGTGTCAATAGAATTAAATTCAAATCTGGCCCCCAGGATTAACCTATTTGACTTGGCAGCTATGGAAGATCCTGGTACTTTGGCCTCTGCCAATTACTTTGCTTTCTCTTCTTCTTCATGGATCCAAACAATACATACCCGGGCCTGATGAATCTGGTAAGCATCCTCAGCATTCTTCAGAGCTTGGGCCTTGTAATAGTTGCTATCTGAAAATAATATACCCATATCAGAGCTCTGCAGCAGTAACCATCCAAACACACAGATAAATTCCAGTAACTGCAGTAGTCCTCCTTGCTGAGAAGGATGTTGTGCTTGAAATTGTTCAGTTTGCACCATAACACAGAGTACAGTAAATTTCAAAAGAGGAAAGGACTATAAATGAATCACTTACCATAATCTTCTTGGGTGATGTTGACCACTACTCCTCCACCAATATCAATCTGCCTTTGGGTAGAGCTGTCTTCCAGTTTGCGCAGGATTTCCTCCTGTATCCCATCATGTCCAATATCACGTTTACGACTCATAAAATGGGCATATAATTCAGTTTGTGTGATCAGGAAGTTAAGTTTTCGCTGCTGTCTCTTAGCCTAAGAGCATTTACCAAAAACAGATGAAGGGGAAAAAAGGACAGGACAACAGTTCAATGTTTAAAATATAATTAAACAAAAAAATTCACCTAATAACAACTAATCTATCTAGATTATGTTAAACATACCACTGTGCTAAGTGCAACACTACTAGTTGCACATAAGAACACTGACCACCTGCATAAATATCTGTATTAAAATATAAAATTGGTGTAAATATTTTTTTTAATTCAGTAATCAAAAAACAAGAATAAAAGAAAATTTTAACGTTTTGTTTGCACTGAAGAACTAAAATATCAACAAAAAATAGCAGGATTTTAGTGGTCTATAGCAAAAGAACTCAGCAGTTAAGAAATGCTCTCATGGCAACCTGACTCCCGCATTCTGTTACTTATTAGTAGAGGGAATTATGGTAGTACATATTAAATACATCAATAGGTAATACAGCTGAGATATTATCATTACTCAGCATTCAGCAAGACATTGCAGAAGCTCTGTTCACCCTTAGGCTCTGGTAAAAAATGCAACAGTTAAAATTTGTCTATTAATCTAAGCAGAAAACTTCACAAAATGCTTATGAATTTGCAAGAATGAGAGGAACACAACAAATACAAGCATAATGTAAGCATAAAACTAAATACAAGGCATTCTAAAGATTCAACCTTTCCTCATATAAGGTATACTCATACAAAGTAACTACCACAGATTCCCTAGGGAGCTTTTACAAGGAAACTTTCTTAAATTCAATCCCTTTTGCTCTAATGGAGTTCAAGAAGTTGTCAGTTGGCCAACAAAAAAGCAAGCACAAAAGAGACCCATACATAAATGACAGTATCACTTTACAGCAGTGGAAAAAAAGTACAGGAAAAAAGTCAATGTCAGTGAAAAAGTGTCTTCCCTTCTGGACCAAGAAAGATGTAAAAACCATCACAAAACATTGGCCCTTACCAACATTGAGCTGTGTATGTCTGTGAGACGTGCACTGCTTCTCTAATTCCTTCCTCAATTTCACTCAATTATTAAGAATTTATGCAGTTTGAAGGTGTTTTTTTAATCACCTCTTGCTAACATTAGAGGAATTATGTAAAGAAAAATAAGAAAGCAGAAGAAATATGTGGAATAGCACCGAAACAGAACAAATAACTGAATTTCATGACTTGGATTTAGAAACTCCAATTATCCAGTCACTTCTGTGTCTCCTCAGCAAATTAATTATCAGCAATCTGTGATTTTGCTGTACCTCTCTCATCTCCTCATCCAGCTTGCGTTGCTCCAGAGCCTCCTTCTCAGCTCGTTTCCGATGCTCTTTTTCCACCTTTTCATACTTTTTCCAGTAGAGAAGCATCTCCTTGGTGAGACGACGTGCTCGTGGTAGAGTTTCCTTACAGTTTTTCTGGGCTTGGATAGCAGCTCTACGTACCTCCCTCATGCACTGGTGGGCAAGCTAGAGAGGAATAAGATTTGGGAACAGTGGTAAAATGGGCAGATTGTAAAGAAAGCCAGCAATAAACAATATCAGATTTAATTATAACCAAGTCTGATCCTTCAAAAGAGAAAAAACTGTGATACTTTACTCAGCAGCAATGCTTCTGAAATGGTGTGAGAGAATGTGATCTTCCAAAAAACATCTGAGATGATGGAGAAGACAAAATCTGAAGGCAGTTTCAGCATGGCATAATACTTAAAAGACTGATCCGATGGGTAGGTCCTTGAAAGGGACTCAGAAGAACAAAATTCAAGGCTTGCCTACAGCTCTGACTCACCTATTTCTTGACTCTTTTCTGGAGTTATTTTCTCACTGTTCAATAAGAATATACTTAAGAATACTGCAATAGCAGTATTGGTGGAACACAATCCTGGTCACATTAATACACAGAAAAGTGAGAGAGCATACTACAGTTTTGCTACCATTTCATGAAAAAACGTAAGACAATGTAATTTTTGTTGTAGTATAAATAAATTGACGTCATTGTCATAACAGTAAAAATTGCTGGATTATTTTGTTGTTTGTGACAGTTTTTTTCCTCCATAAATAAAGGCACATCAACAATTCCAATATAGATTTCAAATGAAAAAACAAAACAACGGGAAAAAAACATGGAATTTTAAAATCTGTAAGTCCTACAGCTGAGTTTCTTAAACATACACCAGCAAGTCCCCTTTTCTGCACCTCTTATAAAGAAAACACTCCCTTTCTCAATAACGTATACACAGAACAGGAAATTTCCTACATCACCTTGTCTCTAACAATTCTCAGTCATATACTTGATTACCTTTTCATCATTAGCCATAGGAATGCACCAGACACTTGAGCATAACACTTGGAGAATGCTCAGAAAGCTATTACCAAGTGTTTGTAAGTAAAGTTTTCTAGGCAGAAACAATGCCACTTCTCAGAGAAGATGGATGAGAAGATGGATTGCTTTTGCAACCACTTAAGCTGAAAACTGCTTTATCTTTAATCTCAGGTCCTCTATATTTTTATTTAAATTAAAGCACTTAATATTCCAAGAGTCCCTTTGATTTCAACCAGAATGCTTCAAACCAGCATGCTTTAGATAGTGAATACATGGGCAGCTCAAAAGTCAAAGTGTACCAAAGCCACTTAAAATAATAAATAATAAATAAATAAATAAAGATCAGTAAATTTAAAACATACAAACTAAACCTTTCAAAAGCCAGAAAGATCTCATGAAATGAATTAATGTTGCTTGTTTCATCTGTTGCTTATGAAACAAGACAAAACGACACATCTAAAAAATGAAAAGCCTTATAATAAATGACAATTCCTTGTATACAGGGCTTTCTCCTACACTGCCCTGCTAGTATAGTCAGTACCGTAAGAAACAGAAGAAACAGAAAGAGGTTACAGTTTGCTTCTTACATCCAGTACAAGTAACAGTAAGAAACTAAACACCACCTACCTTTTTGCTGTTCGTTAGGAAGAGGTTGCGGGCTGAGGCTTTCTGTTTGTATGCCTGTAAAAGAACACCATCTGTAAATTAGTTAAAGGGTAATGGTTTCATAGTATTTTAAAAGATCACTATCAGGTCTTCAGTAGATGCATGTGCCAACTTCAGCCATGCACACTGTTTTATAATTGAGAATAGGTACTGTAAGTATTCTTCATTTTGACTGAAACAGCTTTTCATCCTTAAATTACTGAAGGCATACATAAATGTATTCCAAATCCTGAAGGAAGCATGCAAAATACCTCCTTTTCCACAATTGTTTCTTTAATTACTACCATTGCAAAGCAGGGTTCTCCTATTCCATTTTTATCACTGAAACAAACAATATTTTCCACTGTTTCCCAAAGATGTTAAGAATTAATGTAGATCCTATGTTCTTCACGTGATCAAAATTAGTCTTTCAAAAAAATATGGTCTATCTCACTGCACACATCCTTTGCTTGGCTTTTAAGTTCATAAAGGATGATACAGGCATGACTTGCTTTAACTTCCTAGAATTCAAAGTCTGTTAACTGTGACCTCCAAAAAGCGGGTTATAAAGTCCACTCTGACCATCTCAGAAAACTATCAACAGTGAACCCAGCTTGCTATTTCAAATGTGTCTGAAGCTTGTCCCGTAAACAACACAAACACTTTTCCCCAGTCTGTTTCTGAGGTAAGGTTTGAAAAATACAGGTGCTGTGACTGAAACACTCCATTCCTGAACTTTATGGTAAACCTAGATACTGGTTTGCTCTATACTGCCATCCTGTAGATCAGAGTGAGCACCTGCTAGAGCTTACTGCACTTTTCATTGCCAAGGGCTGAACAGCCGCGGCAAAGCACCGCATGATCCATTTAGATACCACTGGTGATATTTCAACTACACATTGCTTATGGATTACAGAATTCCAATTAGGTCATTAATGACAAACAGAAAAATCAGGTCTCACTTTACTCTGTTTTTCTAAGTGTCAACTCCCCACTAAGTTAATTTTCTATTTCACTTTCTTGTATCATCACTGATCTACTGCCATTAGCCAAGCTCACCTTTGGCAACTCTTTTTTAACAATGCTAAGCCACACTTTCCGCCGACGTGCATTAAGCTGCTCAATAGACAAATGCTTTTTCTTGGACCCAGGTGGTGGTGTATCATGGGAAAACTTGGCAAAAACTTTGGTCTGGTGATGGTGGCGTCGTGGTGACTCCTCTGAAGAGAGTTCTTCATCCCGTCTCCTCTTTTTCTTTACTTTTTTCAACTTGCCTGCACGGCAACAACAATCATAAAATACATTTCTATATTTGGGGCACATTTAGTCAGGCATCTTTCCTGAGTAAACTCTTCTAGTCAATTTATATGGGGAACCAACAAAAAAGCCAAACTTAGCCATGTTTGCCAATTCTGGTACAATTCATTTATACTATTAGATATTTCCTCATTACTTTATAATGGAAAGATTTTCCTGGTTAATAGAGGGGTGAAATGAAATTACTTCCACCCAGGGAAACATGCCTTGAGAGTTAAAATATCTAGGACATGGTGCAATGTTTCTTGCTTTGTGGCAAAATTCTACTTAAAGGTATGTAAAGGTAAAACATTTAAAGATGACAACATTATCATTGAGTACCATAAGTCTCAAAGCAAATTTCTTCGCAAAGAGAAGAATGTATTGAAAGAGACTGGCATGTTCTCATGTCATACCAGCCTTCAGACGAAACGGATACTGGTATCAGATATTAAAAATATTCACTGTGAGTACGCAACATTATGGATGCTGCAAGATCAGCGGAGAAAAAAAACCACCGCAGTTAAAAGAACTTGCAAAAAGAAGACAGTCTGAAATAGCTCCTTTAAAACACAGCTCAAAGTTAAGTACTTGCACTAAGAGAGTTCACCTTACACTGACAGTTCATAGCCTTCTCTACTTCCTTACAGATTTACAACTACTACCAGCCCAAACAAGAAAGGAAACTGTACTTCCTGCCCAAGTGCATCTCAGAAACTCCAGTTGTTACGTCAGAGATATAATTCTATTGGAACTGATGTTTGATATGAGTTAAAAGTTCCCTCTATTTTCCAGAAAACACTCTCACTCCCTGTAACTTCCTGTTCACTAGAACTACATATTCAGGGATAACTGCAGCAGGTACTGGATAAGTTCTTACATTTTTCAAGAACCTACTGTGCTTTCAAAAAACTCTTGAGTAAATGGACCATGATACGAAACAGTGTTTATGGATTCCAAACCACTGAATAAGGTTCACAAAGAAAATCTTAAGCCATGAACTCTCCAGTCACACACCTTTTATCCACCCTAGCTTTTTAGAAGCCAGACGATAAAGCACAATATTTTCTGAAGACATTTTTCTTTGTCAGACCTTGGTATTTCCCTGCAAAACCCACAAGTTTTGAACACTTACGTTTAATCAAAGGAAATTATGTAGGAAAGAAGTTAAGCCACAGCAGCCATTTAAAAACATGAGGTTAGTGACTTTACCTTTTATTTTTTTCTCTTCTTTAAACTTCTTTTTCTTAGGCCCTAGCAGGTGGCGCTGCTGCTCGTAGTAGGGGTCGTAGGTAGAGAGCAGCCCCGCGCTGTAGTACTGGTACTGCTGCAACTGAAGGGTGAAAGTGAGCAGGTAACAGAGACAGCCCCTAAACAAGCTCAGATACTGAACATAAATAAAAGATCAGGAAACATGCATGTCTCCATATCTTGCATTTGTTATCTGCTATCAGTGAGTGTCTGAAGTCCAACCACTGCTCCCAGGGCTGGCCTCCAAGTTCTGCACAGGGAACCAAGCCCACTCGGTTAAGTAAGAGGGAAGAGCAGACAGCGAAGGTTGCACTTTCAAAACATACTGCTCTCTCTTGTCCATACAGGTGCTGCCCAGCAAGACAACACATTACATGAAGAAGTCCAGTTATGGAGCTAATATTTGTTTTGCTTGCATTCCCAAATTAAATACATGTTCTACTTTATCATTCCAAAGAATGTAAAAGGACAGGTTTAAAGAAAAGGCATTTAAAAGATTTCCACAAGGACAAACAACTTGAACACTCAGATTGTCAAGTAAGAATATAGCTGCCTCAGCACTTTTTCCCACAAATGATCGAAAAAGCCAGTATATTCCCAGCATTATTCAAATGAAGTATTGAAGAACTCCACACAGATTACATATAAACAGGTAAATTAAAGACAGTACAGCTCAGAAATTAACTATTTAAAACCTAAGTGTATTTTTAAGTTAATAGAAGATTTTTGAAAAGTGAGACCATGAACATAAACGAACTTTCTGAGATACGTTTTCCCCCATAACTGTGTACTGCTGATCTGACAATACAGTAACAACACTGGTTACTTTCACTGGATATTATTTCTTACTACTCTGGAAATAAATATTTGTGTAAAATCTAATAAAATTATGACCTGTGTAAAAATTTCGTGTATGAATATTTGTGTAGCTATCAAATATTTCAAGAAACTAACTCAATATTGGTTCAGAGCTTCACAAGTAAACAAAGGAAAGAAGCAGAGAGAAGCAAAGAGCTGTGTGGGAAAATATTTCTTCACTCTTCTGGAGAAATTTGAAAAGAAGATAAAACAGGAAGACAAAATTTAACTCCAGGCACATCCTCTGGTAATAGAATAGGATAACCTCCTTCAGCTAAGACTTTCTGCTGCAATTCAAATCAGCAGTGAAAATTTCTGCAAGAGCCCTTATAATCTCAAGAAATATATTATTAGAATCAAAGCAGCCATAGAATTTGGCCTAATATTAAGAAAAATGCAAAAATGCAGCAGACTATTTTCTTCTAAGGGAAAGAAAGAGAATATAAGAAAATCCAAAACAAACGAAAAAAAAGGTAAAAAAGAAATAAAAGGAGTCACATATAACCTCAAATCATGACAGAAAACAACAAGGTAGAAAACTAGGCACTCGCTTTCAAGATTGTAAACATCACTTTCATCACTTCAATGATGATATAAATACATTTGAATAGCAGTTACTACCTGTATTAAAATTTAACTCGCAGCATCTCTGTTTTCATATATATTTCATATATATTATCCAAATCTTGCATTCTAACACCCAGTATTTGCTCTAGTGACTGGGACACAGCACTGTTGAACATAACGTGTGCCAGTACGGACAGATTCACAGCATCTTTCATTCTATGTATGAAATTGATTAAATAACCCTTGTCTAGAAGTGATGTTAGACAGTTACTGTCTACCAAACAACAGCGTATTTTCCAGTCCATGAAACGAGTTTTGATAAATACATAAGAGCAATCAAAATAACCCAGTTAAAGGAAAGAATAAAAATCAAGGAAATACAAAAATTCTGGTTTTTTACCTCTTTGTCTTTGCTATATTTACTTTGATGCAATTTCTTATATTTGTGTAATCGCAGCATATTGTGAAGTTCCTCCCTTGAAAGGGAAAATTCTTCTTCCTCCTCTCCATCCTCATCACTCAGTGAATCTGTGTCACTGGAATCATCACTAAGAAGGATACTCTAACAAGAAAAAATGAGAATTAGTTTAACAATCTCAAGTCCCTGTACTGAATTGTTTATTTACTTAAAGCACTCTTGAGCCTTTACCTAATAAAGGGGTGTGGGTCTGACCCAACGATGATACTTAGCACTTACAAAGTGTCTTCCATCTAAAATGACCCAGAAAATAGTTTTCTGAGGAGCAGACCTGTGTAGCAGTGAATTCAATACACATTTTCTGATTTGGAGGAAAGCAGTTTTCTGTTAGTTTGTGATAGCTACATCATTTCAGGCCACTTTGTTTGTTTGTGGTCTCAGAAAAGCAGCAGTGAGAAAAGCCAGGGTAACAGTAGCGGCATTTTGTGATGTGTGGTTTACAGGTGCTTCCCTACCCCATTTGTGGTTTGTCCCGCTATTCTACCACTTCTACCTGCATCAGTTTCTACAAGTTTGGCTCTTGTTTGACCTCTTGGCCACATTTTTTTGCTAACCTGAGATGGCTACAATACAATGAAAATGCAAAGACGGCATAAAGCCACCATTCCACTCTTTTTTGCCATCCTCACTGAGACCTTGTACTAAGTTCAACTTAAAAACAAATTTTCAGTCGAGTCCCAAATCTCCATTTAACACATTTTATAACAGATTAGTTTAATTTAGACAGTGTACTATAATTAATTCAGGTTCCTGAATGTATACTCACTGCCAAGTCTGCCACTAAACTGCATTCCCAAGTGACACTCAAGATGATCTGCTCCATAACCTTTCACAGCACCAAGGACAGGTTGCCAGTTCTGTAGTTCCCTAGATCCTCCTGCCAGCTTTTCTTGCAAATGGGTGTCACGTTTGCAAACTTTCAGTCAACTGGACCTCCCTGGTTAGCCAGGACTGCTGGTAAATGACTGAGAATGGCTAGGTGGGTAACTCTACTCACAGATTCCAATAGCTGCATTTCTTTCCAATATTCTTACCTTCAGCCACTTTCTGCTTTTCTTCAGTTTGGAAAAATTATACAAGCTCCCTTTTTCAGACTTTGGTTCTGTTTAGAGAAAAAACGAAAAATAAAGTTATTAAGAAATAATGCTTTTCCATCCTAACCCAAAGAAAGCAGAGATTCAACCTAGTACATCCCTACCTGGCTGGAGTACTCCATTCAGGGAATGTGTGTTCAGCATCCCAGAATTCCCTGCTCCAGAAGACTCTCCAAGCAAGGAGTTTGGAGGCTCTTCCTTAACTTGCATCAGGGGATCCCCAGGCTGAGGCAGCAAAGGATTGTCATCCAATCCATCTTCACTTTCATCACTGAAAGAAGATCCATAATACAGTGACCATGACAGGAAAATACTCAAAAGAGAAGAAGTGCATTCAACTTTCTTACAAGCGGGCATTTGTCTAAAGGTTTGAGAATTGAGACAGCTTCAGATGTCCTTTTACACATCAGAAATACTGCTGTCAATAATTTCCCATTAACCCCTTAGCAATAGTTAATCATCAGACCAGCCTGGCTATACCATCAACCTGCACCCCCAGTCTTTAACTAGGTATCTAGTTTTAGAAGCATGAACTAAGCAAGTCAAACCAAAGGACAATATTGTCATACTCATTGGGACATGTGAGAAACGTAGCTACACCTTTTCTAATCCTCGTGAGGGTCTTATTACATGCTTGTAAACATACCTATTATCTGTTGCCCATTCAGTTACCAGTTCTGTAGCTCTATAATTCCAAAACACTGATGAAATTAAACATAAAATTGTTTTGGGACAGAAACATAGCTTGATGATGCCTCGTTGCTACAACTTACACATAAATTCTGCATCTGACAATAGTCCTTCCATTTTCTTTATGACTAAAGGCTGTAAGTGTCACTGAAAATCTACTTAGGGCTTCCTCATCCTACTTTTTGCAGACAAGGAAATTTTGGCCACTCAGCTACAAAAAAGAGCTTTAAAACATTGTGCTAATTCATACATGAGCTGGTAACACACTGTATTATCACTTTGAACTGAGAGAAGAACAGTCCAAAATCCTTCATACAATCACAAAATATCCCAAGTTGGAAGAGATCCACAAAAATCATTAAGTCCAACTCCTGACCCTGCACAGGAGAGTCCCCAAGAATCACACCATGTGCCTGACAGTGCTGTCCAAATGCTTCTTGAACTCTGTCAGGCTGGTGCTGTGACCACTTCCCTGGAGAGCCAGTTCCAGTGCCCAACCACCCTCTGGATAGTGAACCTTTTCCCAACAAACCACCCAAATCTCTCCTGATAAAACTTCATGTCATTCCCTCAGGTCCTGTCAGTGGTCACCAGAGAGAAGAAACATAGAAGCTTTGTTTTAGAACTGAAAGCTAATGCTAGATTTATTATTAAATTTAACAGTATTTTTTAGATTTCTTCTTCTCTAGGCTGAACAATCCAAGTGACCTCTCCTCCTTTAAAGTAGAAGAGCTCCTAATGAACAAGTCACTAATAAATTCTTAATATGGTGTTGGCTGGGAACAATATAATAAAAATGCCTGGCTTTCCTTGGCATTCCCAAGGGACAGTGCAAAAGCTTTTGGTACCTGGATATACTCCTGTTAAAGATGGCAGACGTCTGTCGTAAGAACTGATCCAGTTGCAGAGCTTTTTCCAGGTACTGCAGATAGAGCGGTTTTGCCAGCTCTGAGCAGCTGCCATCCTCCCTGGCACCCAGCTCTGAGGCCATAGAACAAACTTCTCCTCATGCACAGGTGCCTCTGAACACACAGCTGTAAAAAGAAACAATGGCCATCAGCAACACAACTGCTCTGAAAGGAGCAAACCTGGGGAGCAGACAGATCTACCAAGGCAATTCTGGGCAAAAGCTTAGGTTGCAGTTAATAGGTATGGTAAACAGAAATTTTCATTCAACTTTCCACCACAGTACTACCACAGCCAAAAACTAGATTCTTAGTTTTCTGGTTTATGACTTTGTGGTTGCTGCTTGATAGGAACAAGCACTGTTTTAACCTAGTACAATAATCCAAGTGGTGACACAGAAATTCAAAGTATTATGAAGACAGTTCTCAAGCATGTAAAGTAAGCTTTCATTATTATTAAAGGTAATATGTTGAACCCTGAACAGAGGGCATATATATACACAATAAGTTATTCCAAAAAAGGAAGAACTACTAAAAATATTGTTTCTCTGTTGTTTTTACCATTCCTTTTGCAGATGTAGTCTACTGAATACTTGTAACATTTCTCCTTTACCTTAAAGCAATGCTACTCTTTCAGCACTGAAAATACAGTTGTTACCTGTTGGCAAACAAGCTACCAATATTTGACCAAAAACCCTCTCATTCTAAAGTGCAACTGTTATTTTACTGAAGAAAAAGTAACACATAAAAAGCAATTTGCAACATACTTTTTAGTATTTAAAAATTTAGAACATATTCTAGCAGTATGTTTTTCAACTAGTAAAAATTGTCCACCTGACTTTATTTTTTTTTATTTGTTCTCTGGATTTAAGATTCTTAAAGCCAAATGCACCCCCCTGCAATATTTGCATACTACATACTCTAAAAGCAAAGCTATCAAAACATTTTACTGCTCTGTCAACTGCAGTTTTCTCTTCCTTCAACTACAAAGGATGTCGTAACAACTGTTACAGTAATAGCTCTGTCAAATCAAATTTTACTTTTCTTTGACTACAAAAGATGCCATCACTGTTATAATAATAGTGAGACAGATACATGATTTCCAAAGCCAGAGTTGTCACTGTACAAATTAAAGTGCTGTCAAGATCTTAAATATTTACTAATAAATATATATCTTAAGCTTTTACTCCTGGTGGAGGACAAAAATCATAGAATGGTTTAGGCTGGAAAGGCCCTTAAAGAATATCTAGTTCCAACCCCCCTTGCATTGGCAGGGACACCTCTCACTAGAACAGGTTGCTCAAATTAAAACCAGTTAGACTTAGATTAATTTTTCTTCTGAAGGATTCTTCTGGTTTCTATAACTTCTTAAAAATACCACAAAAACTGAAGCAAACTTCACATTAATTTATTGCAAGACATTTCATATTTGTTCAATTATTAAATCAGTGACTAAATTGTTTTATGCTTATGTAAGTGAACATACAGATTGGGTATCCAATCTTCAAGTTGTTCTCTCTTCACATACACAGGTCCAAAACCCAGTATCTAGCCTTCTCTAAGTCTTTTATTCTCCAAAATTGCAGAACAGATTCAGAACTTCTAAAGTTAAAATAAACTATGATAAGTGATTCTCACCTTAACACTAATGGCTGTGGTAGAATAAGAGCAAATTTTATTATTTGTTAATAAATACTGAGTCTTAAGTTAACATCCTTACCCACTGAGAATCACCAATAACACACCAGAATTTGTTAGATAAGGTAACAGCTCTGATTTAAAATTTTTTTAGACTGAAGCTTTCTACATATCAAGTCTTCGCACACCTGACGGCAATTGAATGACTGACCTCTGTCAAGAAGTACTCATTTCCAGCAGAACTTAGCAAAACAGCACCTGAGAGCTTTCCCTGTGATAAGGGTAGTAAGATGCACATTCTTCAAGCAACTTTCATCTACATATGTCACAGTACTTAACAGGCACTTGAAACCAAACCAACCAAACAAAAAAACTGAAATCAAGAACTGTCTTCCATGAGAGAGAGCTATGAACCATAAAATCATTTAGGCTGGAATTCTAGGATCATCAAGTCCAGCTGCTAATCCAACACTGCCAAGTCCACCACTAAACCATGTCCCCAGGTACCACATCCACAGACCTTTCAAAGACTTCCAGGGACAGTGACTCAACCTCTTGTCTGGGCAGCCTGTTCCAATTCTTGGCAACCCTTTCTTGTGAAGAAATTAAGTAAAAGGGTTAAAAAATGAGAGGAAACATGAAACTTGTGCCTCTAATGGAAGAGATCATTCATGAGGTGGTAGAAAAGGACACCTTGAAGGTGAAAGGGGTTTTCCTTCTGAGCACCAATGAAAATTACATGTATTACAAGAGCAAAAATCTATCCCTATTATCATAGCAAAAAAAGTATGGTGATTCCTTTTATCATTCCATTTCAAAATGTATCTATCAACAACAGCATGTATTATATTAACACGGTTAACTCAGAACAACATGCCATCTTTCACCTGTCTGCTCTTTGCAGAAAACCACATTCCCAAAACTCAGCATTTAGTGGCATTACCTGTCCTCTGGGCATGCTGGGGGAAAAACGTGCCCCAAAGGGCACAAAGCACACAGGACTTGATTTGCATTCACCGCCTCTGAGGAACCTAACAAACCAAATATACTCTACTGCCCCACAATGAGCCTTGCCCTCACAAAACTACACAAGCTTAAGAGCAAAATAAAGGCGAAGAATTAAGATAGATTTGAGGTCAAGTTTTTAATTGCAGGACAGGAAACAGGCCAGAGGAAAAACAAACACAATCATCTTCCTGATCCAAAATGAGTAACTGGATGCTATTCTTTCTGCCCAGACACACTTGCCTAAGCGCTGGTCTACCTGGATCCACCAGACTGGATCAATGACCCTGCTCCAGTGGTATTCATCCAGCTCCCTGTTGATACAGTTTAGCAGATAACCCAGCAGGAGGCTTTTTCTTTACTGGTAGGATATAAATGACCCTATGAAAAGAAGATCTCACAGGTGTGGCTAGTAAGTAGAAAACTAAGATGTTTTCTCAGTAGTGGCTCATGGCTACTGCACAGGGTTCCCACACAAATATCAGAGCAAGTGGCAATATCTGTCTGCGCTGACTGCAGTAATTGTGAAGAGGAAGTTTCATTCCACACTTAACACATTAAAACCCCTTCTTGTATACAATATGCTAAACATGTACACTTAGGTGCTGAGGACCTGTCTCATCCTTACTTTTTTTTCCAATTATCTATGCTTTTAAATATTATTTTCCAGATCAGGAAACCTTGTATTTCCACATTTAATAAAGTCCTCCTTGACCTGACATAGTATAAGTACTCTGCATTTCACCCGTATAAAAAGACATGCTTTTGCTTGTCTTCCTATTTTAATTGCCCCACAAGGCTCCTGTACATACAACATTAATTACTCTTGTCCTCAAAACAGTTACTAGTCTGTATCCTGCCTACCAAATAAACAAATAAGCACAGGAGAGCTTAACAATATCCTTAAAACATATTTACAATTCCCAAAGAAATTTAGTGTTACACAAGCATACTGAATAGTGAACAACTCAGACATTTAATTCAGCCTTTCATTTATTTATATGCTAACAGTCACAGAGTGCTTCTCTGCTGATCAAAGTAATAATACAGAAGGCTAAGTGACACATAATTCTTCATTCTGTGTTCTTTCATTTCCACTCTTAAGTTTTAAGCAACAAAGACTTCCAGTAGCAAAAATTGCTTGAACACTGAAGCGAGAGAAGATAGGAACAAACGAGAGGCACAGAGCCTGACACACTACTGTATGTAACTGTTTACGACATCAACAACATACTGCTTCAGTGGATTTACATGGTGATGACATTCATTCCACTTTTCTTTGACATTTTTGAAACAAATCTATCCTTTTGCCTACTCAGTTTAAGGACGAAACACAGATTTTCAAAAAGATTTCATTACTGATAGCAACATTTAGGTAAATATTTGTATGTTACAGGGGTAAAACGAGCAGAAGCTGCAGAGTACTTCTTGTGCCATTATGACTTTCTTACTGATACATACCAATTTTATTTTAAGTTTCAGTACCAAATTCAATAGCTATTTGCTTTCTCCCTTCCTGTCCCCTAGAGTTCTAATAGTTTAGAAAACCAGCATTTGGAAATAAATAGCTTCTGCACTGCCTGGCTGGCACTTTGAATCTTCTAGCATTCCTAATCGGAAGTTCACACTGAAGCCATTTAATTGTATCATGCAGACCACAGAATTATTAAAAGCACAGGTAAAATATCAGCAGAAATGTAATAACTTCATGCAAATAGCTTTCATAATGACTGTATATTTTTAATACCCAAGTTCAGTTCTGAAAGAGCCTTCCTTATGCTGTTTCGAATCACATTGCTTTGTTCAATGTTAATGTAGGTGTGGGGTTTCTTCCCTCACTCTTGTTTTTTCAAGTCTGCCCATTATAGCATCCAGTCAGTAAGTAAACACCCAGCACTGGAGAAGAATCCTCCAAGGACATCTTCTGAGAGCAGTTAGGTTTTATAACAAGATTTCTAAATTTTATGCCCACTGACCTGCACCAACCAAACAGTAAAACTGTGGTCTCCTGAAGCAGCTGAGCTTTAGAAGTAGATTCTCCCAATTTAAACAAATATCCACTGCATATTTCTGAATGGAAGTCCAGAAATACTTACTGGTATCAAACAGGAACCCCATAAGTGGTAACTGCAAAATTTGGCTCTTGAGCCTTGCTGCAAGCTGGATGGGGTTTGCTTTGCAGAGCTGTTTGAAGCAGTACTTTTTTATCCAGGACTTCCTTGTGGTTTTTCCCTCCAGCAGCTGTCACCTCTACACCTCAGATAAGGCCCAGAGGATTACTTTTTCTGCTTTTTTATGACTAACATCAAAAATCATAGTAAATAATTGTAACAACTCCACTCCCAGCTAAGGGCATATACACAAACACGAGCTGCCGTGGAAGTAAAAGGTACTGGATTGCAGCTAACCCACAGCACCTCTTCTTAGCCTATGACAAATGCAAGGCAAATCAGGGAGGTTGAACGAATTCAGTCTCACCAGCCACACAGTAAGTGCATGGATATGAAGTGTGACCAGCTGGCAGGTGAGCACCAATACTTGTTCCAGTATTTCAGCCCACAGAAGTAGTTTCATTTTTCTACTCCATCCCATCGCTGTTAGCACACTCTCAAAACATGCATGTGGACAAAAACTTGAAATCACAGAAAGTATGTATTCCTCATTTATTTATAGCACTGAAGGTTTTATCCACAGCACAGGATTGAAAACTGGGCAAGAATACAATCTTCTATGCCACCTTAGTTGCCTTGCAATTTTAGCAGTTTTCTGGGTTTTTCCCACATATGGGTTTTTTGTGCTTTGCAATTGGACACCAACTCATTAAGACAGATTTTCTAAACTGATATGAACACCTAAAATACTTTTCCTGCTTGAAGAAATTTAGAATTGAGACATACAGCTCTCATTGGAGCAGCAGAATTGTTAATGCT